>JAHRHZ010000078.1:538660-600656 GCA_024137785.1 Ginglymostoma cirratum | reverse complement strand
TGTTATCTCGGATTCTCCAGCATCTGCAGTACCTTTTATCTCAGCATCTGTTCCCATTTTATGTTACCCAGTTCTTGCCTAACAGAATTGTAATTACCCTTCTCCCAATTATAAACCTTACTCTGTACCTATCCTTTTCCATGACTATTGTATAGGTAACAGAATTATGATCGCGACAGTCAAAATGCTCTCCTACCAACAGGTCTAACACTTGGCCCGGTTCATTGCCAAGCACCAAATCCAAAGTGGCCTCTCCTCGTGTTGGTCTATCTATGTACTGTGTCAGGAATCCTTCCTGAATGCACTGGACAAAATTCACTCCATCTAAGCTGTTAGAACTAAAAAGTTTCAATCATTATTTGGAAAGTTGAAGTCACCCATGACTACAACCCTGTGACTTTTGCACCTTTCCAGTACCTGCCTTCCAATCCGCTCCTCCACTTTTCTGCAACTATTAGGGGGTCTGTAAAAAAAACCCCAACAAAGTGACTGTTCCTTTCTTGTTCCAGACTTCCACCCAAACTGACTCTGTAGACATATCATTCTCGAACTGCCTTTCAGTAGCTGCTATGCTAGCCCTGGCCAGCAATGCCACTGCCCCATCTCTTTTACCACCCTCCCTATTTCTTTTAAAGCATTTAAATCCCAGAACTTCCGACAACCATTCCTGTCCCTGAGTTACCCAAGTTTCTGTAATGGCCACAACATTGTAGTTCCAAGTACTGACCCATACTTTAAGCTCATCCACCTTATTTCTGGTAGTTCTTGTATTGAAGTATACACACCTCAAACCATCCCTGTGTCCACAATTATGCTCCATCGACCGCATTTCTTTATTAACAACCTAACTCCCTGTTGTGTCTGTTGGAAGGCTAAATACCTCATCCTCTAAATTACCAATCTGGTTCCCCACCCCCAGCCAATCTCATTTAAATCATCCCGTATAGCTCAAGCAAACCTCCCTCCCAGGATATTTGTGCCCTTCTGGTTCAGATGCAACCCGTCCTTACTGTACAGGTCCCACCTTCCCCAGAGTTGCTCCAATTATCCACATAATGGAAGCCTTCCCTCCTACACCAGCCCTGTAGCCATGTGTTTAGCTGCATTTTCTCCCTATTTCTTATCATGTGGCACTGGTAGTAATCCAGAAATAACTACCCGGTTTGTCCTGGACTTCAGCTTCCTAACTAACTTCCTATACTCGTTTTGCACATTCTCAGTCTTTTTTCTACCTATGTGCATTGGTACCGATGTGTACCACGACTGCTGGTTGCTCACCCTCCCGCTTAAGGATCTTGAAGACACGATCCGAGACATCAGGGACGCTGGCACCTGGGAAGCAACACCATCCTTTCACCTTATTAGCATCCACAGAACCGCCTGTCTGTGCCTCTTACGATCGAATCCCTCACTACAATTGCTCTCCTATTCTCCACCCTTCCCTTCCCTTCTGTGCGACAGGGCCAGGCTCAGTGCCAGAGACCTGTCCGCTCTGGCCTTCCCCTGGTAGGTCATCCCCCCCAACAGTATCCAAAACGGTATTCTTATTATTGAAGGGAATGGCCACAGGGTATGCCTGCACTGTTTGCCTATCCTCTTTTCCCTTCCTGACAGTCACCCAGCTACCTTTTTCCTGTACCTTGAGTGTGACCACCTCCCTATAACTCCTCTCTATCACCCCCTCAGCTTCCCGAATGATCCAGAGTTCATCCAGCTCCAGCTCCAGTTCCCTGACGTGGTTTTTGAGGAGCTGGAGTTGGGTGCACTTCTCGCAGGTGAAGTCAAAGGGGACACCAGCAGTGACCCTTGCCTCCCACAACCTGCAAGAAGAGCATGCAACTGCCCTAGCTTCCACTCCCTCTCCTCTAGATTTCCAGAAGAATAAAAAAAAGCCTTACCTTACCGAACCTCCACAGTCTTTTTTTTTCGGTTAGAGGAGGAGGATGGGTGGGAGACACTACACGTGTAGTGTTTTGGGTTTAGCCAATGCCTGAATGTATCAGTTCCTTACTGGCTCACATTCTCTACACACACCCGCCGCTGAAAGCAAGAAGGCCACTGCCTCACGAGTTAAGTGTTTCTGAGGAAAAAAGCTTACCTTGCCAGCTGCATCCTGGCTCGCGTCCTCACCACTCCCGCCGCTGAAAGCAAGGAGATTGGAATGTATAAAATTGTGAGGGAAGGACCTATTCAGCATGGCTGAGATGGCAGAGATTTAGAGTGAAAGGCAATAAGTTTAGAGAAGACCTGAGGAGGTAACTTCTCACCCAGA
Organism: Ginglymostoma cirratum; assembly: GCA_024137785.1. Lineage (NCBI taxonomy): Eukaryota > Metazoa > Chordata > Chondrichthyes > Orectolobiformes > Ginglymostomatidae > Ginglymostoma > Ginglymostoma cirratum. The sequence goes on along the minus strand of JAHRHZ010000078.1, from coordinate 598,384 downwards.
GGCTGGTAGAATATGGAACACACTGGCTGGAAGGGTAATAGAAGCAGAAACCCCACCACATTTAAACGTACTTGGATGGTGCCAGGACCCGTCAGGCAAGAGAACAAGAGCCAGAAAAGTGGGATTAAGTTGAACAGCTTTTCAGCTGTTGATGGACGATATGATGGATTGAATGGCCTTCTCTGCTGTAAATTCCTTTGATTCCATAAATTCTAAAATCCATCTTCTTACCCAAAATATCTAACATCGTATCTATCTGTGACTGGGCCAGACAAAACATCAGACAGAAGCGAAGTGACATTTAGAACATAGAACATAGAACAATACAGCGCAGAACAGGCCCTTCGGTCCTCGATGTTGCGCCGACCTGTGAACTAATCTAAGCCCGTCCCCCGACACTATCCCATCATCATCCATATGCTTATCCAAGGACTGTTTAAATGCCCCTAATGTGGCTGAGTTAACTACATTGGCAGGCAGGGCATTCCACACCCTGACCACACTCTGAGTAAAGAACCTGCCTCTGACATCTGTCTTAAATCTATCACCCCTCAATTTGCAGCTATGCCCCCTCGTACAAGCCAACATCATCATCCTAGGAAAAAGACTCTCACTGTCCACCCTATCTAATCCTCTCAGATCATTTTGTAGGTGTCTATTAAATCCCCTCTTAGCCTTCTTCTCTCCAATGAGAACAGACCCAAGTCCCTCAGCCTTTCCTCATAAGACCTTCGCTCCAGACCAGGCAACATTCTGGTAAATCTCCTCTGCACCTTTTCCAATGCTTCCACATCCTTCCTGTAATGAGGCGACCAGAACTGTACGCAATATTCCAAGTGAGGCCGCACTAGCGTTTTGTACAGATGCAGCATGACATCATGGCTCCGGAACTCAATCTCTCTACCAATGAAACCTAACACACCGTATGCCTTCTTAACAGCACTATCAACCTGGGTGGCAACTTTCAGGGATCTATGTACCTGGACACTAAGATCCCTCTGCACATCCACACTACCAAGAATCTTTCCATTGACCCAGTATTCTGCCTTCCTATTATTCTTCCCAAAGTGCATCACCTCACATTTGTCTGCATTGAACTCCATTTGCCACCTTTCAGCCCAATTCTGCAGTTTATCCAAGTCTCCCTGCAACCTGCAACATTCTTCCACACTGTCCACCACTCCACTGACTTTAGTGTCATCTGCAAACTTACTAACCCATCCACCTATGTCTGCGTCCAAGTCATTTATAAAAATGACAAACAGCAGTGGTCCCAAAACAGATCCTTGTGGCACACCACTAGTAACCGGACTCCAGGCTGAATATTTTCCATCAACCACCACTCTTTGCCTTCTTTCAGAAAGCCAGTTTCTAATCCAAACTGCTAAATCTCCCTCAATCCCATGCCTCTGCATTTTCTCCAATAGCCTACCATGTGGAACCTTATCAAAGGTTTTACTGAAGTCCATGCACACCACCTCAACTGCTCTACCCTCATCCAAGTGCTTGGTCACCTTCTCAAAAAACTCAATGAGGTTTGTGAGACACGACCTGCCCTTGACGAATCCATGTTGACTATCTCCAATTAAATTGTGCTTGCGAGATGATTATAAATCCTATCTCTTACAATCCTTTCCAAACCTTTTCCTACAACAGATGTAAGGCTCACTGGTCTATAATTACCTGGGTCATCTCTACGGCCCTTCTTGAACAAGGGCACAACATTTGCAATCCTCCAGTCCTCTGGTACTAAACCTGTAGACAATGACGACTCAAAGATCAAGGCCAAAGGCTCCGCCATCTCCTCCCTAGCTTCCCAGAGAATCCTCGGAAAAATCCCATCCGGCCCAGGGGATTTATCTACCTTCACACCTTCTAGGATTGATAACACCTCCTCCTTACCAACCTCAATCCTTTCAAGTCTAATAGCCCGTATCTCAGTCTTCTCCTCTACAATATTCTCCTTTTCCTGAGTGAAAACAGATGAGAAATATTTGTTTAGCACCTCTCTGATCTCCACAGGGTCCACACACAACTTCCCACTTCTGTCTTTGACTGGCCCTATTCTTACCCTAGTCATCCTTTTATTCCCCACATACCTATAGAAAGCTTTAGGGTTCTCCTTAATTCTACCAGCTAATGACTGCTCATGCCCCCTCCTTGCTCTTCTTAACTATCTCTTTAAATCCCTCCTAGCTAATCTGTAACTCTCCATCACCTCATCTGAACCATCTCGTCTCAACGTCACATAAGCCTGCTTCTTCCGCTTAACAAGAGATACAATTTATTTTGTAAATCAAAGTTCCCTTACCTTATCACTTCCTCGCTGCCTGACAGGGACATACCTATCAAGCACATGCAATATCTGTTCCTTAAACCAGCTCCACATTTCCATTGTCCCCATCCCCTGCATTTTGCTACCCCATTCTATTCCTCCTAAGTCTTGCCTAATCGCATTATAATTGCCCTTCCCCCATCTATAACTCTTGCCCAGTGGCATGTTCCTATCCCTTTCCATCGCTAAACTAAACGTAACTGAATTATGGTCACTCTCTCCAAAGTGCTCACCTACCACCAAATCAAACACCTGGCCTGGTTCATTACCAAGTATCAGATCCAGTGTGGCCTCCCCTCTTGTCGGCCCTTCGACATACTGTGTCAGAAACCCTCCTGCACACATTAGACAAAAACCAATCCATCCAACGTACTAGAGTTATAGCATTTCCAGTCAATGTTGGGGAAGTTAAAGTCTCCCATAATGACCACCTTGTTCCTTTCACTCCTGCCCAGAATCGTTTTGCCGATCCTCTCCTCCACATCCCTGGAACTTTGCAGAGGCCTATAAAAAACTCCCAGCGGTGTGACCTCTCCACTCCTGTTTCTGACCTCAGCTCATACCACCTCAGTAGACGAGTCCTCGTCAAAAGTTCTTTCAGCCACCGTTATACTGTCCTTGACTAACAAAGCTACACCTCCCCCTCTTTTACCACCTTCCCTGATCTTTATGAAAGATCTAAACCCTGGAACCTGCAACATCCATTCCTGACCCTGCTCTATCCACGTCTCCAAAATGGCCACAACATCGAAGTCCCAGGTACCTATCCATTTGAATATATTTGCCCATGTGATTTAGTTTTGGTTTTTCAAACTCTTTCTTCTGATTGTACAATTTTAATGCTTCATCCAGAGGATTCTATGGCATGGGGCAGCAACATGGGAAGTATGAGCCAAATCTGATGTACCAGCCGCTGTATCACCGCCACCATTTCACTTCTGTTTCCATCCAGCCAATGCTGCCCAGAAAGTTTCTGTGACTGCTTAGGATTTAGACTGCATCATGGGCTGGTAGATACCGATTGGATTGTGTCTACCACAGACTGAATTAGTTGAATTCTTGAGGGAGACAGTCTGTGGGATTACAGGGAAAAAGCAGGAGAGTAGGACTGATTGGATTTCTCTTTGAAAGAAGAGGTTACATACTCTACTAGCCAAATGACTTTCCTCAAGTGCCCTCTTCAATGATTTTATTCAGGAAATGTGAGGTTCAGCACTTACCACAGCTTCACAAACCCAGTGGTAAGTCAGAAAAGCCTCCTCCTCGATCTCAACATCCGGGTCGTATGATTTTGATCCATCTAGTACCAGATCCTGGTTACTGGCCCATGTTCTCTCTGATCCTCCACTGATAATGGCCAGCAGCTTACTCTGTACCACCTGGATCACTGCTGCCACCTTCTGGCTCAATGGTGTGCTGACAAGGTCCACTGTGAACTGCAAGCAGTGGGCACCTAGAGGCAGTGCCAATTTGGGCAAGGCCAGGGTGGGTTTGCCAGTATCTACAGTGCTGAAGGGCACTCGAGCTGACCCATGGCAGCTGGTGCCCTCTAACAGCTCCCAACGGTAGCGAGCCTGGTACGCCGTGCAGCCCCTTAGGTCCACCTTAGCCTCAAAGTAACTTGCACGTGCCCGGACAACAGTAGGTGGTGGTTTGACTAATCTGACTTCAGGAGCCCAGCAAGCAGGCTGCCGCACGTTGATCACCAGGCGGACAACCACAGAGCTGATGTCATTGAAGACCTTGGCCTCCACAGTGTACCAACCAGCTGTCTTATACCTGTGCTGGATAGTGCCATTCTGACTGGTGTATGTCTTGGGTGAGTCACCAAAGTTCCAGAGGTATCGAACATCAGTACCCCGCAATAGCACCAACCGAAATGTCACAGCCTGTTCCACAAACAAATCAACATTGTCACTCCAGAGCTTGCCTGCCACTGACACGGGGAGTTGAACTTGAATGCACTCAGTCAGTGAAAGGGCACCAAGCTGTCCAATAGCCTCCACATGGACAGTTAGCTTTCCTGTGCTCTGAGGGGTGTAGGTAATGCTTGGCCCTGAGCCATGCAGATCAGGTAAGCCTGGCAGGTGGAGGTGCCATCTGTACCTCACACCTGTCCCTGTGCGTACCCTCGCGGTGAGCTTCATCTCCTTGTTGGTCTCCACAGTAGACTGGCAGCAATTAACCAAATGGAGTCCAGTGACCTCCTCCAGCACCACCACAAAGGCAGAGCACATCTCACTGCTGACTTCATTGCGTGCTGTTGCGGTCACATTCTGCTGTCCTCCTGAAGGGAATGTCACTTTGTAGGTGTCTCCACGTAGTGACAACTGTGTGCGCAAAGTGACAAAATGCAGGAAGTAGCGCACCATGCTGCCCTGCTGAACGTTGAGGGTAAAAGTCACTGGTTCACCAACCTGAACAGTTGTCTTGTCCAACTCAATGACAAGCCCTATGACTCTGTCCTGCACTGTGAGGTTATGGTGCACTGACTCCCAGCTAACTCCATTGGAAGCATTGAGGGTGAGTGGGTAGACTCCTGCTGTGCTGAACGTATGATTGATCTCACGACCGTGCCAGGACTGGGTACCTACTGGGCTCAGCAGGTACCATTCCCAGGAGATATCAGTGCCTCTGCCTGCAAAGCCCTTCAGGTGGGTCGTGGCATTAGTCTGCAAGTAAAAGGGGAGTGCCTCATCCAGCACAGTGTAGTTCACTTCACAAACAGGCTCTTGGATTGTTAAAACAAGGGAGTTCTGGGCACTCCCTAGCCTATTGTAGACGGTCACGTTTACCTTAGTGGTTCCTGCTGTTGAGTAAATATAGGAAAGTGAGGAGATGCTGGTCCTTAGGCGATTTTCAGCTCCTTCGATGAACCATTCGTACAGTAAATCAGTCCCAGAGGTGACTGTGACACTCAGTTGAACTGGTTGCCCTGTGGCTATGTTGCATGGTGTTGAAGTGACCTTCACCCCACTGATACGCTCCAATACTGAGATCTCTTCACTTTGGCTGACTCCTCCAAGAGCATTTTTGGCCATCACCACCAACCAGTAATCACCAGCTGCCTCTGGTTGAAACATCATGATTGACCCTTGACCTACAGCAACCACAACAGGGCCTCGTCTAATGGTCCATTCATAGGACACATTTGACCCCAGTGCCACGTGCGCACACAGTACACAAACCTCCTTGGCAGCAAAGTAACTTCTGTGAATCAGATCTCCACTGTCTATTTTCACATCTTGGATCCTTTCTTCAGCCTGAACGGTGACCATTTTTGTCTCTTCGCTCACCTCATTTCTTGCTGTCACCACCACACTGTAAGTGCCAGGCTCTAGGAAGCTGTGTTTGAAACTGGATGATCCGGGGTGTAGGACACAGTCTCCGCACACTGCCCAGAAGAAGACAACTTGTTCTCCTGTGGACAGCGAAGCAGTGAAGGTGACACTGTTCCCGGTTTCCACTACCAGCTGTCCAGCACTGACACTCAGCTGGGTGATGGGGGTGATGACACGGACCTTCAGGAACCTCTCCAGGCGACTGACCAGGTTTACCCCCACCACCACCATGGTGAACCATCCACAGCTCCGATAAATGTGAGATACCTGCTGGCCCTCTGTCCTGGCAGTGCCGTCGCCAAAGTCCCAGTAGAATGTGGCATTGGTACCCGAGGCACCATGGAGATGAAATTCATATGTTTTGTTCAAGGAGACAGCCTCCTGGGCCGGACCCACATGATGAATTGTGAAGTCCCCAACACTTTCCTGAACAGTCACTGAGCAGGAACTACTTTGACGGTCAACATGGTTACTCACAGTGACCACAGCCAAGTAGACGCCAACTTTATCATAGACAAAGGACTGCTCCCTGCAACTGGAAATAGGAGGCCCTCGCACCCCAAAATCCCAGTGGTATTGGTAAGGGTGCTGCTTGCCTTCCTCAGGGTCCACCTTGGCCACAAACTGAACTGGGTCTCTTAACTGTACGGAAAGGTTCCTGGCCAAGAGCTGGACAGAACGGATGGGCGCCTGTACACAAATGGCAGCCTGGTAGGATGTGGTATTGAAGGGGCTGGTGGCGGTGACAGTGAGTGTGTAATTCCCAGCCATGGCATAGGTATGATGGACCCCGGAGCTGCCTCGGACCACCAGAGCTGGGCTCCCGTCTCCAAAACTCCAGCAGAACTGAGTCCCATTTCCTGTGCTGGACACCTCAGCCTGAAAGGAGGTGTTGCTTCCTGAGACCAAGCATCCTGTTGGTTTGACAGCCATCACCTTCAGTGCATACACCTCTACAACAACCGACTGACTAACTGAGCTGACCACGTTACTCCCAGTTACCGTGATGGTGTAACGCCCTTCCACAGGGTATCTGTAAAAAATGGTGTCAGTTGTCAGATTTCCAAAGGTATGTCCATCCCCCATATTGAAGGCCCACAGAATGTTTGAGCCACTTCTTGCTTCTGCATGAACCAGTATTGTAGAACCCAGCTCACTGCGCTCACTGGTTGCAACCTCGAGGCATGTAATCTCTTCTTCCACTGTAACCATCAGATAGGAACTCATTGCACTGGCTGTATTATTGACCTGGAGTGTGACATTGTAAATTCCTCTCGTTTTAAACCTATGCTGCACTGTGGAGCTCGTTGCCAAAACAACTGGAGCTCCATCACCAAAGTTCCACATGTAGAATATCCCAAAAGAGGACGGCCGAGGGTAAGCTTCAAATACAATGACTCCGTTGGTGTGAGGGTGCTCTGGCATCTTTGCACAGCTCAGTTCTGTCAAAGGGTAGCGGACATACACTGAATGACTCCACGTAATGCAGCTCCACTGAGCAGCACTCTCCACTTCCAAAATATAGTTACCTAGAAAGACAGAGGAGTATATTCAATACTGTTGCTTCTGATGTGCTACATTTCTAACACCACCAACCCTACAGCTGATAAAGTACACTCGGTGACCTGGGATGACAGAGCAGCATGAGAATGGACAGCAAACACACAGATAGAAAGAGTGAGAAACAGAAAAAGAAAACAATTCAAGGATGTGACACAGTGTGCAAGTCAGAGAGAGAACATAAGACAAGGGAATGAGTTACACATGGGAGAGACAGACAGAGGGAGAAAGTCAGAGCCATATTAAATGAAAGGGAGATAGGCAGAGAGAAAGAGCGGCAAAGACGGAGGGAGAGAGAGAGACAGTGAGAAAGGTTGAAAGAGATTGGGACAAGAGAGTGATAGAGACAGAGAGGGATGCAGTCCCAAACGGTAAGAGAGAATAAGAAAGAGGTAGAGGGAGATTGGAAAAGAGGTAGACCGAGTTGGAGATGGAGACTGTGAGAAAGACCAAAAGAAAGAAAGAGAGGAATTATTATCAATGAAAAAAAATCACAGGGACAGGCAGGGAGATACAGGAAAATGATTACAAACCCATGGATTATGACTGAACAGCTGTGGCTCTCTCAATTTTTCAAAAGAGTTGTCGAGGGGGCAGGTTGAGTCATTCATGGCAACCTCAGCCAGTGCTGGGACTGAACCTGCGCTGCTAGCATTAATCGTGGTAAGGCTCACTCACTGTCTAACTGTATAGTCAATGTTTTTCAGTGGGGTAAGGGTCACTCACTGTGTAACTGTACAGAGTCAGTGTTTTCTTCAATTGGTGCAAATCTATTGTCCTCTGGAACTATGTTTAAAAATCAGATTTCGGGATACGGATATTTTCGAGTTGTGTCATTACCAGGCTGAGAGTATGCCCAGGTCATTTTATCTTGCACCATTATGGTCGTGGTCCTTGAGTCTGGCTCAGACAGGTGGGCGGAGTGTGGTGGATGCCTGGAATGCGTTATTGTGGCATTTGCATCGCCGAAGTTCCACCTGATTAAGAACAATGCAAAGTAACTGAACAGAGAACACATACTGTGATACCTGATTCCACCAACACACTCAAACCACCCATTCTCTACCATTGTCATGTGCAGTAAAGATATTTCATATTCAGAAGACAATCCATACTTAGTGTGGAATCCTTTGGAACTAATGTTTCATAAGGGATAATGATGTACTGTAAAATGTGGTTTTCGAGAGTCATCTAATATAATTAGATAATTCAACACTGCCCTACTGTCTCAAAACGGACAATATTTGGAAAGGGAACGGTGAAAACTCATAGACCCGAGACCTGACCAACACATAAGAAATTACAGAGAGTTGTGAGCACAGACCAGTCCATCATGAAAGCCAGCCCTCCTTCCATTGACTCCAACTCTCCTTCCTGCTGTTTGGGAAAGTAGCCAACATAATCAAAGAACCCTCCCACCATGTTTATATGCTCTTTCACCCTCTTTCAGCAGGCAAAATATGCTCCAGCAACTTATTTTCTTGACTCCCTCAATATTCTGGGATAGATCCCATCAGGTCCTGGGAACTTTCTACTTTCATACTTTTGAAGACTCACAACACCTCTTCCTTTTTAATAGCAACTTAGCTTAGGGACTCAATACTCCCCTCCCTGAGATCATGCTCCACCAATTCCTTCTCTTTGGAGAATACCGACACAAAGTATTCATTTAGGACCTCACCTACCTCTTCTGGCTCCACACATAGATTCCCTCCTTTCCCCATGAGAGGACCAACCCTTTTCTTGGCTACCCTCTTGCTTTTTATAAATGTATAAAGCGCCTTGGAATTCTCTTTAATCCTGTTTGCTGATGACTTTTCATGACCCCTTTCAGCCTTTCTGATTCCTTGCTTAAGTTCTTTCCTACATTCCCTACGTACTTCGAGGACTTCATCAGTTCCCATCCTCCTAGACTTTCCATATGCTTCCTTTTTCTTTCTGACCAAGGTCATCACATCCCTGGTGTTCCAAAGTTCATGTAACTTGCCATATCTATCCCTCATTCTCACAGCAATGCACTGCTCCAAATTCTTCTCAGCTGCCGTTTGAAATACTCTCACATGTTCGATGCAGATTTATCCTCATACAACCGCCTCCAATCAAAATTTTCCAGTTCCTGCCTAATATTGTTATAGTTTGCTTTCCCTTAGTTTAACACCTTCACTCGAGGACTGCTGTTATCCCTATCCATGAGTATCTTAAAACTCACAGTACTGTGGTCACTACTCCCCCACTGAAACTTCACTCATCTGACCGGGCTTATTTCTCAAAACCAGGTCCAGTATAACTCCTTCAAGGTATCAGGGGTGAGCTGGCAAGATGAATACAGATGGATACAGAACTGGCTTAATCGTAGGAGACAGAGGGTAGCAGAGGAAGGATGCTTTTCAGAATGGAGGGCTGTGACTAGTGGTGTTCCACAGGGATCAGTGCTGGGACCTCTGCTGTTTGTGATCTACATAAATGATTTGGAGGAGAACATAGCTGCTCTAATTAGTAAGTTTGCAGATGATACAAAGATTGGTGGAGTTGTGGATAGTGGGGAGGACTGTCAGAAGATACACCAACACATAGATCAGTTTGAGGCATGGGCAGTAAAATGGCAGATGGAGTTTAATCTGGGCAAATTTGAGGTGATGCATTTTGGAAGGTCAAGTACAGGCAGAAATTATACAGCGAACGGCAGGTCCACAGATCACTGAAGGTGACAGCGCAGCTAGATAAGGTTGTAAAAAAGGCTTATGGCATGCTTGTCTTCATTGGAAGGGGCATTGAGTATAAGGATAGGCAAGTTATGCTGCAGCTTTACAGAGCTTTAGTTAGGCTACACATGGAATATTGCATAAAGTTCTGTTCACCACACTATCAGAAGGATGTGGATGCTTTGGACAGGGTACAGAAAAGGTTTACCAGGATGTTGCCTGGTTTTGGAGATTTTAGTTATGAAAAAAGTTTGGATAGACTGGGTTTGTTTTCTCTGGAATGCAGAAGGTCGAGGGGCAACTTGGTAGAAGTTTATAAGATTGTGAATGGCATGGACAGACTGGAAAGTATGAGGCTTTTTCCCAGGGTGGAGGTGTCGATTACTAGAGGACAGAGGTTCATGGTGTAACGGGTGGGGTGGAGTTTAAAAGAGATGTGCAAGGCAAGTTTTTCACAAAGGGTGATGAGTGCCTGACATGTGTTGCCAGAGGAGGTGGTGGATGCAGACACAGTAGCAGCATTCAAGAAACACCTGGATGAATACATGAATAGGAGGGGAGTAGAGAGATACAATCCTGTAAGCGAAGACTTTTAGTATAGAAGGTCAAAATGTGGTAGCACAGGAGGGCCAAAGGTCCTGTTCCTGTGCTGTACCGTTCTTTATTCTGGAATATAGGAATGTTTAAAAACACATAACAACAGATTTAAGAACAGCATTCTCCCTGCTGTTATCAGACTTATGTACAGACCCCTCATATATTACAGTTGATCTTTCTCTGCACCTCCTCTGTAGCTGTAACACTATATTCTGCATCATGTCCTATTACCCTGACGTACTTATGTAAGATATGATTTTTCTGATTAACATGCAAAACAATACTTTTCACTTTATCTCGGTACATGTGACAATAATAAATCAAATCAAATCAATGCAGTGCAACCATGTTTGTCTCCCTGGTTAATCTTTAAACGTTTGCAGAAAGACTCAGCACCAGGAGGAAAGGCAGCAATATTTATGTCTTAAGAACTGACTGTATCATCAAAGGTCTCGAAGCCCATTCCTTCTGGAAACCATCAATACAGCAAACTGACCACCTGATAATGTGACTACAATTGTGTGACCTGCAGAAAGTTATTTTCTTCAAGAGAATCTGAAACAGCTTTGGTGGATGACTTTGGCTGTTGAATTCACCAAGACTACACTTAAAGATACTATTATATCAGGACTGCCTTATGTATAAGACAAGATAATCATGTGAGTTACAAACTATTCCTTCTGGTTATTACCAGTGAGAGTGCACTGTTCTCTTCAACTCCACTTTCCTGAGTGTGGTTGTATGTGTGACTCTTAGTGATGAGTATTAGACTGTTAGCATGAGTACAGGAGCAAAGATGTCTTGCTGCAGTTGTATACAGCCTTGGCAAGAACATACCTGGAGCACTGTGTACAGTTTTGATCTCCTTATCTAACAGATAGCAAATAATACACTTACTAATATGGGGAATGCAATGCAAGTTCAGCAAATTAATTTGCCAGAAGGCAAGGTTGGTTCACAAGATTTGGGAAACGGGGTCTGTATTCTCTGGAGTTTTTAAGAATATGTAGATATTTTCCTAGTCAACCCGGTCAGATGGTGGACTTGAACTTAGAAAATTCTTACAACGTGCAACAAAGTGAACAAGGATAGGTTTTCGTTCTCCTGATTGGTGACTCTAAAACCACAGAACATAATATCAGGATAAGGGGTCAGCTATTTAGGACTGAGATGAAGAGGAATTTCATCACTTGGAGGGTGGTGAGTTTTTGAAATTCTCTAGCCCAGAGGGCTGTGCAAGCTCAATCCCTGAGCAAGTTCATGGTAGAAATTGATAGGTTCCCAAAGACTAATGGTATCAGAGGACATACAGATAGTGTGGGGATAGTGCAGAGAAGTGGTGTTGATGTAGAAGAACAGCAATGATCTAACTGACTGGCAGAGCAGATTCAACAACACACATACACAGACAAGCACCGACATACAAGTACACACACAAAAAAATTCCATATACCAAACATATGTAAACATTCATGCACAGCTACATAGATCCAGAAACATACAGAATGCCTACATATGTTGATGTCACTCACCGGAATGTAACCTCTGCTAAACTGTCCACCATGATCCTGAACGTGAATGTATGAGGTCTGTCAACAAGAACCGCGCCGGACAAATTAATAAACTGTGGATCTGTTAGAGGGTGCATGGTGTCAGCTATTAACTCAGTTTCTACGCTCTGCTTGCTCACCGGATTCACTGCCATTAACTGTAAAAAGAAAGCACAGTAAAATGTTACAGGCTAGAATCCAGGCAAGAGGTTTGGGATGCCTGTGACTAAGCTACAGGCTGGAATTTAATCAAGGAATTTCAGCAGTTTCTTTATAGCGCATGGTGGGGGAATACATTACACACCAGACTGATTCCTGGGATGGCAGGACTGACATACGAGGAAAGACTGGGCCGACTGGGCTTGTACTTGCTGGAATTTAGAAGAATGAGGGGAGACTCACTGAAACATATAAAATCCTCATGGGACTGGACAGGCTAGATGCAGGAAGAGTGTTCCCGATTTTGGGGAAGTCCAGAAATAGGGATCACAGTCTGAGAATAAGGGGTAAGCCATTCAGGACTGAGATGAGGAAGAATTTCTTCACCCGGGGAATTACAAACTTGTGGAATTCAATGTGATGAGACTACGTACTCGAGGCAGTGTGAAACACCAGGCAGGATTAATGCTTGGAAGCAATAAACAAAAGATTCAGGAACGAGAGGTCATCATCACTCAGTCAAAACAGTAGCTATGATTAGTTTTATGCAATGCATTGACGTAACAGCAGATTATAGAAGACAGGAGGCAAAACTGTCAGAGAGAGGGGTCATTAATCATGAATGGGAGAGAGACAGCAGGAATGGGAACAAAATGATTGAATACAGAAATTGGATTTTTCCCAGGGATAATGAATTGTACAGGCCTGACATGGTAATGTTTCTCAACTCACTAAGGAAAACACACATCAGGCCCAGGCTTTAGTGTGTGCAAAGGGTTCCCACCTGGCACCGAGCCAGGAACAGCAGCAGAGAGCTCCATTCGTCGCACGCACCTTGAGCCTGTAGGTTGCTGGTTGTTTGAAGATCACCTTGTAGATTTGTCCACTGTAGACAAACAGCTCCATGTTGTCAATCACCCAGGTGAAACTGACAGAGGTGCCATGGGTAACCTGTGCTGAAAATACCTGTAACGAGAGGCTTGTTACAGAAAGTAATAAATTTGTTGCAGAAATCTGGACAGGGTCCTCTGCTCATCACTTTAATTGTGCTGACATATCACATCCTCTTCCCCACGATCTCCTGAGACAACCTCTACCTCACTATTCAACTGTGGGAATGATATCACATCAAAACATCCACTCCTTGCACTGCACCAGGGCTACAGCCTATACTATGAGCCACAACAAATCACTGAGGTTTCTTTGATGAGCTTCTGTGTTCTATGTTCTAGCTCGGACTTAGCCAAAAAGAAGCACCTCTCAGATTTGCCAAATCTACCTCTTCTGACAACCTTTACCAATTAGAAAGAGCATAGCAGCCAGTAGATGAGAGCAGCAACAATTCCAAGTCAAATCCCAAAGTGAACAAGTGTCACTGTTTGTCATTATCACAGGATCAAAGTCCTAGAGTTGCCTTTCTCCCTGACAGTATTATGGGGAGCATTTTCAAGAAAATGGCATAGCCCAATCTTGTCAACAGTGACTGTACCCAAGGTGGCATTATCAATTTTGCTGTTGTTGATGATGACCAAATGGAGAATTCATTAGAAAAAACCTTCTTCCTCATCCAAGACGCACCTTCCAATATTGTCTACGAGTACTGTGTACTTAAGTATGTATGCTGGATGGTCACGTTAACAGTCCAATCACATGATGTGACAATGACACCATTGGCCATTCTGGGCAGGAAGAAGCTCAGTCTAATCTTGCTGCCTGTAGAGTGAACATCTCATTTTTAAAAGCTCTTGTTGTTTTAAACACTACGGTCCCTAAACATTCTTCAAACATAACACCAGATGATGACGAGGATGAGTTACAAATTTAATTCCCACCAGCGAAGAGGTTAACAATGCAGAAGAAGTTCACAAAGTGCTCCACACTAAAGGAACACTGTGAGCAATGAGGGAAATGTTTTAAGTTAGGAGTACAGACTCAAAGAAACAGGCAGCCTCAGGAATACCTTGTTTTAAACAGGAAGAAGAAAGGTAGTCCTAAAATTTTCATGGTGCATCATGCTGCGCAGGACCTATAACAAAAAATAACAAGAAATTTTGGCACTGTGGGACAGTATTGATGAAAATACAGACAGCTGGAACTCCTGCACAGAGAGATTTGATTATTTTGTTCATGCCAACAAAATTGAAGCAGATATTGTCATCCCTGCATTCTTGAGTATTATGGAGGGGAGAAACTTTTAACCTCCTTGTGGAGTCTGTTATAGCCAGAAAAGCCTGTTCAAAACCTTATGAAGAAATAGTAGGAATCCTCCAGAACTGTTTTCCACTAAAACCACTGGTGATCGCTGCAATGTTCAGATTCACAATACAGCCAATATGATGGTGAATCTATCTCCCAGTTTGTAGCAATTTTAAAAAAGTTAGCAGAATTCTGTAAATTCAGACACAACTCAAATTATGCTATCAGTGACAGACTGTTGTGTGGTTTAAGATGTGAAGTAATCCATAGAGATTACTGACAGAATGGACCCTAGACTTAAAGCCACATCTGGAAATAGCAGTCTCCATGGAACTAATAGCCAAGGAAACTCAACAGCCAAGATCGAGCATGACAGCTCACAAAACGGCAACTGAATGAGTTCACAAAATGGTGATTAGTTGATTAGTAAATTTGGAGATGACACAAAAATTGGTGGACTAGTGGATAGTGAGGAAGCTAATCAAAGGATACAGCAAGATAAAATCAGTTGTAATGTTGGGCAGAGGAATGGCACATGGAGTTTAATCTGGTCAAATAGAGAGACAATGGAGTGCAGGTTCATAGTTCCTTGAAAGTGGAGTCGCATGTAGACAGGTTAATGAAGAAGGCATTTAGTACACTTGCCTTTATTCATCAGTGCATTGAGTATAGGGGATGAGAGGTCATGTTGCAGCTGTACAGGATATTAGTTAGGACTCTATTAGAATACTGCATTCAATTCTGGTTTGCCTGCTATGGAAAGGATGTTGTGAAACTTGAAAGGGTCCAGAAAAGATTTACAAGGATGATGTCAGAGTTGGAGGGTTTGAGCTATAGGGAGAGGCTGAATAGGCTGGGGTTATTTTCCCTGGAGGGTCGGAAACTGAGGAGTGACCTTATAGAGGTTTATAGAACCACGAGGGCATGGATAGGGTGAATAAACAAGATCTTTTCCCAGGGTAGGGGAGTCGAAAACTAGTAGGCATAAGTTTAAGGTGAGAGGGGAAAAATTTAGAAGGGACCTAAGGGGCAACCTTTTCACAGAGAGGGTGGTGCATGTATGGAATGAGCTGCCAGAGGAAGTGGTGGAGGCTGGTACAATTGCAACATTTAAAAGGCATTTGGATGGGTATATGAATAAGAAGGATTTAGAGGGACACGGACCAAATGCTGGCAAATGGGACTAGATTCATTTTCGAGATCTGGTGGGCATGGATGAGTTGAACCAAAGGGTCTGTTTCCGTTCTGTACGTTTCTATGACTCTGAGTGTCAGATGATGCATTTTGGGAGATAAAATGCAAGAGAAAAGTAGATAGTTAATGGCAGGACTCTTAGAAGCATTGATGTACAGAGGGATCTCAGGGTCCAGGTCCATAGCTCTCTGAAAATGGCAACACAAGTGGATAAGGTGGTAAAGAAGGTATATGGCATACATGCCTTCATTGTCCATTGGCACTAAGTTAAAAGTTGACAAGCCATGCTGCAACAATATAAGACTTTAGTTAGACTACAATTGGAGTATTGTGACAGTTCTGGTTGCCACTCTATGGGAAGGATGTGGAGGCTTTGTCAAAGTTGCACAACAGATTTACCAGGATGTTGCCTGGATTGCAGCGTATTAAGAGAGTTTAGACAGTATTTGCTATAGCATTGGACGTTGAGAGGCAACCTGAGAGAAGTATATAGAATTATGAGAGGAATGGATAGGATAGATAGTTGAAGTCTTTTCCCCAGGATGGAAATATCATACACTCGGAGACATGGTTCAAGGTGAGGGTGAAAAGTTTAATGGAGACGTGCAAGGAAAGTTTTGTACACAGAAGGTGGTAGATACCTATAACATGCTGCCAGTGTAAAGCAAAGTTTAAGAGGTATTTAGACAAATCCATGAACAAGCAGGGAATAGAAGGATAGGGAGCATGTGAAGGCAGATGGCATTAATTTAGAATGGCATTTTGGTTGGCACAGACACAGTGGGCCTCAGGTCTTGTTCCTGTGTTGCAATGTTCTATGTTTTATGTTCTATGACTGAGAGACAAGAACTGCCATCAGACTGGGATACCAGGTTATGCAGCAGGAAATTGTTGGTATATAGAAGCTGTAAGCAGAAACTGGAAATGGGAAAATCAATGTGAAAGGACCTTCACACAAGCCAAAGAGGTATTATTAAAGTCAGAAGTTCCCACCCAAAGTTACTGGTTGCAATCAACATGTGATATATCACCTTATGGAGTGATAGCAGTCATTTCTCACATATTACCCTACGGTGAAGAGCAGCCAATAACTGTTGCATCAAGATGATTAAACAAAACAAACACGAACTATGCACAGATTGAGAAAGAAGCTTTAGGAATCATTTTTTCCATTAGGCAATTTGATCAATAACTGTATGACTGGGAATTTACTCTTCTAAGAAACCACATAACATTGACCATAATATTTGGACCTCACGCAAGGATACCTTTTCTTGCTGAAAGTTGTATGCAGAGGTGGATGTTGTTGCTCTCAGCTTACATTTACACAATTAAGTATAGCAACCTAATTTAAATGGGAATGTTGATTGTCTCTCTAGATTACCTTTGCCAAATGAGTCAACTACAGAAATTTTCCAATTCGATTAAGTAGAGAATACTCCAGTAACACAGGACAAGTTTAGAAGAACACTAGAAATGATCTACTAAAATCGAAAGCGATGTTCATGGTAATTTGTGGCAAATCACAGCAACTACTCCAGAACTGAAGACATATGTCACACGGAAGCTGGAAATATCTGTACAAGCAGGATATCTCCTATGGGGAATGAGGGTCATCGTTCAACCACAGCTAAGGAAACGTGTGTTAAATCAATGACAAAGGTCACTGTGGCATTTCAGAATGTAGGAAATAGCTAGAATCCATTTTTGGTGGCCAGTGCTTGGCTCTGAAATAGAGAAGATGCAAATATGTGCAGTTTGCCAAAGCTTTCGCAACCAATCTCCATTAACTCCGTTACGCCCATGAAAATGGACAGATAGGCCATGACAAAGAATCCATATTGACTACATCAGATCTTTCTGAATGGTGAATATTTCTCCTAGTAGTTGTTGCCCATGCTAAATGGTCTGAAGTCACCATCATAAAGACGATATCAGAGAAAGACTAGAGGTGATCTTCGTGAGGGTTGTTTATCTGGAACAATGTGTTAATGATAAATGTCATCAGTTGTTATTAGAAGAGTTTATGGACTATCTAAAGCAGAATGGAATTCAACACATCGATCAGCTCCTTACCACCCAGTCACAAATAGTTTGGCAGATAGGTTTGTTCAGACAATGAAACATTCCTCAAAGGTAACTTAAGGACAAGGATCACTGTCCAAATGACTGAGTCAATTTTTGTTGATACTGAAATACAACTCATTGAATGAGTACACCTAAAAACACCAGATCTTAAAGTCAACAAGAAAATAAAGACACCTGACATGCACCTAGTACTTCAGGACTGTGAAGGATACAAATCCAAAACATTGACTTTCTTGCTCCTCTGATGTTGCCTGACCTGCTGTGTTCCTCCAGCTCCACACTGTATTGATTTTGACTCCAGTATCTGCAGTTCTTGCTATCTCCTAGTAGGACAGCTCTTGACTGTTAAATCCAATAACACAGTGGCCACTGACCCATACCTCTCCCTAAAACATCCATCTCCTCACCCTCCCCCTCTCCAACACAACCACTCACCCCTCTCCATCACACCTACCCAACACCTCCCATCATATCCAACCACGCCCTCCCTGACACAAAAAGACAGGCTGACAGGAAAACAGTCTACATTTCGAGTTCACATTTCCCACCTCAGTGTGTCTGGGTCCCGAGCCTCCTGCACTCAGGTCACTTAGCCCATTAGTGAGCAGCAGCTGTTAACCTGCCTGAGAACATTCCCTCTGGTTTCTGATCCACAAAGAAGCAACAGATTCAATCTGAGAGCAGAAATTGTTGGAATCTGATACACTGCTGTCTGCAGTGGCTGGGTACATCTGTTTCCATTCAGCAGTGGTAACTGTGTTTCACTTTTCCATCTCCTCACCTGGGCACCTTGTGACCATTTGTGATAGCCACATAGCTAACAGTGGACTGGAAATGAGGTCCACCTAATCCTAACATTTGATGCCTCTGTACACCTGAGCTCATTCTGAACTATCCTAATATCCCTTATGTGGCTCAGTACCAGGGTTTAGCTGATAAAGCTCCAAAAGTCATAAAGTTTTTACATCATGGAAAAAGGCTCTCAGTCCATCATGCCCTCACCATTCACAAAACATTTAGCTAATTTAATCCCATTTTCTAGCACTTGGCCCATAACCTTATATGCTGTGCCAATGCAAGTGCACGTCTAAATAGTTGAAGGTTCCCAGCTCTGCCACCCTTTCAGGCAGTGAATACCAGATATCCACACTCTGATTGAATTTATTTCTCCTTGGTTCTGCTCCTTACCTTAAAACCACACGCCTAGTTATTGACCCCTCTACTAAGGAGAAAGGTTTCTCCCTATCTATCCTGTCTATGTCCCTCAAAACTCTGTACACCTCAATCAGATTCTTTCCTCAACCTTCTCTGCTCTGACGGAAACAACTCCAGACTATCTAGTCTTTCTTTTTAACTGATTTTCTCCAGTCCAGGCAACATTCTGGTGAATCTCCTCTGCAACCCCCCCAGTGCAATCACATCCTTCCTATACTGTAGCAACGAGAACTCCAACTGTGGCCTAACTAACAATGTACAGAGCTCCAGGATAACCTCCTTGCCCTAATTTTCAGTACTTTGACTACTAACGGCAAGTATCCCATTTGCCTTCTTAACCACCTTATTTACCTATCCTGCAATCTTCAAAGATCCATGGAAATGCACACCAAGGTCTCTCTGATCCTCTGTGCTTTCTACAGTCCCTACTTAACATGTATTCCTTTGCTTTGTAAGTTCTCCCAACATGCATCACCTCATAATTTTCAGGATTAAATTCCATCTGCTCTGTCCTGTTCTGTTCTGCCTATCTGACCAGCCCGCCTCTATTGTTCTGTAGTCAAAGACTTTCTTCTTTGCTATTTACCACACCACTAATTTCCATGTCAACTGCAAACTTACTGATTTTCACTCCTACATTCATTAATGTACAATAGAAACAGCAAGTGACCCAGCATCAACCCTGTGGAACCCACTGGGCATGGGCTTTCAATCACAAAAGCACTCCTCAATAATCATAGATAACAAGGTGTAGAGCTGGATGAACACAGCAGGCCAAGCAGCATCAGAGGAGCAGGAAAGCTGACGCTTCAGGTCTGGACCTTTCTTCAGAAAATCCAGCTCTACACCTTGTTATCTCAGATTGTCCAGGATCAGCAGTTCCTACTATCTCTCTTCAATAATCATCTTCTGTTTCCTGCCACTAAGCCAATCTTGGATCCAATTTGCTAAATTGTCTGGATTCATGGGCTCTTAGCTTCTTAACTAGCGTGCCATGCAAGATCTTGTCAAAAGCCTTTCTGAAGTCCGTGTAGACTACATCAAATGTACCCACATCTACACATCTAGCCATTTCCTCAAAAAATTCAATCAAATTTGTTAGACATGCTCTCCCCTTGACAAAGTCATGAAGGCTATCCCTGATTAATCCTTGCCTCTCCAAGTGGAGACTAAATCTGTCCCTCAGGCTTTTTGCTAATTGTTTCCCTATCATAGTTTCCAGATTTATCCTTACCATCCTTTTTGAATAATGGTACTAGTTTAAAGTGATTTACAAAAGAAGCAAAGGTGGAATGATGAAAAACGTTTTCACACAGTGAGTAGTTAGAGTGTGGAATGCAGTGCCTGGAAGTGTTGTAGAGCCAGATTCAATTGAGGCAACCAAGAGGTCATCAGACAATTATTCGGATAAAAATAATACACAAGGGTATGGAGAAGAGGTAGGAGATTGGCACTGGTAGTGATGCTCATTTAAGAAGTTGGTGTAATACAATGGGCTGAATGGCCTCCTTTGGCAATGTGACACTTCCGTAATTAGCTGTCCTTCAGTCCTTTAGCACCTCTTCTGTGGTCAGAGAGGATCTGAACATTAATGCCAGAGTCCCTGAAATCTCCTCCCTTGCCTGCCACAGCAGCCCAGGATACGTCTTAATTATGCCTGGGTATTTATCCATTTTGAAGCTACCTAAAACTATTAATACCTCTTCCCTTTCGATGCAAATGAATTCAAGTGTAACACAGTCCCTCTCCTTGATTTTTATACTTACATCATCCTTCTCTGCTATGAATACAAATCTAAAGTCGTCAGACCACAGGTGTGTCTTTCAGATCCACACACACATTCCTGCATTCATCCCTAATGAGCCCTGCTCTTTCACTTGTTATTTTTTCACCCTTAATATACTTATAAAATATAGCTGAATTTCCCTTAAGCTTACCTGCCAGTTTTTGTTCATGTACTCCCTTCATTCCTTAATTTCTTTTTTTAAGCAACCCCTTACCCTCTCGAAACTCCATTAGGGCATTTACTGGTTTAAGCCTTTTGGTGTCTGCCATTTGCTTTTTTACCCCTTGTCCAAATCCTGTATGTACTTTCACATTCTGTGTTCTCTGGATTGATCCCACCCTTCACTTTTACAGAAACATGTTGGCCCTGCACTCTCTATTACCATTTTAAATGTCTCCCAATATTCTGATGCAGACTTTCCCACGATAGCTACTCCCAGTCCAACTTTGGATAGATCTGGTCCTCCCCCGGTGCAGAACCTCTATTTCTGGTCCTTTTTGTCTTTATCCATAATAATCTTAAATCTTACCAAGTTGTTATGGTCACTATCACTGAAATGCTCCCCCCTCCACTGACACATCTACCACTTACCTGGCTTTATTTCTGTGTCCAATTTTGGGCCCCACACCTCAGGAAGGACATACTGGCACTGGAGCGTGTCCAGCGGAGATTCACATGGATGATCCCTGGAATGGTAGGCCTAACATACGATGAACGGCTGAGGATCCTGGGATTGTATTCATTAGAGTTTAGAAGGTTGAGGGGAGATCTAATAGAAACTTACAAGATAATGCATGGCTTAGAAAGGGTGGATGCTGGGAAGTTGTTTCCGTTAGGTGGGGATACTAGGACCTGTGGGCACAGCCTTAGAATTAGAGGGGGTCAATTTAGAACAGAAATGAGGAGACATTTCTTCAGCCAGAGAGTGGTGGGCCTGTGGAATTCATTGCCACGGAGCGCGGTGGAGGCCGGGACGTTGAATGTCTTCAAGGCAGAGATTGATAAATTCTTGATCTCACAAGGAATCAAGGGCTATGGGGAGAGTGCGGGTAAGTGGAGTTGAAATGCCCATCAGCCATGATTAAATGGCGGAGTGGACTCGATGGGCCGAATGGCCTTATTTCCACTCCTATGTCTTATGGTCTTATTTCCTAAAATTATATCCTCCACCATTCCTTCTCCTGTAGGACGTTCTATGTGCTAGCTTAAAAAGCTCTTCTGAACACAATGAAGCACTTTGAAATGGCTTATTACACTAAAGGTACTGGTGAAATACTTCCGAACTGAGACATCTTTCCTTCTCTCTTTATACAGTCTAGTCTAAAAGTGAGCTCTCCAAATGCTTTTGAGGGCGACCATACCTGTGAGACATCCACCAGTATGCGTCTGGGTTTCCTGGGGACAATCCGGAGCCCCTGGATCACATCATAGGCCTGGATTTCGACAGATGTGTTCTGGGAGCTGACTTCATTGCTTACAGTGATATTCAGGATCTCTACCCTGGGATGGGTGACGGTAAAGTGGGCGTACGAGAACCATGTATCGCTAGTGTCTCTGTGGCAAGCTGGCATATACTGAGGTAGGCTCGGTGGACAGTGGGCATCGAAGAAGACTCCTGACTGTAGGACTGGAGGACCCCACCAGGAGCTGGCGTTGCTGCCAGAGTTGATCTTGATCACAATGAGCACCTCATTGCCAGTTGGGACCAGGAGAGTGCCATTATGTGGCCAGGGGTAGATGATTTGCAAGCCAGTGATTGTCGTCCACATGCCCAGTGGGCAGCAGTTGATTGCTGTGGGGTTGACTCTGTTTACTGGGGTTACCAAGTGTGTGTCTGGCACGGTAGTGAGGGACTGGGTGGGAACAATCGGCTGTGGCTGGTCTGTATACAGGATGCGCACATCGCAGACAATGTTATCGAACCATTTGAGGCTGGGCCAAGTAGGCTGGAAACCAACCAGTAAACTTTCCAGCCAGCCCTGCCGCACCAGGCTGATGTAGCTCTGTCGCCAGGGTGATGTTGAGCTGGACAGGCAATGCAGCAGAGAGTTCGGACCCGCATCATGCTGAAAACCAATCACATCATCTGGATAAACACGAACATCCTGGTCACCCAGCATCACCTGAAACAGAGCAAGAGTGCATTACATCACCACGCAAGCAGCCAATCAGGAGCAGCACCAGAAAGTAACATCGCCAGGCAAACCCACCAATCACAAACATACTAATGAATGAGCACAGAAGAATCTAACCAATCAGGAGCAAAAAAATTGAGTGAACCACAGGATTATCTAAGCAGAAACTGTTGTCATTGAGCTCTCCATTGGACAAACTCAAACATAGGACTAACTAATCAGAATCACAACAACGTAGACAAACAGGAGGCTGGAAGAACACAGCAAGCCAGGCAGCATCTGGAGGAAAGGAGGTCAATGTTTTGGGTATTACCCTTCTTCAGGACTGGAATCACGACAATCATTGGCTTGTACTGTGGTGCAGACAATCAGAACTGTGAATGGGTTAATTGCAACAGTGAACAGACTGAAATGTGGCACTGATCAATTTCAGTATATTTCACCCAATCAGTAAAGCAGCCTTCCACCACACATATTGGGCATGTGGTCTATTGGGATGCCCACCTTGCCTGTACTGGCTCTCTGAAGGAGCAAATCACTGTATCCCATCCCCACTCTCCTGCTGAACCTTCTCTCCATGACATTGCACATTCTTCCTTTTCAAGTAGGGGTCCCATTCCTTTGTGAATGGCTCAATGGAATCTACTTCTATCACACTCCCATGCAGTGCAGTCTAGAATTTAATTACTTGCTGTGTGAGAAATTTCTGGGACTGTATCACACTGTGTTACAGTACTGATGGGGACAGGTCTGTAACTGCATAACACTGAGATACAGTATGGGTGGGGACAGTTCAGTCACTGACTAACACTGGAGTCCAGTACTGGTTGGTCAGGCCTAGTACTGTATAATACTGGGGTACAGTACTGGTGGGGGCAGGTCTGGTACTGTGCAACACCAGAGTGTTCAATTGAATTGCTTTATTTGGAAACAATGCCAGAAAAAAAAGAGAAAGATTAGTAATAACTAGGAGTGGAGCTCATTCTGAACATAGTTTTGTCTTGCACAGATCCAATGCTATTCTTCAGATTGTCTGCCTGACAATGCATCATGTGAACAAAGGACAGAATAAGAATAGCCTGACTTACATTTACATGCACAATGCTGAGGTCAGGGCTGATGATCATTGCTATATCTGCCACCTGGGAGTAATATGGTTGTGT
This sequence comes from Ginglymostoma cirratum, assembly GCA_024137785.1. Classification (NCBI taxonomy): domain Eukaryota; kingdom Metazoa; phylum Chordata; class Chondrichthyes; order Orectolobiformes; family Ginglymostomatidae; genus Ginglymostoma; species Ginglymostoma cirratum. The sequence continues at coordinate 574,363 of JAHRHZ010000078.1, read as the reverse complement.
CCCTTTGTATCTGGGAGGGTTCGTGATTGGCAGGATGTTGGTTGTGATGTTTTCAAACGCATATGAACTGCAGGGGCTGGTGATGGGCAGACACCTTTCCTGTAAGTGGCACCATTGATGTCCGTTGTTGCAACCTCCTGTGGTGTTGCATAGTGGCTGTGTGTCACAGGTAGCAAAGGGAGTACGGAGCCACTCGCAGCCTGGGGAACAGAAGTACAGCTTCAGATGCACAATAAGCATCACTGAAGAGACTAAGATTGAGAACACAGAATCAGCTGTTCAATTGTTCCACTAAACATCTTTCAAACAGTATCTCGTAACTGTATGGCATCTACAACATTGTCAGAGATACCAAACAGCTTCAGAGCAGAGAATTCACTGACAACTGACACAGTCATAAAAAGGAAACACTTAAAACAGATGCGCAAAGACTTGGCCACAATGGTAGGTTTATAAGGAATGACATAAATGTGAAGAGGAATGTGGAGAGTCAAGGAGATTTCGATAGGGAGATTTAGCATTTGGAACTGGCAGACTGACGCCAATGATGGGCCAAAGGAATCACAAAAGAATCAGACAAACATCATGTTCTCAAACAGTGGCAGGAGGCCTTAGTGATGGGAAGATTGCGGTCACGCAAGAAGCATGAGATCAGAATTTTAACATCTAACAAGCAGTCAGTCTAAATGAAATGCAGTAGAGTGAACAGGGTTCTGAGTGTTAGGACACAGGGCAATGGTTTTATTCCAATGAGTCTAAAGGTCATGGTTTATTGTTTAAAAAGGGCTCCTTGTAATTGGAAACTCTTAAAAATAAGATGTTCTCAGGGTATCAGCAAAGTAACATCCATCCTGAAGCTTCCTGAACCAGAGTGTTGAGTGTTAAGCGCTTTCCAATTGGCCTATTCAGAGACATTCTGTCTAGAGCAGGTAGGACATGAACCCAGGCCTCTTGGTGCAGAGGTAAGGACACTATCACTGCACTACAAGGGCCCCCATTGTGAGTTAACCATCTTGTCTGGTATAAAAACCATCTGAACCAGAATCTGGACTGCTCACCAACACTACAGGAGATCTCTCAATCTAATAACAATGGAAAATGTAAACACTACAATGTTAAACATAATAATGGTCAGTTTACCATCGTGATAATTTTAATTGGAAAGGACAAATACAAAAATGAGTGGTTATGCAGTGTCCCAAAAGCTCTGATCATCTTTGGACTCCTGCGATCAATTCTTCATGTTAAGGATGATGCTTACTTAGTTTCTGCTGCCCCACATGGCAGTGAATAAAATAGTTAGCTTCAAAGAGCAAAGAAAATTACAGCACAGGAACAGGCCCTTCGGCCCTCCAAGCCTGCACCGATCCAGATCCTCTAACTAAACCTGTCGCCTATTTTCCAAGGATCTGTACCCCTCTTCCTTTTCTTTCCTCTTGTGCCACCACTCCACCTCATTGTTAAGGTGTTTGGGCACAAAATGTGATGCAATTTGATGGTCCAATGGTAACCATGACGACTGATAAGGAGTAAGCTCCTCCCAGTCATTCATGTCAATGTTACCATGCTTCAAGGAGAGAGTCAAGGTGTCACTGGAGCAATTCCTTTTTTTTGTCCTCTCCTGAAACGCTGGCGATTTGAAAATTGGGAAAGTGAGACCTGGTGAGGTAGAGGTTTTCCAGACTCCAGATGCAGTGACTGGTCCATTGTAATCAGTTTTGCAGGAGTTTTGCCAAAATACTTCTCAGGCTGACTTGAAGCAGTGCACCAGAGGGCAGGTGATCTTTCAAAAGGATGAATTGCCACCGTCAGGTAGATTATAAACAACATGGAGATTTTGCAAAAAGTATTCTATCATAGAATGTAGCCAACATGTGTTGCCCATCCTTAACTGCCTTTGAACAAAGTTGCTCACTCAGCCATGTCATTGGATAGTTCAAAGTCAATCACAACATTGTGGGATAACAAGGCGTAGAGCTGGATGAACAAGCAGCATCATAGGAGCAGGAAAGCTTGACGTTTCAGGCCTAGACCCTTCATCAGAAATGGGGGAAGGAAAGAGGGTTCTGAAATAAATAGGAAGAGAGGGGGAGGCGGATAGAAGATGGATAGAGGAGTAGATAAGTGGAGAGGAGGCAGACAAGTCAAAGAGGCAGGGATGGAGCCAGTAAAGGTGAGTGTAGGTGGGGAGGTAGGGAGGAGATAGGTCAGTCCAGGGAGGACGGACAGGTCAAGGGGGCAGAATGAGGTTAGTAGGTAGGAAATGGGGGTGCGTCTTGAGGTGGGAGGAGGGGATAGGTAGGTGGAAGAACAGGTTAGGGAGGCAGGGACGAGCTGGGCTGGTTTTGGGATGCGGTAGGGGGAGGGGAGATTTTGAAGCTTGTGAAATCCACATTGATACCATTGGGCTGCAGGGTTCCCAAGCTGAATATGAGTTGCTGTTCCTGCAGCCTTTGGGTGGCATCACTGTGACACTGCAGGAGGCCCAGGACGGACATGTCGTCTGAGGAGTGGGAGGGGGAGTTGAAATGGTTCGCGACTGGGAGGGGCAATTGTTTGTTGCGAACCAAGTGCAGGTGTTCTGCAAAGCGGTCCCCAAGCCTCCGCCTGGTTTCCCCGATGTACAGGAGGCCACAACAGGTACAATGGATGCAGTATACCACATTAGCAGATGTGCAGGTGAACATCTGCTTGATGTGGAAAGTCTTCTTGGGGCCTGGGATGGGGGTGAGGGAGGAGGTGTGGGGGCAATTGTAGCACTTCCTGCGGTTGCAGGGAAAAGTGCCGGGTGTGGTGGGGCTGGAGGGGAGCGTGGAGCGGACAAGGAAGTCACAGAGAGAGTGGTCCCTCCGGAAAGCAAACAAGGGTGGGGAGGGAAAAATGTCTTTGGTGGTGGGGTCGGATTGCAGATGGCGGAAGTGTCGGAGGATGATGTGTTGGATCCGGAGGTTCGTGGGGTGGTATGTGAGGACGAGGGGGATTCTTTTTTGGTTGTTATTGCAGGGTCGGGGTGTGAGGGATGAGTTGCAGGGAATGCGGAAGACACGGTCGAGGGCGTTCTCGACCTCTGCGGGGGGGATTTTGCGGTCCTTGAAGAACGAGGACTTCTGAGATGTACGGGAGTGGAATGCCTCTTCCTGGGAGCAGATGCGGTGGAGGCGAAGGAATTGGGAATAGGGGATAGCATTTTTGCAGGAAGGTGGGTGGGAGGAGTGTATTCTTGCTAGCTGTGGGAGTCGGTGGGCTTGAAATGGACATCGGTTTCTAGGTGGTTACCCGAGATGGAGATAGAGAGGTCCAGGACGGTGAGAGAGGTGTCAGAGATGTAGCTGTGGGAGTCGGTGGGCTTGAAATGGATATTGGTTTCTAGGTGGTTACCCAAGATGGAGACAGAGAGGTCCAGGAAGGTGAGAGAGGTGTCAGAGATGTAGCTGTGGGAGTTGGTGGGCTTGAAATGGATATCGGTCTCTAGGTGGTTACCCGAGAGGATGCCTACCCTGAAGAAGTTATTCTCCAGCATCTGCAGTTCCTATTATCTCTGATACAATTTTAACCCCACTGTGAAGCCTCTTCTAAGGATGCCTACCCTGAAGAAGTTATTCTCCAGCATCTGCAGTTCCTATTATCTCTGATACACATCATTGTGGATTTGAAGTCACATGCTGTACTGTGGCATAGGCTCCAGGCCAGGCACATTTAAGATAGTTACATGACATTACACAATGTGATATTCTGGTATAAAGATACCTGCTTCAATTTCACTCACTCTGTGTAAGTTGATGTAGTCAGCACACTATATGTGTGCAATGTATAGTAATATCAATAAACTCATATTAGAATTATGTGGAGGTCTCTGGTATCATAGTCTATATAGTTAATATTGTAAATAAATTTCAAGACGTATGTCTCACAAGTACTTGACTCTTTGTGGTATATACAAACATTGTTACACTTCACGGGAAATCCAGATCCACTATTTGTGAAATCATCACTAAAGTTAAAGATTTTTAAAAAGTTTGTAAAATTCCTCAATTTACCTGACTTTCAGACCTATGTTGACATATAACATAGAACAGGTTTCTGTATGTACCAAGAGCTACTATTTATGGCAAATAAGAAAGAACAAAGAACAAAGAAAATTACAGCACAGGAATAGGCCCTTCGGCCCTCCAAGCCTGCGCTAATCCAGATCCTCTATCTAAATCTGTTGCCTATTTTCCAAGGATCTGTATCCGTCTGCTCCCTGACCATTCATGTATCTGTCTAGATACATCTTAAATGACGCTATCGTGCCCGCTTCTACCACCTCCACTGGCAATGCGTTCCAGGCACCCACCACCCTCTGCGTAAAGAACTTTCCATGCATGTCTTCCTTAAACCTTTCCCCTCTCACATTGAAACCATGACCCCTAGTAATTGAGTCCCCCACTCTGGGACAAAGCTTTTTGCTATCCATTCTGTCTATACCTCTCATGATTTTGAAGACCTCAGTCAGGTCCCCCCTCAATCTCCATCTTTCTAATGTAAATAATCCTAATCTACTCAACTGCTCTTCATGGCTAGCGCCCTCCATACCAGGCAACATCCTGGTGAACCTCCTCTGCACCCTCTCCAAAGCATCCACATCCTTTTGGTAATGTGGCGACCAGAACTGTATGCAGTTTGGCTGCAGGTAAATAATTATGAGAATATCAAACATGCCTCCAACCTTAAAACAAGAAATACCATTTCAAAACCATGTTTCATTGGATTGATACACAAACAACCCAATACAAGATTTTCATCCATTAAGTCTTCTCCCTTATACAACTTTACATGATCTTCGCCTGTGTTAAACCTTTAAATTACTTCAACACTTTACACTCCAGACAATGCATCTGCAGTTACATTCATTTTCCAGCAATATGATTATACTTTCCATTAAATGGTTGCAACAAAAGTATAGTGTTGCGTTCCAATTTTTAAACTTCAGGATAGATCATTAATTATGACTGTGCTAACTTAAAATATATCCCCTCTGAAGCAAAACACACACACACATTATAAATACATTAAAGGGAAGAGGCTGACTAGGGAAAGTGTAGATAAAAACCAAAAGAAATGCGGATGCTATAAATCAGGAACAAAAACAGAAGCTGCTGGAAAAGAGATAAAAGGTACTGCAGATGCTGGAGAATCCGAGATAACAAGGTGTGGGGCTGGATGAACACAGCAGGCCAAGCAGCATCATAGGAGCAGGAAAGCTTGATGTTTCGGGCCTAGACCCTTCATCAGAAATGGGGGAGGGGAAGAGGGTTCTGAAATAAATAGGGAGAGAGGGGGAGGCGGATAGAAGATGGATAGAGGAGCGGGTAGGTGGAGAGGAGGCAGACAAGTCGAAGAGGCAGGGATGGAGTTGCAGTGGGAGAGAGATTCCCTGAGGTTTGTCCGGAGGGAGGAGGGTAACTTCTTCAGGGTAGGCATCCTTAGAAGAGGGGTGGGGTTAAAATTGTATCACAGATAAAAGGTACTGCAGATGCTATCAGAGATAAAAGGCCTGCTGTGTTCATCCAGCCCCACATCTTGTTATCTCGGATTCTCCAGCATCTGCAGTACCTTTTATCTCTGATACAATTTTAACCCACTGCGAAGCCTCTTCTAAGGATGCCTACCCTGAAGAAGTTACCCTCCTCCCCCTGGACAAACCTCAGGGAATCTCCCTCCTACTGCAACTCCATCCCCGCCTCTTCGACCTGTCTGCCTCCTCTCCACCTATCCTCTCCTCTATCCATCTTCTATCCGCCTCCCTCTCGCTCCCTATTTATTTCAGAACCCTCTTCCCCTTCCCAATTTCTGATGAAGGGTCTAGGCCCGAAACGTCAAGCTTTCCTGCTCCTATGATGCTGCTTGGCCTGCTGTGTTCATCCAGCCCCACACCTTGTTATCTCAGCTGCTGGAAAAGCTCAGCCAGGTCTGGCAGCATCTGTGAAGAAAAAAATCAGAGTTAACGTTTCGGGTGCAGTGAGCCTTCCTCAGAACTGATGGTGGCTGGTAAAGAATAGAATCAATTCAGGACCAAGTGTGTGAAGCCACAGGGAATTGGAAGGGTGTTGAATGAACACTCCTCTCCGGTAATCATTCTGGAAAAGGAGAACGGAGGTACAGAATTCAGGAAAAGGGACTGTGAAGAAGTTGCACAACTTGACATAGGAAATTGGGAGGTATTGGAAGCTCTGTTGTGCTTACAAACAAATCTCCAGGCCTGGATGAATTCATCTCAGGCTGCTGCAGGAGGTGAGGCAGGAAATTGCAGGGGCTCTGACACAAACTTTTAATTAATTCCTCTCCGGCCATAAGGGAAGTGCCAGAGGTCTGGTGCACTCCTAATGTGATTTCACGTTTTAAGAGGGGTGGTAGAGATGAACCAGGAAATTACAGAATCTCACATCAGTGGGAGGGAAACTATCGGAGTAAATTCTGAAGAAGTGAATTAATATCCACTTGGAAAGGGATGGGTTAAATGGGTCTAATTAGCATGGCTTTGTCACATGGAGGTCACGCCTAAAAAATTTCTTAGAATTTTTTGAAAATGTGTTCGATTGGATGTTCAAGTTCAGTTGATGTAGTTGAAGTGGATTTTAGCAAAACTTTTGGCAATGTCCCACATGGGAGATTGATTGAGAAGGTTAAAGCAGATGGAACTGAGGGAAACTTCATAGATCATAGATCATAGAATCCCTACAGTGTGGAAACAGGCCCTTCAGCCCAACAAGTCCACACCAACCCTCAGAGCACCCACCCAAACCCACCCCCCTATAACCCACCTAATCTACACATCCCTGAACACTATGAGCAATTTAGCATGGCCAATCCACCTAGCCTGCGCATCTTTGGACTGTGGGAGGAAATCGGAGCACCTGGAGGAAACCCACGCAGACACAGGGAGAACGTGCAAACTTCACACAGACAGTTGCCCGAAGGTGGAATCCTGTGCAAACTTAAAATATATCCCGGGTCCCTGGCGCTGTGAGACAGCAGTGTTAACCACAGTGCCACGGTGCTGCCCCAAACTTGGTGAGATGGATCAGAAACTGCTTTAGTAATGGGACACAAAGGGTAGAGGTAGAAGGCTGTTTGAATGGCTGAAGGCTGGTGTCCAATGGTGTACCACAAGGATTAGTACTGGGACCCTTATTGTTTGTTATGTACATAAATGGTGTAGATCAAAATATAGGGGCAATGTTATGCAAATTTGCAGATGACATCAAGATTAGTAAAGTGGCTAATAGCGAAAAAGATGGTTGTAGGTTACAAGAAGATATAGTTGGGTTGGTCAGCATGAGGGCGGGGGGGGGGGGTGCGGGCAGCACAGTGGCTCAGTGATTAGCACTGCTACCTCATAGTGCCAGGAGCCCAGGTTTAATTCTAGCCTTGGGCTAACGTCTGTGTGGAGTTTGTACTTTCCCCATGTTTGCATGGGTTTCCTTTGAGTGCTCCAGTTTCCTCTCACAGTCCAAAGATTTGCAGGTTAGGTGGATTGCCCATGCTAAATTGCCCATAGTATCCAGGAATGTGCAGGCTAGGTAGATTAGCCATGGGAAGTGCAGAGCTTTTGGTATACAGTAGGGAAGGGCGTCTGGGTGGGATGCTCTTTGGAGGGTTGGTGTGGACTCGATGAGCCAAATGGCCTGAATTGCACACTTTCAGAATTCTATGAATAGTACCGTGCACAGCAAAAAAGTGCACTTTGAAAGAAGAAACAAGATGAAGGAGAATTTAATAAATGGCTGGATACTGATAGCTTAGTGGAACAGAGGGATCTTGGGGTAATTATTCACAGATCCCTGAAGTTGGCAGCGCACATGAATAGGATAGTTAAGGATGCATATAGGACACTTGCTTCCATCAGAGTATAGAGTACCAAGAAGGTAACGTTGGAACTGTACAGAGCGTTTGTCAAGCCACAGCTGGAGTACTGCTGCAGTTCAGGTCACCTCACTACAGGAAGTATGTGGTAGCACTAGAGGGGGTACAGAGGATATTCACCAGGATGTTGCCTGGGATAGAGAAATTAAACTATAAGGAGACACTGGATAGGCTTGGATTGTTTTCTTTCGAGCAGAGGAGACTAACGGGGAGACATGATTGAGGTGTATAAAATTATGAAGGGTATGGACAGGGTAAATAGAGAGCAGCTAACCCCTCAACCAAGGGGAACAATCAGAAGAGGACATAGTTTTAAGAGTAAGAGGCAGGAAATTCAGCGGGGCTTTGGGAAAAGATTTTTCACACAACAGGTGGCACTGCCTGGGAAGCTGGAAACCTTACAACCTTTAAAACAATATTTGGATGACCTCTTCAAATATCATAACATTGAAGAATATGGGACAAGTGCCGGAAATTGGGATTAGCGTAATTTTAGTGGTAGTTATGTCAGTGCAGACTGGGATTGGCTGAAGGGCCTTTTCTGTGCTGTCTGAATCAATTAATCAATGAACTTATATGCACTCAAACAAAGCTGTCAGGACAAGCAGTTCTGAAGAAATATCATAGAGATGGAAAAGATGAACAAATTCTGTGAATCAAGACTTCCTCTTAGTTCTTATGATTTTTGGCAATGAAATCGTGTGATTGTTAACTGTAGAATATCCTTAATTCGGTAGTCAGTCAGTTGGTCCTAAATTTTGTTTGTGTTAGAAATTCTTCTTTTTTCATTTTTGAGCGCTTTTCCCCACAAATGGAGGTTAAGAGAGACAGATGTGGCTTGGCTTGCAGAGTTTCTGGAAGTCCTAGTGAAATTAACCTCTCTCAGTTCTGTGACAAACTGCAACTTAACTGCAAAAACTGGGCAGCCTCTCAACCCAGAGGCACCTAGTGACACCGTGTCTAACAAAAGTATCAAATTTACCTTGTCCAAAATTTACATAACTTTGCGTAACCAATAAGTGAAGACCATACAGTTTCAAGTTTGACCTTCATGCTGTAAGACAAATACTACTTCAATCTCTGCAACACTGAAATGTCCAAACTTCTATCTTTCCCAGTTTATATTCATAATACAATATAGTCCCGACAAAGAAGAAAAACAGAGTAATGGTTAATGGTATATTGGGGCTAGAGAAAGGCTTATAGTGGAGTTCCCTAAGGTGCCTGGTGTTCCCGATAGTGTCAAAGAGTTGTACAGCATGGAAACAGACCCTTCAGTCCAACTCGTCCATGCCAACTAGATATACTAAATTTATCTAGTCCCATTTACCAGTATTTGGCCCATATCCCTCTAAACCCTTCCCATTCATGTAGCCATTCAGATGCCTTTTAAATGCTGCAATTGTAGCCTCCTTAAGCACTTCCCCGGCATTATTTTCTGAAACACCACAGAATCTAAATTGGCACAAGATTACAAATAAAGTAGACCAGGCAGCATCAGAGGAGCGGGAAAGCTGAAGTCTTTGGTCTGGGCCCTTCTTCAGGAATTTCTGAAGAAGGGTCCACACCTGAAACATCAGCTTTCCTGCTCCTCTGATGTTGCCTGGCCTGCTGTGCTCATCCAGCTCTACACCTTGTTATCTCAGACTCCAGCATCGGCAGTTCCTACTATCTCACAAATAAAGTAGAGTATTGTTTTTGCAAAATAACTGACATATGCCTCAACCCTCAAAGAGCTTCAACCCTACAAATTCCTTCCAAACTGGTGATGCTATGCATCAAACACCTCCATTGCACTATCACAGCTCCACTTACCCAGAGCTGGAAGCTTTTAACCAGTGAAGTGGTTACTTCCCTTCTACTTTTACTTTACATTTTTACCTTTTCAATGTCAGACTTAAATTTAACAGATTTAACAAATCTACTCTAAAACCTTAAATTTAACAATTGACACATTGTTCATTTCAATAACAACCCCCATATGTTCACTATACAATATCCCCTGAGCCTAAGTGGCCTTAAGCTGGAGATTCTATATTAATCTGAAAGGAATTCATTACCTCAGTGATTTCAGTTTTCCATTTATCTGACTATTCCTTCGACTGGTTTAAAACTCATGAGCCTATCAGTAGAAAGCATACGACATAATCAGCCTGTGATTGGAGAAGCAGCCACTCAGAGTTTTCCGAGATAACAAGGTGTGGAGCTGAATGAACACAGCAGGCCAAGCAGCATCATAGGAGCCGGAAAGCTTGACGTTTCAGGCCTAGACCCTTCATCAGAAAACCCTCTTCCATACCTACACTGGCCCTAAACCCACCTCTTCCTCCGTTACATTGATGACTGTATCGGCGCCGCCTCGTGCTCCCACGAGGAGCTCGAACAGCTCATCCACTTCACCAACACCTTCCACCCCAACCTGAAGTTCACCTGGACCGTCTCCAACACTTCTCTCTCCTTCCTGGACCTCTCTGCATACCTTTTAACTCAGAGTTTTCCCCCAAGTTCCAAACAAATGTGGATCGGTGGGAGGGGGCAAACTTTCTCTGATTGGTCAATATTATGATTGATTTCTCCTGACATGAGAGGGGGCTAGAAATGAAGACTCTCCTCCTCAAGGGTTAGTGGGCTACCCCCTAGGCCTTGTTTGCTCCACATAATATTGCGGACAGTTTAGAGGCTGGTGAGAGGCCAGCTGGAATGCCACTGGAGGAGTTTTATAAACTACTACACCCTGTGCACACACTATACTCCGCTAGTCCTCCAGAAAAGCCGTAAAATTCTACCTGCCTTCTCAACCTTGTTAACCTGACAACTCTTTGAGAACCATCTGTTTTTCTGAGTCTGCTCCCTGTAAGCCCCAATATCACCCTTGCTTCAACCATCTAGACATGAAACACTAGACACATTCTCAAAAGCCTCTTTCTCTCTCTTCACAACAACATTATTCTAAATCTGCTCATTAATAATGCTTTTTGACATCCATCTGAATACATTTTGAAAAGTTTGCTGTAAAAATGTTATCTGATTAGATTCCCATTAACCTCACTGAGATAGTTAAAGGTGATATGTATAAAAAGCTAGCATATTGTTCTGCTTCTCTCATCATTAAGATTGAACTAAAAACCACATATGGGATCCAGTTCTCCACTGTCTCTGTTGAGTATCATAGCCATAGAGCCGTACAGCACAGAAGAGGCCCATCAGCCCATCAAGTCTGCACCGACCTATCAACCCCGACCTATTAATCCCACTTTCCTGCACTATGCCCATAGTCTTGAATGTTACAACACTTCGAGTGCTCACCCAAGTATGTTTTAAAGGCTGTGAGGTTTCCCCCCTCAACTACCCTCCCAGGCAGTGCATTCCAGACTGCCACTACACTATGGGTGAATTATTTTTCCTCAAACCTCCTCGAACCTCTTGCCTTTCACTTTAAAATTATGCCCCTTGTTATTAACCCTTCAACTAAGGGGAACAGCTGTTTTCTATTGACCATGTCCATGTCCCTCATAATCTTATACACATCCATCGGGTCCCCCCTCAACCTCTTCTGCTCCAGAGAAAACAACCTGAGGTAATCCAGCCTGCCTTCCTAGCTGGAATGCTCCATTCCAGGCAACATTCGAGTGAACCTCCTCTGCACCTACTCAGCTGCAATCACATTCTTCCTATAGTGTGGTGACCAGAAGTGCACACAATATGCCAGCTATAGCCTAACTAAGTTCTGTACAGCTTCAACCTCCCTACTCTTATAATCTATGCCTTGACTGATAAAGGCAAGTGCCCTGTATGCCTTATTAACTACCCTAGTAACCCACCCTGCCACCTTCAGGGATTTAGGGACAAGCACCCCAAGATCTCTCTGTTTCTCTGTGTGTCCTGCCATTCATTGAGTACTCCCTTGTCTTTTCCTTCTTCCAAAATGCAGCACCTCACGTTTCAGGGTTAAGTTCCATTTGCCACTAATCTGCCCAAGTGACCAATCTGTTTATACCTTCCTGTAATCTCTCATCTTCTTCCTCAGTATCAACAACCCAGCAAATCTTCATGTCATTTGTATACTTATTTACTACTTATTGTTATTATTAACTAATGAAAATCCCTTTAGATGCTGTCCAATTAGATCAGCTCGATTAGCAAAGGCTGAGGTCAACTTTCACCATGAGAAATGCATTTACTCACAGTCAAGAATAAGTGCCTTCCAGTTTTAATTCCAGAAAATCCTTTAATCAGGCACTGCTAGGTATCTCCCCACCAGCCATGACTCTTACCTGGAGGGATGAGGTACAGGCTTGGGATGCAGTAGGGTCTGAATATCTTGAAATGTACCCGAGTGGCTTTCTTTAAAGGCTGGACTACAAATTCAATCGAGTTCACCAGACCTGAGTGGCTGAACCACAAGCCAGGAAACAACATCATCTGTCAAAGAGAGATCCAAAGGAACATGAGCAAGGTTCCATCACTCTGTGCACATATCAACATGCCATAGAGATAAAGACCAACTACAAATGTCATATTGGAAAGTATACTGGCAATTTTACTCTATATCTAAGCCCATGCCCTCCCTGTCCTCGGAGTACTTGATTGGGGCATTGTTGAGACTGCTTTACTTTCAGTTTAAGAGAGCAGAGACAGCTTTACTCTGTTTCTAACCCATGCTGTACCTGTCCGGAGAATATTTGATAGGGACAGTACCAACACCTTCAGTGTTAAAGAGTAAAGGCAACTTAACTGTGTATCTAACCCTGTACTGTACCTGTCCTGGGAATGTTTGATGGCAACAGTGCCAAAGGAGCTTTTCTTTCCATTTACTTATAGTTTAAAAGAGAATAGAGAGCTTTACTCTGTATCTAACACCACGCTGTACCTGTTCTGGGAGTGTTTGATGGAGACAGTTTTGAGGGAGATTTATTTTCAGTTTAAAAGAGTAAAGGCAGTTTTACTTTTAGGTTAAAAGAGTAAAGGGAGATTTACTTTCAGTTTAGTTTCAGTTAAAAAGAGTGGAGGATGATTTGATCAATATCTAATCCCATGATGAACACAGCCTGAGATTTTGAAAAGGGCTGGTGCGGGGGCTATTTTATTCTGTATCTATGCCCATTCTGTAGCTGTCTTGGGAGTATTTGATGGGGTTGGTGTCAAGGAACTTTAGCCATAGAGTCATGCAATCCTATAGCACGGAGACAGGCCCTTTGGCCCAAACTGGTCCATGCCGACCAAAATGTCCATCCACTCTAAGCCCATTTCCCTGAATGTGGCCCATATCCTTCTAAACCTTTCCTATCCATGTATTTGTTCAAATGCCTTTTAAATGTTGTTAATGTACCTGCCTCAACCACTTCCACTGGCAGCTCATTCTATATGCATACCACCATCTGTGTAAAAAAGTTGCCCCTCAGGTTCCCACGTATTCTTTCCCCTCTTACCTTAAACTGATGCGCTCTAGTCCTCAGAGATAGTAAGAACTGCCAATGCTGGAGTCAGAGATAACACAGTGTGGAGCTGGAGGAAGACAGCAGGTCAGGCAGAATCAGAGGAGCAGGAAAGTTGACGTTTCGGGTTGGGACCCTTCTTCAGAAATGAAGAATTTCTGAAGAAGGGTCCCGACCTGAAACGTCAACTTGCTATCTTGCGCTCTAGTCCGCGATTCCCCAACCCTGGGAAAAAGACTGAGTGCATTCACCTTATCCATGCCTCTCATGATCTTATACACTTCTATAAGATCCCCCCTCAGTCACCCACGCTCTAAAGACAAATGTCCCAGCTTGTCCAAACTCCCCCTATAACTCAGTCTCTTGAGTCCTGGCAACATCCTTGTAAATTTCTTCTGCACTCTTTCTAGTTTAGTAACATCCTTCCTTTGGCAAGGTGACCAAAATTGAACACAATACTCCAAGTGCAGCCTCATCAACGTCATGTACAACTGCATCATAACTTCCCAATTTCTATACTCAATGCCCTGACTGATCAAGGCTAGTGTGCCAAAAGCCTTCTTCGCTGCCCTGTCTACCTGTTACTCCATTTTCAGAGAACCATGTACCTGAACTCCAAGGTCCATCTGTTCCACTACACCCCTTAAGGCCTGACCATTCACCACAAAACTCCTACCTGGATTTCACGTTCTAAAATGCAACACCTCACACTTATCTAAATGAAACACCATTTGCCTTTTCTCGGCCCACTTCCCCAGCTGATCAAGGTCCTGCTGCAAGTTCTGATAACCTCCCTCACTGTCCACGATACCACCTATTTTAGTGTCATCTGCAAACTTACTAATCATGCCTTGTACATTCTCATCCAAATCATCGATATTGATAACAGTTTAGTTTTAGTTCAAAAGAGTAGAGGGGCTTTATGCTGAACTTGGGAACAGATGCTGTCAGGGAAGAGCACTATTGAAATGTGGAGATTGTTTAAGGCATGCATACTGCGTGTGCTCGATATGTTTGTCCCCAGCAGGCAGGGAAGATGCGGTCAAGTGAGGGAGCTTTGGTTCTCAAGAGAGGCCGAATGTCTGGTTAACAGCAAGAAGGATACTTATGTAAGGCTTGGGAAACAAGGAACGGAAAAGGCTCTAGACGGTTACAAGTTATCCAGGAAGGAGCTGAAGAAAGAGCTTAGGAGATGTATAAGGGGGAATGAGAAAACCTTGGCAGATAGGGTCAAGGAAAACTCCAAGCCTTTTCACACATACATGAGGAATAAGAGAATGACCAGAGAAAGGGTAGGGCCGATCAAGAATTGTAAAGGGAATTTGTGCACAGAGCCTCAAGAGATAGGATGTATACTTAATGTATACTTTTCTTCGGTATTCACAACTCAGAGGGACCTAGTTGTAGAAGAGGACAGTGTGAAACAGGCTGGTCAGCTAGAGGAGGTCGATGTTAGTAAGGAAGAGGTACTAGGAATTTTGAGGAACTTGAAGATAGATAAGTCCCCAGGGCCTGATGGGATTTATACAAGGATTCTATGGGAAGTGAGGGAAGAGATCAAAGGGCCTTTGGCGATGATCTTTTCATCCTCACTGTCCACGGGTATAGTGCCAGAAGATTGGAGAGAGGCAAACGTCATTCCCTTGTTCAAAAAAGGGAATAGGGATAAACCCAGAAATTACAGGCCAGTTAGTCTTACATCAGTGGTGGGCAAATTATTGGAAAGGGCTCTGAGAGTTAGGATTTATGATCACTTGGAAAGGCACAGTTTGATTCGTGATAGTCAGCATGGATTTGTGAGGGGTAGATCATGCCTCACAAACCTTATTGAATTCTTTGAAGAGGTGACCAAACACATGGATAAAGGTAGAGCAGTGGATGTAGAATACATGGATTTAAGTAAGGCATTTGATAATGTTCCCCATGGTAGGCTCATGCAGAAGGTAAGGAGGCATGGGATAGGGGGAAATGTGGCAGATTGGATTCAGAATTGGCTGACCCTTAGAAGACAAGGGGTGGTAGTGGACGGAAAATATTCAACATGGTGCTCAGTTACGAGTGGTGTACCACAAGGATCTGTCCTGGGTCCTCTTCTATTTGTGATTTTTGTAATTGATTTGGATGAAGGAGTGGAAGGGTGGATTAGCAAGTTCGCGGATGATACGAACATAGGTCGCACTGTGGACATTGCGGAGGGCTGTGTTCCTCTAGCTCCACACTGTTTACAAAGGGACATTGATGGGATGCAGAGCTGGGCTGAGAAGTGGCAGATGAAGTCTAACCCTGAAAAGTGTGAGGTGATTCATTTTGGAAGGACAAACTTGAAAGCAGGATACAGAGTTAACGGAAAGATTCTTGGCAGTGTGGAGGAGCAGAGGGATCTTGGGGTTCATGTTCACAGTTCCCTGAAAGCTGCAACCCAGGTGGATAGAATTGTTAAGAAGGCTTATGGTGTGTTAGCTTTCATTAATAGAGGGACTGAGTTTAAGAGCCGTGCAGTTATGCTCCAGCTATACAAAAGCCTGGTTTGGCCACATCTGGAATACTGTGTCCAGTTCTGGTTGCCTCATTAGAGGAAAGATGTGGAGGTGTTGGAAAAAGTGCACAGGAGATTTACCAGGATGTTGCCTGGAATGGAGGGAAGATCTTACAAGGAATGCATTGCCAGAGAGGGTAGTGGAGTTGGCCTCATTAGGGGCATTTAAGCGGCTATTAGACAAGTATATGGATGTTAATATAAGGTAGGGCTGGAGGTTAGATAGACCTTAGGATTAGGATAAAAGTTCGGCACAACATCGTGGGCCAAAGGGCCTGTACTGTGCTGTACTGTTCTCTATTCTATGTTCTATGTTCATGCTGCACCCACTCTGAGAGTGTTTGATGGGGAAGAGTGCAGAACCTGTATCTAACCCCATGCAGTACCTATTCTGGGAGTTTTTGATGGAGACAGATTGGAAGAACAAAAACAGAAAATGCTGGAAAATGTCAGCATCTGTGGAGAAAAATCCGAGTTAATGTTCCAGGTCCAGTGGCCCTTCTTCAGAAGAAAAAGAATTGAGAGACCTTTACTTTCAATTTTAGAGTACAGAGTGCTTTACTTTTTGTTTAAAAGAGTACAGAGAGCTTTAGTCTGTATCTAACCCTGTGCTGAGCCTGTCCTGAAAGGGTTTGATGGTGACAGTGTAGAGAAAGATTTACTCTCAGTTTAAAACAGTAGAAGAAGCTTTACCCTAACCCTGTGCTCATTGTCCTAGGAGTGATTAATGAAGACAGTGTAGCCAAAGGCTGGCCAGTCCCGAGCTGCCCTTGTGAAGGTGGTGGTGAGCTGCCTTTTTGAACCGTTGCAGTCCATACACTGTGGGCTGACCCACAATGCCCTTAGGGAGAGAATTCCAGGATTTTGACCCACCAACAGTGAAGCAACAGCGATATATTTCCGGTTCAGGATGGTGAGTGGCTTGGGGAAGAACTTGCAGGTGATGATGTTCCTAAGTATCTGCTGCCCTTGTCCTTCTAGATGGAAATGGTTGTGGGTTTGAAAGATGCCAGTCCTACTAGTTGGGACAGTTCCACCTTAGCATAGGTGTCAGAATGCCTCCAGTACCTATGGAATCTTAGTCCCATACAAACAAGAGCATCCTGGAATAATGGAGTGAATTGGGAAATGTGTAGAGAGTGATTATGGCATAATCGTCAAGCTTCCCTGCAACGCACACCATCATGATTTAGTAATACATCACCATTCCTAAAAAGTGTTACTGGGCCTAAATCATTGAACCTGCCATCAAACAGCCAGAATCATGTTTTATTGTACCTCAACTGTTGTTACACCTCGGAAGGAGGCCTCAGTCATCACAGTGACATTCTTCACCAGGTCGACCTTCCTGAAGGTTGGTGTTCCAGTCAGGAAGTAATTGATATCCTGCAGCCGGACTACAGAGAACAGAAGGAAAGAATTTCAGTCATCACATCCCAGGAATCAAATTAACTCCATGGACAACTGTGAAAGATGAAGTTGCTTCTCAGTCACCTGAGATCCCGAGCGTAATGCAGGCTCTGGAACAGTACTGAGCTAAAGGCCAGAAAGAATAGATAGAGGGGTATGGGGGGAGGAAAAAAAAAACATGTTGAGAGAGTCAGAAAGGCTGGAGCAAGGATGGAGAGAGATGGGGAAAGAGACAGAGTGTGGGGAGAGAGCATGGGAGGGAAAGGTTAGGGAGAGACCGTGGGAGCAAGGAAGAGAGGTGAGCAACAGGTAGGGCGTAAAAGTTAAAAAAGGATGAAAGGAAGAGGGTGAGAATGGCGGTGGGGGGGATTGTGGTGAGAGGCCAGAGAGAGGGGCCAGACTGAAGTAGATAGGAGAGAAATGGAGATTGGGACAAAACAGGGAATGATATGGGGAAGAGATGGCAAGAAAGATGGAGAGAGGGAACGGAGAGAGATGGGGGTGATAGAGGGGTGAGAGAGGAGAACACGTCCAAGCTTGGAAGGAAAGAACAACAAAGAGAGATGTACGACACTGTAAAGAAACTGCCCTGAATCCTCACCATCATGGGGTTTTTCACAGATGAAGTGCTGTTTGCTGTGGCAGGATATCCCATGCCAAGTGCCTTCCTTGTTCAGCTGCAGTTGAACACAGTCACCACTCTGTACCTTGGAGGTTGCCCAGTGCAGGTGGATATCAACAGGAGTCCCGTCCACCCAGTGGTATATCCCAGGTCCTGAGGCACTGCTCTGGATCAGTCCAATCCAGGCCGTGCTGATCCTATGGCATAAAAATCAAACTGAACTTTGTACAACCTGACAACAACTTCATTTATCATCACAATTAACTACAAGAGAAACACAATTCTATTCAGGGTCAGAACTGGGACCATCATTGGAAGCTCTTGATGTGTGGAGAGGCATTTACTTTCTGTTTTAAATAATAAAGGTATATTAACTTTCGGTTTTAAAGAGTCAGAAGAGCTTTATTTTCAGTTTAAAAGAGGAAACTTGGGTATCTAACCCCACATTGTCCCTGTCTGAGAGTATTTGATGGGGACAGTGTAGGGATGATTTTGCTCTGTGTTTAAAAGAGTAAAGGCAATTATACTTTCAAGTTAAATGAACAGAGGTAGTTTTACTTTCAGGTTAAAAGAGTAGAGGCAGCCTAACTCTATATCTAATCTTGTGATAAAACTGCCCTGGAAGTGTTTGATGTGGACAGTGAAGAGACAACTTTAACCTGTGTCCAACCTAATGCTGTTCCAGTACTGGTGAGAGTTTGGTAGGGACAGTATGGAGGGAGATTTATTTCCAAGTTTAAAAAGTAGAGGAAGGTTTATGAAGCATCAGAGAGGCAGGAAAGTTGACGTTTCAGTCCAGGACCCTTCTTTAGAAATGTCAACTTTCCTGTTCCTCTGATGCTGCCTGACCTGCTGTGTTCCTCTAGCTCCACACTGTGTTGTCTCTGACTCCAGCATCCACAGTGCTTGCTATCTCCAGAGGAAGGTTTATTCTACTGCTGTTGATTGGGGCCTAGTGCATGGAGCCTCTCCTACTGCTTTGTGGGGTCTGGAGCCTTTCATCAGTGTGACTGGGGTCTGGAGCCTCTCCTGCTGGTTTATGGGACCTACTGATCGGGTATCCACCTTAAGGTACTAACTGAGAGCCTGCGGTTTGGGAGACGGTGCTGCCTGAGGACCTGGGGGCCGGGAGATGGTGCTGCCTAAGGAACCGGGGACCGGGTGGCAATGTTGTGAAAGGGGCTTTTATTCTTTGAAATAGGGTTAATCCTTGGGTGGAGTGGTGAATGGGTGCCGAGATGGGGAGATGGGGGTTGCAGGGAAGGTGTGGGCTTGTTGGTGTTTGCAGTGCCTGTGTCAACAGTGGTCCCAGAGGCCTCACCATTATTTACCCTTCATGGTGAAGCAGGATGCGTTATGTGCTACCCTCACCTGGAAATGAATGCAGACTGCAGCCTTGGCGAGGGTGGTTGGTGCCCCAACCATTGTCACTGGGGCAGTAGGGAATTGGGCAACAGTGACAGTGGGGATTGGGGTAGCATTGACAGTTGGGAATGGGACAACGGTAATGGTGATGAATGTGCCAAAAGAGGCAGAGGAATGAGATAGCAGTGACAGTGGGAATGGCCAACAGTGACAATGGTGAATTGGATAGTAGTGACAATGGGAAATGGAGCAGCACAGGCAGTGGGGAATGGGGTGGTGTTGTCAGTGGGGAACAGGATAGCAGTGTCAGTGGGGAATAGGATAGCAGTGGCAGTGGGGAATGGGATAGCAGTGGCGTTGGGGAGTGGAACACTACTGACAGTGTGGAATGGGGCAGCTCTGACGGTGGGGAGTGGGATAGCACTGGCAGTGGGGAATGGGATTCCACTGACCCAGGGGAATGGGATAGCACTGGCAGTGGGGAGTGGGATAGCAGTGACAGTGGGGAGTGGGATAGCAGTGACAGTGGGAGTGGGATAGCACTGACCATGAGGAATGGGATATCACTGGCAGTGGAGAGTGGGGCAGCACTGGCTATGGGGAATGGGATAGCACTGACAGTGTGGAATGGGATAGCACTGAAAGTGGGGAATGGGATAGCACTGAAAGTGGGGAATGCCTGAATCCAATCTATAGCTGACATACAGTTGTTTCAGCAGTGGGAGTCCGGAAGGAGGCGCAAGGGCAGCCTGGGAAGGTAAGCTTTTCGAGTATAAAAGTCTTATCTCGTGAATAGGCGGAGCGCGCGCTGAACAGGAGCGGATACAGGACGGCTGAGTAAGTGAGGTAATATATTTGGGTGGTTGCTTTACCCAAAACACCACTTAGGTAGTGTCTCCCACCCATCCTCCTCCTCTAACCAAAAAAAGTTCTGAGTGCCAATTTGGTAAGTTACTAGTTTTTTTTTCCAATAGTCTGTTTTTGGGAATTCAGAACAGTGGGAATGGATGTTAGGGCAGTTGCATGCTCCTCCTGTAGAATGTGGGAGGTGAGGGTCACCACTAGTGTCCCTGCTGTCTTCAGCTGCGGGAAGTGCATGCAACTCCAGCTCCTCGGAAACCGCGTTAGGAACTGGAGCTGGAGCTGGATGAACTTCGGATCATTCCGGAGGCTGAGGGGGTGATTGAGAGGAGTTACAAGGAGGTAGTCACACCTCAGGTACAGGAGAAAGGTAGATGGGTTACAGTCAGGGGACAGAAAGGGAACAGGCAGACAGTGCAGGGATCCCCTGTGGCCGTTCCCCTCAATAACAAGTATACCGTTTTGGATACTGTTGAGGGGGACGACTTACCAGGGGTAAGCCATGGGGTACAGGTCTCTGGCACAGAGTCTGTCCCTGTTGCTCAGAAGGGAAGGGGGGAGAGGAGGAGAGCATTAGTCACTGGGGACTCCATCGTTAGGGGGACAGATAGGAGATTCTGTGGGAACGAGAGAGACTCGCAGTTGGTGTGTTGCCTCTCAAGTGCCAGGGTCCGTGATGTCTCGAATCGTGTTTTCGGGATCCTTAAGGGGGAGGGGGAGCAGCCCCAAGTCGTGGTCCACATAGGCACCAACGACATAGATCGGAAAAGGGACGGGGCTGTAAGGCAGAAATTCAAGGAGCTAGGGTGGAAGCTTAGAGCTAGAACAAACAGAGTTGTTATCTCTGGTTTGTTACCTGTGCCATGTGCTAATGAGGTGAGGAACAGAGAGAGAGAGCAGTTGAACACATGGCTACAGGGATGGTGCAGGAGGGAGGAATTCAGATACCTGGATAATTGGGGCTCATTCTGGGGTAGGTGGGACCTCGACAAAGGGGATAGTCTGCACCTGAACCAGAGGGGTGCCAATATCCTGGGGGGAAATTTGCTAATGCTCTTTGGGAGGGTTTAAACTAATTCAGCAGGGGGATGGGAACCTGAATTGTAGCTCCATTGAGCAGGAGGTTAAGAGTAGTGAGGTCATGAATAAGGTTTCAAGGTGGCAGGAGTGTACCGGCAGGCAGGAAGGTGGTTTGAAGTGTGTCTACTTCAACACCAGGAGCATCCGGAATAAGATGGGTGGACTTGCAGCATGGGTTGGTACCTGGGACTTCGATGTTGTGGCCATTTCGGAGACATGTATAGAGCAGGGACAGGAATGGTTGTTGCAGGTTCCAGGGTTTAGATGTTTCAGTAAGATCAGGGAAGGTGGTAAAAGAGGGGGAGGTGTGGCATTGTTAGTCAAGGACAGTATTAAAGTGGTAGAAAGGACGTTTGATGAGGACTCGTCTACTGAGGTGGTATGGGGTGAGGTTAGAAACAGGAAAGGAGAGGTCACCCTGTTGGGAGTTTTCTATAGGCCTCCGAATAGTTCCAGAGATGTAAAGGAAAGGATAGCAAAGATGATTCTGGATAGGAGCAAAAGGAACAGAGTAGTTGTTATGGGGGCTTTAACTTTCCAAATATTGACGGGAAATGCTATAGTTCAAGTACTTTAGATGGGTCAGTTTTTGTCCAATGTGTGCAGGAGGACTTCTTGACACAGTATGTAGATAGGCCAACAAGAGGCGAGGCCACATTGGATTTGGTACTGGGTAATGAACAGGCCAGGTGTTAGATTTGGAGGTAGGTGAGCACTTTGCTGATAGTGACCACAATTCGGTTACATTTACTTTAGCGATGGAAAGGGATAGGTTATACCACAGGGCAAGAGTTATAGCTGGGGGGAAGGCAATTATGAGGCGATTAGGCAAGACTTAGGATGCATAGAATGGGGAAGGAAACTGCAGGGGCTGGGCACAATTGAAATGTGGAGCTTGTTCAAGGAACAGCTACTGCGTGTCCTTGATAAGTATGTACCTGTCAGGCAGGGAGAAAGTGGTCGAGTGAGGGAACCGTGGTTTACTAAAGAAGTTGAATCTCTTGTCAAGAGGAAGAAGGAGGCTGATGTAAAGATGAGGTGTGAAGGCTCAGTTAGGGCGCTTGAGAATTACAACTTAGCCAGGAAGGACCTAAAGAGAGAGCTAAAAAGAGCCAGGAGGGGACATGAGAAGTCTTTGGCAGGTAGGATCAAGGAAAACCCTAAAGCTTTCTATAGGTATGTCAGGAATAAAAGAATGACTGGAGTAAGATTAGGGCCAGTCAAGGACAGTAGTGGGAAGTTGTGCGTGGAGGCCAAAGAGGTAGGAGAGGCGCTAAATGAATATTTTTCGGCAGTATTCACAAAGGAAAAAGAAAATGTTGTCGAGGAGAATACTGAGATACAGACTATTAGACTAGACGGGATTGAGGTTCATGAGGAGGAGGTGTTAGCAATGCTGGAAAGTGTGATAAGTCCCCTGGGCCAGATGGAATCTATCCTAGGATTCTCTGGGAAGCTAGGGAGGAGATTGCAGAGCCTTTAGCTTTGATCTTTATGTCGTCATTGTCTACAGGAATAGTGCCAGAAGACTGGAGGATAGCAAATGTTGTCCCCTTGTTCAAGAAAGGGAGTAGAGACAACCCTGGTAACCCTGGTCTATAGCAGTGAGCCTTACTTCGGTTGTGGGTAAAGTGTAGGAAAGAATTATAAGAGATAGGATTTATAATCATCTAGAAAGGAATAATTTGATTAGGGATAGTCAACACGGTTTTGTGAAGGGCCGGTCGTGCCTCACAAAACTTATTGAGTTCTTCGAGAAGGTGACTAAACAGGTGGATGAGGGTAAAGCGGTTGATGTGGTGTATATGGATTTCAGTGAAGCGTTTGATAAGGTTCCCCATGGTAGGCTATTGCAGAAAATTCGGAGGCATGGGATTGAGGGTGATTCAGCGGTTTGGATCAGAAATTGGCTACCTGCAAGAAGACAGAGGGTGGTGGTTGATGGGAAATGCTCATCCTGGAGTTCAGTTACTAGTGGTGTACCGCAAGGATCTGTTTTGGGGCCACTGCTGTTTGTCATTTTTATAAATGACCTGGATGAGGGCATAGAAGGATGGGTTAGTAAATTTGTGGATGACACTAAAGTCGGTGGAGTTGTGAATAGTGCGGAAGGATGTTGCAGATTACAGAGGGACATAGATAAGCTGCAGAGCTGGGCTGAGAGGTGGCAAATGGAGTTTAATGCGGAAGAGTGTGAGGTGATTCACTTTGGAAGGAGTAACAGGAATACAGAGTACTCGGCTAATGGTAAGATTCTTGGTAGTGTGGACGAGCAGAGAGATCTCGGTGTCCATGTGCATAGATCCCTGAAAGTTGCCACCCAGGTTGATAGGGTTGTTAAGAAGGCGTACGGTGTGTTAGGTTTTATTGGTAGAGGGATCGAGTTTCGCAGCCGTGAGGTCATGTTGCAGCTGTACAAAACTCTGGTGCGGCCGCACTTGGAGTATTGCGTACAGTTCCGGTTGCCTCATTATAGAAAGGATGTGGAAGCATTGGAAACAGTGCAAAGGAGATTTACCAGGATGTTGCCTGGTATGGAGGGAAGGTCTTATGAGGAAAGGCTGAGGGACTTGAGGCTGTTTTCGTTAGAGAGAAGAAGGTTAAGCGGTGACTTAATAGAGACATACAAGATGATCAGAGGATTAGATAGGGTGGACAGTGAGAGCTTTTTTCCTCGGATGGTGATGGCTAGCACAAGGGGACATAGCTTTAAATTGAGGGGTGATAGATATAGGACAGACGTCAGTTGTAGGTTCTTTACTCAAGAGTAGTAAGGACGTGAAATGCCCTGCCTTCAACAGTAGTAGATTCCGAGATAACAAGCTGTGGGGCTGGATGAACACAGCAGGCCAAGCAGCATCATCGGAGCAGGAAAGCTTGATGTTTCGGGCCTAGACCCTTCATCAGAAATGGGGGAGGGGAAGAGGGTTCTGAAATAAATAGGGAGAGAGGGGGAGGAGGATGGAGGATGGATAGAGGACAGGATAGGTGGAGAGGAGGCAGACAAGTTGAAGAGGTGGGGATGGAGCCAGTAAAGGTGAGTGTAGGTGGGGGGGTAGGGAGGAGATAGGTCAGTCCAGGGAGTATGGACAGGTCAAGGGGGCGGGATGAGGTTAGGAGATAGGAGATGGGGGTGGGGCTTGAGGTGGGAGGAGAGGATAGGTGAGCGGAATCCACCTATCCTCTCTCCCTGTTTATTTCAGAACCCTCTTCCCCTCCCCCATTTCTGATGATGGGTCTAGGCCCGAAACGTCAAGCTTTCCTGCTCCTGTGATGCTGCTTGGCCTGCTGTGTTCATCCAGCCCCACAGCTTGTTATCTCGGATTCTCCAGCATCTGCAGTACCTTTTATCTCTGATACAGTAGTGGACTCACCAACTTTAAGGGCATTTAAATGGTCGTTGGATAAACAAATGGATGATAATGGAATAGTGTAGGTTAGATGGGCTTCAGGTTGGTTTCACAGGTCGGCGCAACATCGAGGGCTGAAGGGCCTGTACTGCGCTGTAATGTTCTATGTTCTATACTCAAAATTAGGACAGGGCAAGGATTTCTGGAGGAGGTGAAAAACAGACTTTGTTTAAATTAAATAAAAACCATTGAACTCACGCTGAAAAGTGCTGCTGGACAAAATCCAGGACATCCACACTGTTGATAATAGCCAAGTCGGCACTGGGCTCTTGTTGGCAAGCCTGACGGGCATCATGCCATGTCCTCTGGTCTTCACTTATCCAATAACAATGGTGATTTTGTCGATTGAGGTGAGCATTTTGTGGACAACTGATGGATACACCTAGAGAAAAAACAGTAAAGATGGAGCATGCAGGGGAAGCAATAGCCTGGTGGTATTATCGCTGGACTGTTAATCCAGAGACCCAGACAATGTTCTGGGGACCTGGGTTCAAATCCTGCCATGGCAGGTGTTGGAATTTGAATTCAATAATTATCTGGAATTAGGAATCCAATGATGACTGTGAATCGAATGTCAGGAAAAATCCATCTGGTTCACTACAGGCCCTTAGGGAAGGAATCTACCACCCTTACCTGGTATGGCCTACATGTGACCACCACAGTGATGTGGTTGACTCTTAACTGACCTATGGGCAATAAATGCTGCCTAGCCAGCAATGTCCTCATCCTGTGAATGAATAAAGGATAAAAAAATTCTTAATAAGCACAAAAAACTCCATTCCATCTCTGCTTCTCATTAGAAGCACGCCCCCCCATGTCTCACTGGCAGCACGCCCTGTATCTCACTGGCAGCATGCCCCCGTATCTCACTGGCAGCACACACCCTTTTCTCACTGGCAGCAGGCCCTGCCCCCCCATACCTCACTGGCAGCATGCCCCTGTATCTCACTGGCAGCAGGCCCTGCCCCCCCCCACAATAACTCACTGGCAGCATGCCCCTGTATCTCACTGGCAGCACACTCCATTTTCTCACTGGCAGAATGCCCCTTTTCTCAGTGGCAGCATGGCCCCCTGCCCCCGTGTCTCATTGGCAGCACACCCCCATGTCTCACTGGCAGCACACCCCTGTATCTCACTGGCACTACGCCCCCTATCTCACTTGCAGCACGTGCCCTTTTCTGACAGGCTGCAGGCTCCCGTATCTCACTGTCAGAATGCTCCCATGTCTCACTGGCAGCACGCTCGCTTTTCTCACCGGCAGCACGCTCCCATATCTCACTGGCAGCATGTCCCCGTACCTCACTGGCAGCGCACCCCCTTTTCTCGCTGGCACTACGACCTCTTTTCTCACTGACAGCATGCCTCCGTGCCTCACTGGCAACACGCCCACATACCTCACTGGCAGCACCCGCCCTACCCCCCCCACCCGTACTCTCTGTCAACACACCCTCATTTCTCATTGGCAGCATGCCCCCCCTCCCCGTGTCTCACTGCTAGCATGCCCCCATATCTCACTGGCAGCATGGCCCCATTTCTCACTGGCAGCACGCCCCCTTTTGTCACTTACAGCAGGCTCCCATATCTCACTGGCAACATGATCCCATGTCTCACTGCCAGCATGTCCCCGTATCTCACTGGCAGCATGCCCCCATTTCTCACTGGCAGCACATACCAACCACCGCCGGGGCCCGCGGCCCCCGGGGCGCGCGGGGGGCACACCTCCGGATCTCACTGGCAGCACGCCCCCATTTCTCACTGGCAGCACACACCCCCCCCACCCCACCGTATCTCCCTGGCAGCACAACCCTGGATCTCACTGGCAGCACACTCCCCCCACATCTCACTGGCAGCACGGCCCCATTTGTCACTGCCATCATGTCCCCATATCTCACTGGCAGCACGTGCCCATATCTCACTGGCAGCATGCCCCTGTATCTCACTGGCAGCACGCCCCCCGTATCTCACTGGCACTACGCCCCCTATCTCACTCGCAGCACGTCCCCTTTTCTGACAGGCTCCCGTATCTCACTGTCAGAATGCTCCCATGTCTCACTGACAGCACACCCCCTTTTCTCACTGGCAGCACACCCCCGTGCCTCACTGGCAACATGCCCACATACCTCACTGGCAGCACCCCGCCCCCGTATCTCTCTGGCAGCACACCCTCATTTCTCACTGGCAGCACGCCCCCCTGTATCTCACTGGTAGCACGCCCCCATATCTCACTGGCAGAATGGCCCCATTTCTCACTGGCAGTACGCTCCCATATCTCACTGGCAGCACACTCCCGCTTCTCACTGGTAGCAGGCTGCCGTATCTCACTGGCAGCATGCCCCTTTTCTCATCTGGCAGCACACCCCCTTTTCTCACTGGCAGAAACCCCTGTGCCTCACTGGCAGCACGTCTCCTTTCCTCACTGGCAGCACGCTCTACTATTTCACTAGCAGCACGTTCCCTTTTCACACTGGCAGCATGTCCCCTTGTCTCACAGGTAGCACGCCCCCATGTCTCACCGGCAGCACACACCTGTGTCTTACTGGCAGCTCGCCCCCATATCTCACTGGCTGTACGCACCTTTTTCTCACTGGCAGCACGCTCCCGTTTCTTACTGGCAGCACGCTCCCATATCTCACTGGCAGCATGTTCCCGTATCTCACTGGCAACACGGCCCCATGTCTCACTGGCAGCATGCCCCCGTGTCTCACTGGCAGCACGCCCCCATGTCTCATTGGCAGCAGGCTCCCGTAAGTCACTGGCAGCACGCCCCCGTATCTCCCTGCCAGCATACCCCTTTTCTCATCTGGCAGCACACCCCCTTTTCTCACTGGCAGAACGCCCCCGTGTCTCACTGGCAGCATGTCTCTTTTTCTCACTGGCAGCACGCCCCTGTGTCTTACTAGCAGCAGGCTCCCATATCTCACTGGCAGCATGCCCCCTTTTCTCATCTGGCAGCACGCCCCCGTAGCTCACTGGCATCAGGATCCCGTACCTCAGTGGCAGCACGCTCCTGTATCTCACTGGCAGCACTCTCCCGTATCTCACTGGCAGCACACTCCCGCATCTCACCGGCAGCATGTCCCCTTGTCTCACTGGCAGCACACCCCATTTTCTCACTGGAAGCAGAATCCCATATCTCACTGGCGGCACGCCCCGGTACCTCACTGACAGCACGCTCCCTTGTGTGTAGGGCCAGAGTACATATGGCTTGCTGTCAGTGTAAGGGCAACATATTTTGATTACTGTAATAAATACACCTACAAGTCCAATTCTAAAAGGATGCCGGAGCCGAGGCACCATGGTCTATATATGCTGATTATTGAATTTGGCAGGACAGGTCATGAGAGCAGTTAACAAAGCATACAGTGTTCTTGATTTTAATACTAAGAGTGCTGAGTAGAGTCAGAGTCATAGAGATGTACAGCCTGCAGACAGACCCTTCGGGTCCATCTTGTCCATGCTGACCAGATATCCTAAATGTATCTAGTCCCATTTGCCAGCATTTGGCCTCAGTTCCTCTAAACCCTTCCTATTAGCATACCCATCCAGATGCCTTTTAAATATTTTAATTCTATCAGCCTCCACCACTTGCTCTGGCAGCTCATTTCATACACGCACCACCCTTTGCATGAAAATGTTGCTCCTAGGTCCCTTTTATATCTTTCTCCTGGCAGCATGCCCCTGTGTCTCATGGGCAGCACGCCCCCATGTCTTACTGGCAGGATGCTCCCTTGTCTATTTACACTATCCATATCGCTCTTGATTTTATCAACCTCTACAAGGTCACCCCTCAGCCTCCAACGCTCCAGGGAAAATAGCCCCAGTTTATTCAGCCTCTCCCTCAACCCTCCAACCCTGTAACATCATTGTAAATCTTTTCTGAACCCTTTTAAGTTTCTCAACATCCATCCTATCAGAGGGAGCCTAGAATTGCTCATGGGAATGAGAAACTTCCATTCAGGGGATAGATTGAAAAAGTTGGGAATCATAGAATCCAGTCCTTTGGGTCCACACCGACCGTCTGAACAGCATCCCACCCAGACCCATCCTCTACCCTATCCCTGTAACCCTGCATTTCCCATGGCTAATCCACCTCGCCTACACATCCCTGGATACAATGGGCAATTTAGCATGGCCAATCCACTTAACCTACACAACTTTGGGCTGTGGGAGAAATGGGAGGAAACTGATGCACCCGAAGGAAATCCACACAGATACGGGGAGAATGCACAAATTCAAAACAGACAGTTGCCCAAGACTGGAATCAAACCCAGGTCCTTGGCACTGTGAGGCACCAGGCCACCCCAAGGGGCTGTCCTCCTTGGACAGAAGGAGGCCGAGCGGAGATGTAATAGAGATATTCAAACTCATGCTTGGGCTGGATAGCTTAGTGAGGGAGAAATTGTTCCAGCTTGTAAAAGGAACAAGATCGAGAGGGCATCGATTTAAAGCGATGAACAAACCAAGCAAGGGTGATGTAAGAAAAAACCTTTCCGTTCAGTAAGTAGTTAAGGTGTGGAATGCACTGTCTCGAAATGTGGTGGAAACAAGTTCAATTGATGCATTCAAGAGAACATTGAATAATACTTTGGATAGAAATGGTGTGCGGGACTATGGGGAAAAGTAAGGAGATTAGCACTAGCTCGTAGAGAACTGGTGTAAGCATGATGACCAAATACCTTCCATCTGCACAATAACAATTCTTTGATTTTGTGGTCTGTAGACAATAGACAATAGACAATAGGTGCAGGAGTAGGCCATTCGGCCCCTCGAGCCAGCACCACCATTCATTATGATCATGGCTGATCATCCACATCAGTATCCTGTTCCTGCCTTGTCCCCATAACCCTTGATTCCATTATCTATAAGAGCTTTATCCATCTCTTTCTTGAAAGAATCCAGAGACTTGGTCTCCACTGCCTTCAGAGCATTCCATATATCCACCACTCTCTGGGTGAAGAAGTTTTTCCTCAACTCTGTTCTAAATGGCCTACCCCTTATTTTTAAACTGTGTCCTCTGGTTCTGGACTCACCCATCAGCAGAAACATGCTCCCTGTCTCCAGAGTGTCCAATCCCTTAATAATCTTATACGTCTCAATCAGATCCCCTCTCATCCTTCTAAACTCAAGTGTATACAAGCCCAGTCGCTCCAATCTTTCAACATATGATAGTCCCGCCATTCCGGGAATTAACCTCGCGAACCTACGCTGCACTCCCTCAATAGCAAGAATGTCCTTCCTCAAATTTGGAGACCAAAACTGCACACAATACTCCAGGTGCGGTCTCACCAGGGCCCTGTACAGCTGCAGAAGGACCTCTTTGCTCCTATACCCCACTCATCAATAGCATTGCTGTGCAGTTCCAACTGCACAGCACTCCAGTTATTGTTCAATCATAAAATGTAGTCAGTTACTGTACGAATATATTCTGAAGGTGATGTAAAGAACAAAAGGACAATATGTTTTGTCAATAGCATAAATAAAGTGAGCAGGAGCTGGTGATGCCTCAGCACTGATAGGGTTAAACTCATTAAACTATAATGCGCATACAACTCAGATACACTCAACAACAAAAGCAGGTAAGAGTCTTGTAAAAAGAGAGCTATTTCTGAATTGTATTATTTGGTTGGTTGCTGATAGATGATCCACAGACTCTTTTCCCACTGCTGTAACAATATCTCACACAATGGAGTAAATGTCAGCCATTGATGAGGTTCTGAGAGATGGATTCCTTTCTGTACTGCATTCAACTCTCATGGCAACCGCCTGTCACTTTGCCATTCTAGCCTCCACCCTTCCCCTTTCAGAGGAGAAAATAAATTCTCACTATTCATGAGATCTCAATCACTGTAGCAACCAATGCAGGACTGCATTTCCAATGCTCATGTTTTGGCCAGGAAAGGTTTCAACTTGCAAACACAGCTGTGGCTAAGAACCCCACACTTGCATCTCGAATAAGAGAACTACGTCTGTCCTTTAATTAAATGGATGCCATAATTCACAAGAGTCACACAACATGGAAGGAGGCCATTCTACCCTTCGTGTCTGTGTCAACTCTCAAAAAAAGTTCTCCATGACCTCTACTCTTTTGCTTTCAAGGCTTTATGCTGCCATTCCATTGAAGCTGGTTATACAGCCTGTTTAATAAGAACATTGCAAATTAAAACAGCACACAGCAAAACAAAAGTTCCCACCTCTTCGTTATTTGTTTTTTCCATTACTCTGAGCTGCATCTTTCTGTTATTGAGCCTCTCTGGTGAATGGAAACGAATTATTGCTATGCATTCTATCTGTTAGGATTGTGAACACCTTTATTAAACTATCTTCTACATTGGCTCCTCTACTTTGAGGAAACAAAGCATTGACTGGTTAACCACTTCACAGAATACTCGCGTTGTCTCTGCAAAGAATACCCTGAGCTTCCAGTTCCCTGCCACTTCAACATACTACTCTGTTCCCTGGATACCATCTCTGTCTCTGGCTTGCTGCAGTGTTCCAGCAAAGCTCAGCACAAGCTGGAAGAACAGCACCTCATTTTCCACTTGGGGACCCTGCAGCCTTCTGGACTCAATATCAAGTTCAACAATTTTTGGGTTTGAAC
Source organism: Ginglymostoma cirratum (assembly GCA_024137785.1). Classification (NCBI taxonomy): domain Eukaryota; kingdom Metazoa; phylum Chordata; class Chondrichthyes; order Orectolobiformes; family Ginglymostomatidae; genus Ginglymostoma; species Ginglymostoma cirratum. Next base: position 543,141 of record JAHRHZ010000078.1, on the reverse strand, counting down.
GTTCCCATGTCCTTACCCCAACCCCCACACACCAGGCCTTGTTATCACATAGTCTGTTATTAAATACAACCCATTGTTTGCCACTAACTGTCTCCGTTTGCCCTCCTAGCCAGATTGTTATCCAATCCTTTGTCTGTCCAACTGTTCTTCTCTCTCTTTGGGCTCTATTCTGCCTATCATTTACTCCTGACACCCTCCCCCACAACCCTATCTTCTGCATATAAACCAACATTTTCCTAGCTACCATCAGTCTGAGGAAGGGTCACGTAATCCGAAACATTAACTCTGATTTCTCTCCACAGACACTGCCAGATCTGCTGAGCTTTTCCAGCAATTTCTGTTTTAGTTTATTACATTATCTGACATAACATTAACGTTCCAGGTTGTAACCTTTCATTAGAATCAAATTAAAATCACTTCAGAATTAGTTACGATAAAAGAAGTTTGTCACTGAAATACGAGTTCTATTTCTCTCTCCACAGTTGCTGCCTGAATTGCTGATTACTTTCAGCATTTTCTGCTCATCTTTTCTGTGGAGTGTTTTTGTTCCACATGAGCATCTTTCTGCCTTATTTCATCTAACACCTTAAACAATCACCTTTGATTCTTTCTCCCTCATGTACTGTACTTCCCTAAAATGTCTTCAGATATGTGCTCAATAGAACATAGTGGTTGATTTGCACCTAACACCATGTGTCATCTACACTGAAACAGGAACTTGTATCAAGGCTGACCAGTGGCTGTTGCTGTGCAGTAAACAGCCCAGTTCTGTTGCTACCTTATTCTTGAAACATTAAAAAGGTGTTAATCGACAATGAAAAGAAGCAACATAAACTAAAGAGTCTGCAAGAAAAATCTCAGGAGATGAATACACAACTTGTTGAAGTTAGAGGAATAACTAACTGTTAGGGCAGTGTTATCCTAGGGTTTTGAATAGAGGAAGACTGTACAAAGGTATGCTGAATATTTGTATAACACTGACTTGACCCCAGCTAAATCACTGTGTCTAGCTCTGGACACCACTCTTTCAGAAAGTTGTCAAGACTTTACAGAGGATACAGACTAGATTTACAGAAAATGCGGGGCCTCAGAAATGTTGAGGTAACTGGGAGTCTGGGCTCATTCTAATGGCAAAAGGGAAGTTAACCAGACGCCCCAGATTTAAAGCATCAGATAAGAGGAACAGCCAACATGAGCAGAAATGCTTATAAACGGCAAATTATTTGACGTCTGGAATATGCTACCTGGAAGGATGCTGGAAGTGGATTCTGTGATAATTTTAAAAACAGAATTGTATAAATAGCTAAAGGTGAAATATTTGCAGGACTTTATGTAATGAAAAGGGTAAGGGTTGAATTGAATAGACTAGTCAAAGGGTCAACACAGGCAGATGGGCTGAAGTACCCGTTCTTGTGCCTTATCATTCCATGGTTCAAAGGCCATATGACATAGGAGCCAAGTAAGGCCATTCGGCCCATCAAGTCTGCTCTGCCATTCACAAGAATTTATCAATTCCCTTTGTCCCTAACTGTACATATTATTTTCTATTCTGACAATATTTTAAAAATCTGTTTAATTTTGCAAAGTTAAAAATTACAGAACTTAGTAACAAAAAATCATTGCCTTCGATTAACTCAATGTATGCACTTTTTTCTTACCAGAATATATTTTGTTCATGACCTCTGTATGTTGATTAAACATCTCCGAATACTCATCTCAGTTCTGTTTGCTAACTCTACGTTCTCACCACAAAACTCTCCCAATCACATTCTGTTCCTGGATGCTTAAAATCTTCTGTAACCACCAATCTGCGCATAAATGTCTCAAAAAATTTAATCCCAATTCTCTAGTCACTGTTTAACATTTATAAAATATACCCAGTCTTGCTATCAATTCTTCGCTCTTTATTCTGTTTGAATCAACATTGTCCTTGAAATCTTAATTTATATTTAGAGAGCTATTGATCTCAGGATGTATTGACACAAAATGATATATTCTTAGAACTGCAGGTCAAGCAGCAGCATAGGAGCAGGAAAACTCGACGTTTTGGGCCTAAACCCTTCATTTCTGATGAAGGGTTTAGGCCCGAAATGTCGAGTTTTCCTGCTCCTATGATGCTGCTTGACCTGCTGTGTTCATCCAGCCCCATGCTTGTTATCTCGGATTCTCCAGCATCTGCAGTACCTTTTATCTCTGATATTCTTAGAACTGCAGTCTGTTTTAGACTTTATTCTTTCATGGGATGTAGACATCGCGAGTAAGATTGCCCATCCCTAATTGCCCTTTCACTGAGTGGCTTTCTAGGGTCATTTCAGAGGGCAGTAAGATTCAACCATATTGCTGTGGGCCTACAGTCACATTGAGACTAGGCTAGATAAGGAGAGCACTTTTCCCTCCTTAAAGGTGATGCGTGAATTTTTACAATAGTCCATAATGGTTTTGTGCTTGCCACTACTGAGGCGAGCTTTCGATCACTGATGTTTAATAACCAAATTTAAATTGAATCTTCTGCTGTGGTGGATTTGAATCCATGTTTCCAGAGAATTCAACTTGATCTTGGGATAATTAAGCCAGTGACAGTGCCTGCATGCTGACCTCTCTCCTATGGTATCAGTGTTACTTTAGGAAATTCAGCAGACAATTTACACACAGCAAGCTCCAACTAACAGTAGCCTGATGATGATCAGACTATTGATTTTTAGTGATGCTAAATGAGAAATAATTATTGGCCAGGTTACTACACGTGGACTCCTGGATTTTCATTAAACATCATCAGATTTGTCTTACTCATCTGAGAGGGCAGACAGACCCTCAATTTAATAGAAAGTATACCCAAAAACACAGCGCTTCTTCAGCACGGCATTGAAGTGACAGCCTACATCTTATATTTCATATCTGGAGCTGGTTATGGCCCCCAAATTTTCTGACTGGGTGAAGGTGCTTCCTCAGCTACAGCTGACATCAATGTTTAGTTGAGTGGGATATGCAGGGTTACATTTCCTTGAGGAGAGCTAATCAGGCCTTCTAGAGAATTTGGGAGATAGGCTTCTGAAACAAACCGATAACTGGAATGGATTCTATTCCGGCATATTTTCTGGGTGACCAGATGATAGGAAACATGGAACATATCCAGAAAATGCTCACTCTCACCCCAAACCCCAACTGAAACAAAGGTGCCAACCTTCCTTACCCAGCGGGACCTCTGATTCCCAGGATAAGAATGATCTGCTCACTCATCTCAATTTGAGGCCATTAGGTAAATACTTGCATTAACCAAATGAAGGAAAATGCACCAGAAGAGAGTTTCTATTCCCCACTTACCTCTGATTTTTAAAACCTCTGACCTGGAAGAGTTACTGCCATCTGCTCCTTCTTTGCAACCCTCACCAGAAAACCATTTCAATTTACAAAACAAACCTACCTAAAGTCTGACTGGAAAGGATATTTAACAGCAACAGCCATGGAATCATATTGAACACAGCACCCCCACCATCCACCCCTCAGCTAAGGGGGAATAAGCAAAAACACTTAGACCGACTGCCGGGAAACCGTTCCTCAATGCGGGCGGAGATGCTTATTCGCAGCGGACTGACTCTCCTCGCCGACACAATCTAGTCGTTTGAGAACCCCATCACTTCAGCGGGCCGCCAGCACAAACAGCAAGAGCGCAGTTTGAGCAGGACACTGCTTGTTTTAAAGCAGAGACTGAGCCACTCGCCGCCAATTCCCCAGCTTTTCCTTCCCGCCCTCTTTAACGTCACTTGTTGAACATACCCCATTTCACCTCCAACCTGCCCGGCACAGGATTCTCACCGCGGAAGGATGCCATTCGGCCCATCGGTCGTTCCCCAGTTTTCTCCTGCTTACCCCTGCGCATTCTTCCTTTTCAGGTAACTTCACAATGGTTCACTTGAACCTGCTTGAACTCTCACCATTCGCTGAATAGGGTTTTGTCAAAAATTGCCTTTGCTTCTTTTGCCAATTTTAGGCTCCAACACCCTTAAGCTTGCCGCTTTTTAAGTGCATCACAAGCAACGACAGAAGCTACAAATCACAGCAAAGTCACCAAGAAGCCAAATCGAAGCAAATGGTCAGTGACAGCACATCTCCCTCAGATTCTGAAGTTTGAGAGTTCAGCTCTCACTCTGGAGACGAGTACAGACTAAGCCGGTACCCCTGTGCAACGCTGGACTCAGAGCTCCTGATGACCCCACTAATTAAATGTAAAACAAAACTCTTGTTATCTTTCCAGAAAGCACCAATAACATCCTGGTTAATATTTATTCTACAACCAGGATCATGAAAACAGTTGGTTTGTATCTGTATGAATTTGTGGTCTGCAAATCGAATTTAAACACTGAGATTACAAGCATGGGGCTGGATGAACACAGCAGGTCAAGCAGCATCGTAGGAGCAGGAAAACTTGACGTTTCGAGACTAAACCCTTCATCAGAAATGGGGGAGGGGAAGAGGGTTCTGAA
>JAHRHZ010000078.1:527096-538260 GCA_024137785.1 Ginglymostoma cirratum | reverse complement strand
TGAAGGGTTTAGGCCCGAAACGTCACGTTTTCCTGCTCCTACGATGCTGCTTGACCTGCTGTGCTCATCCAGCCCCATGCTTGTTATCTCGGATTCTCCAGCATCTGCAGTACCTTTTATCTCGAATTTAAACACTGCCGTCTGGCGCTCCCACGAGGAGCTCGAACAGTTCATCGACTTCACTAACACCTTCCACCCCAACCTTAAGTTCACCTGGACCATCTCCAATACCTCTCACTCCTTCCGGGACCTTTCCGTTTCCATCTCTGGCAACCACCTGGAAACTGAAATTTCAAGCCCACTGACTCCCACAGCTACCAAGAATACACCTCCTCTCACCCACCTTCCTGCAAGAAGGCCATGCCAGATCCCCAATTCCTCCACTGCATCTGCTCCCGAGATAAGGCATTCCACTCCTGGACATCCCAGATGTCCTTGTTTCTCAAGGACCGCAACATCCCCTCCACGGTGATCGAAAATGCCCTCGACCGCATCTCTCGCATTTCCCGCAACTCATCCCTCACACCCTCTCCCCGCAATAACAACAAAAACAGAATCCCCCTCGTCCTCACGTACCACCCCACCAACCTCCGGATCCAACGCATCATCCTCTAGCACTTCGCCATCTGCAATCCGATCCCACCACCAAAGACATTTTTCCCTCCGCACCCTTATCTGCCTTCCAGAGGAACCACTCTCTCTGTGGCTCCCTTATCTGCTCCACACTCCCCTCCAGCCCCACCACCCCGGCACTTTCCCCTGCAACTGCAGGAAGTGCTACACCTGCCCCTATACCTACCCCCTCACTCCAAACCCAGCCCCCAAGAAAACCTCCCTCATCAAACAGATGTTCACCTGCGCATCTGCTAATGTGATATGCTGTATCCGCTGTTCCCGATGTGGCCTCCTCTACGTCAGGGAAACCAAGCAGAGGCTTGGAGACCGCTTGGTGGAACACCTACACTCGGTTCGCAACAAACAACTGCACCTCCCAGTCGCGAACCGCTTCAACTCCCCCTCCCACTCCTTGGATGACATGTCCAGTCCTGGGCCTCCTCCCGTGCCACAACGATGCCACCGAAAGGTTGCAGGAACGCACTTCATATTTCGCTTGGGAACCCTGCAGCCCAACGGTATCAATGTGGACTTCACAAGCTTCAAAATCTCCCCTCCCCCAACCGCATCCCAAAACCAGCCCAGCTCGACCCTGCCTCCCTAACCTATACATCCTTTCTCCCACCTCAACCCCCACCCCCACCTCCTACCTACCAGCCTCATCCCCACCTCCTTGGCCTGTCCGTCTTCCCTGGACTGACCAACCCCCACCCTAACTCCCCACCTACACTCACCTTTACTGGCTCCATCCCTGCCTCTTTGACCTGTCCGTCTCCTCTCCACCTATCTTCTCCTTTATCCATCTTCCATCCACCTCCCCCACCTCTCTATTTATTTCAGAATCCCCTTCCCCTCCCCCATTTCTGAAGAAAGGTCCAGACCCGAAATGTCAGCATTCCTGCTCCTCTGATGCTGCGTGGCCTGCTGTGTTCACCCAGCTCTACACCTTGCTACCTGTAAATTCCTAGAACTGCTTTTGCTTCGACACATCTACAAACATAAACACTTAGTGAGTGAGGAAGTTCAGTGAGCAGGAGAGTAGGTGTCTCCTTCTTACTTCAACTGTGTCAACTTTGTGAAACGTTTCCACCAAAGAGCGCTTTGAACACCAGGGTTTCAGTGAACAGTATTGGCTGGGACTATACAACTTTGTAGCAGGTGCACCTGGAGTGCAAACCAATGTTTGGATTATTCGAGTCAGTCTGCACCAGTCAAAAACAATCACCTAACTATTCTAATCTCATTTTCCCTGCATTTCCCTATCGCCTTGTACACCTTGGCATCAAAAGTACCTAAATTCTTCTTAAATGCAATGAGGGTTTCTGCCTCTCTGACCATGACAGGCAGTAAGTTCCAGATTCCCACCACCCTCAAGGTGAAAACATTTTCCCTCACATCCCCTCTACATCTCCTGCCTCTTATCTTTACACTATGCCCCCTGGACATTGATCCCTCTATCAAGAGGAAAAGTTTCTTCCTGTCTACCCAATCTATGCCTCACAAAGTTTTGTATATTTCAATCATGTCTCCTATCAATAATTCCTGCACCAAGGGAAAAAACCTCAGTCTATCCAATCTCTCTTCGTAACTAAAACTCTCCAGCCAAGCAACATTCAATATGCCTTCTGAACCACTTTATTTCTATCAAGAGACTGGTATATATGCACACCAAGGTCCTTCTAATCCTCAGTGCTTCCCAGCTTTCATCATATATTTCCTTGCCTAGTTTATCCTGCCCAAATTCGTCACCACACATTAATCTGGATTAAGTTCAATTTGCCACTGACCATTTGGCTAGCCTGTCTATATCCTCCTGTAATCTAAGGCTATCGTCCTGTTTACCACCCCATCAATTTTTATGTTGTCTGCAAATTTACTGACCCTATGTTCAAGTCTAAATCTTTACATAAACCACAAAGAGCAAGGGGCCCTACACTGATCTTTGTGGGATCCCACTGGACTTAGACTTCCAGTCGGAAATATATCCCTCAACCATCACCCTCAGCTTCCTGCCACTCAGTCAATTGTGGATTCAATTTTCCAATTTACTTGGATTGTTTGAGTTCTTACCTTTGCTATCAGTTGCCCACAGAGGATCCTATCAAAAACCTCACCAAAGTCCAAGTAAACTACATTAAAAAGTACTGCCCTCATCTACACACCTGGGTACCTCTTCAAATAAGTTAATCTTCAATCAAAGATAAAAAAGAAGGGTCTAGGCCCAAAATGTCAAGTTTTCCTACTCCTATGATGCTGCTTGGCCTGCTGTGTTCATCCAGCCCCACGCCTTGTTATCTCCTAATCTTCAATCAAGTTGGTCAGACATGACCTACACTTAACAAAACCATGTTGACTGTTCTTGATTAATCCCTACCTCTCCACATGCAGATTAATTCTCTCCCTCACATTTCCCCACCGCTGACCAGACTATAGTTTCCTGGTTTATCCTTTGCTCCATTCTTTAAAACCAATACCACATTGGCTGTCCCCCTGCAGCTCTCCTGTGACCAAAGAGGAATTCAAAATAATTGCAAGCACTTCCGTTATTTCCTCCCTTGCCTCATTTAACAATCTGGGGTATATTTCATTCAGCCGTGGAAATTTATCTACTTTGAAGCCTGCCAGAGCACTCCTCTCAGTTTATGCTAATTTCTTTAATTATATTACAATCCTTCTCCCTGATTTCTATCATTCCTCTTACTAGTGACACATAGTATTCGTTTAGAATCACATCTACATCCTCTGGCTAAATGCACAAATTAACACTGTCATCCTTAATAGGCCGTACGTTTTCCCTCATTTTCCTTTTACCCTTAATGTACTGTTTCTAATGTAAAGTTTCTACTGTTTTGAGCCCTTGGTATCTGCCAAAAGCGTCCCTTTTTCTATTGATCCAATGCTGTGTATCTCTTAATATCCAGGGTTCACAGGATTTGATGGTCCCACTCTTTGTCCTTATTGGAACATGTTGGCCCCATATTCTACCCATTTCCTTCTTGAATGCATCTAGCTGCTCTGAGACAGATTTACCTGAACGTATCTGTTCCCAATCCACTCTGGCCAAATTATATCTGATCTTATTAAAACCAGCCTTCCCCCAGTTAAGAACTTTGATTTCAGACCCATTCTTGTCCTTTTCCATAATTATCATGAATCTAATGGAGTTATGACTGATGTTTGGAAAATGCTCCCCTACCGATACTTCAACCACTTGCCCAGCTTCATTATCAGAAATTGAGGACTGCCCCTCCACTGTGGGGCCTTTATGTATTGCCTTAAAAAGCTGTCCAGGATGCATTTAAAGAATTCCACTCCCTCCAAATCTTTCACGTAATGACCACCCAGTTAATGATGGAGAAATTGAAATTTCCTGCTGTCACAACTCTATTACTTTTATACTTCCCTGAATTCTGCCTACATATCTGCTCTTGAAGGAGCCTATAGTACACTCACAGCAATGAGATTATTCCCTTTTGGTTTTTAAGTTCTACCAATGTGATTTCATCTGAAGAGCCTTCTCGGATGTCATCCTTCCTTACTGCTGTAATAGATTCTTTCATCAAAATTACAACACCTCCTCTTCTTTATCTTCTTCCCTACCTCACCTGAAGACTCTGTATCCTGGAATATTAAGATGCCAATCCTGCCCCTCTCTAAAGGACAATAATGACATCGCACACTCATGTTTTAATTTGTGCCCTCGATTAATCTGCCTTCTTCATCAGATTCCTAGCATTAAAATAAATTACACCCAACTTTGACAAACACCCTTGAATCTGAACTGCTCTATAATGTTAGAGATAAAAGGTACTGCAGATGCTCTATAATGTTTATATTTCCCGACCCACTTGCTGTCTCTTCTAATTGTGGCCATTCATCTTCCCCTGCTACACATTCTCTCTGGATCCCATCGCTCTCCCCCCTTGTCAAGTTAGTTTAAACCCTTCCCAACAGCATTTACAAACCTCCCCATGAGGATATTGGTCCCATTCCAGTTCAAGTGCAACCTGCCTGCCTTGTAGAAGTCGCACTGCCCCAAGAAATGGTCCCCATGTCCCAGAATTCTAAAATCCTCCCTCCTGCACCATCCTCCCAGCCATGTATTAATCTGGACTAACCTCCTGTTTGTACGCTCACCCACACATGGCACCAGAAATAAGCCAGTGATTCATGGTCAGCATGGACCAGTTTGGGCAGAAGGGCCTGTTTCCATGCTGTATTACTCTATGATTACCACTTTTTGGGTCCTTTTTTTAAAATCTACTCTCTGTTTACCTAAATTCTGCTGCAGGACCTCATCCCTTTTCCTACCTGTATCATTGGTACCAGTAGATAGCATGATCTCTGTTTGCCCTCGCCCTTCAGTATGCCCTGTAGCTGTTCAGTGACATCCTTGACCCTGGCACCTGGGAAGCAACATTCCATCCCAGATTCTCTTTTGCAGTCACAGGAACATCTGTCTGTTGAATTGAATTGAGTTGAATTACAATTGAATCCCCTACTGGTATAGCTCTGTCATTCTTCTTCCTCCACTCTTATGCATCAGACCCACGAATGGCGTCATGAAGTTGATTGCCACTGCTTTCCCTTCATCTCCCGCGAGAGAATGTGAAATGGTATATCTGTCAGAAAAAGGGGTGGCCACAGTGACTCTTGTGCTATCTGCCTTCCTGTATTCTGCCTGCTGGTTGCCCATTCCCATTCTGCCTGATCAGTCTTCACCTGCAGTGTGACCACCTCACTGTGCTATTCACAACATATTCAGCATCATGGATGCTCCACAATAAATTCACCCATAGCTCCATCTCCAAAATGCAGTTCATCAGTAACTGTATCTGGACACACTTCCTGAAGCACTATGGTCACTTGGGACAACTGAAACTTCCAGTATTTGCCACATAACACAGGAGAAGTATATCACGAGTGCAAGATCTGCTGCCATGACTTCCCTTAAGCCCCTGAGTAACACCTATTTCTTCAAAAAAAATTATACTTGAAGAATACTATAAACTTACTTCCCTTACACTAACTTTACTTCTGTTATCCTACTTTGCTTACTTATTTTCTTTTATTATATTGGCCGTGACTTTCACTTATTCCTGTTGTTTCTCAGTTAACCCCTTTGTCAAGAAATATGTTTTACAAAATCATGAACCAATCAACCCACCTTCCTATGATACCACTGTTTGACTTTTTTTTCAATAATCAGGAGACCCCTGGGGCTGTAACTTTATAACTATTTCCCTCACTCATTATCTCCTCTTGGTGTGCCCCTTTTCACTGCCATTTCCCTGATCTTGGGCCTCATTATGACCTCTTGTTGCCTCCTATCTCACTGCTGTGTTGAAGCTGTTGTACAGGTTGCCCAATATTTACCTGCAGTTGGAGTTGACCTACTCCTGGGGAATGATTTGGTTGAAGCAAAAGTATTAGCTTTTCCAATAGTCATGGGAATGCATCAAGGAAGTTCAAGGAGGCAGAGCTGTTCCAGGTAGAGGTTCCAGGAAAGTTTCCCTTGTCTGTAGTGTGATAGAGTCATACAGCATAGGACCATGCCCTTAGGCATACCATGTCTATGCCAACCAAACTATACTGTTCTTATTTACCTGTGCTTGGTCCGTGGCCCTACAATGCTTTGGTATTTTAAGTGCTTGTCCAGATGCTTCTTAAATGTCACAAGAGTACCTGCCTCCACCATCTTCTTAGGCAGCACCTTCCATATTTCTGCCACCATCTGAGGGAAAACAAAATTTCTGCAGAATCCCTACAGTGTGGAAACAGGCCATTTGGCACAACAAGTCCACACCAACCCTCCAAAGAGCATTCCACCCTGACCCATCTCATTACCTTATACCTATTGCCCTGCATTTTACATGGCTAACACACATAACCTGCACATCCCTGAAAACTATGAGCAATTTTAAGCATGGCCAATCCACCTAACTTGCACATCTTTGGACTGTGGAAGGAAACCAGAGCACCTGGTGGAAACCCAGGTAGACATGGGGAGAATGTGCAAACTCCACACAGACAGACACCCAAGGGTGGGATTGAACCCAGGTCCTTGGTGCTGTCAGGCAGCAGTCCTAACCACTGAGCTACCATGCCACCTTCCTCTAAACCACTTACTTCTCACCTTAAACTTATGCCGTCTAGATTGAGACACATTTGCCATGGGGTAAAGATTCTCATGATCCACCCTGACTCTGCCTCTCATAATTTTGCCCACTTCAATCAGATACCTCCTCAGACTCCTCTGCTCCAAGGAAAACAAATCCAGCCTATCTAGTGTCTCCTCATAACTGAGGCTTTCCATTCCAGGAAACATCCTGGTGAATCTCCTCTGTATCCTCTCCAACGCAATCACATCCTTCTGATAGTGCGGCGACCAGAAATGATCACAGTATTTCATCTGTGACTAAACTAATATATTATAAAATTGTAACAAGACTTCCTTGCTCCTACACTCTACGCCCCAGCTAATGAGGCCAAGCATCCCATACCCCTTCTACACCATTGAGGAACTATGAACTTGTACACCAAGGTCCCTTTGTTCCTCAGTACTTGCACTGTGTATATCCTTCCCTGGTTATTGAGAGAGGCAAAGAGAGGAGATTGCTGGGGCCTCGACCAAGATCTTTGTATCCTCGCTAGCCACTGGAAAGATCCTGGAGGACTGGCAAGTGGCATGGTGGCTCAGTTGTTAGCACTGGTGCCTCACAGCACCAGGAACCCGGGTTTGATTCCACCCTTGGGTGACTATCTGTGTGGAGTTTGCACGTTCTCCCCATGTCTGCATGGGTTTCCTCTGGGTGCTCCAGTTTCTTCCCATTGTCCACAAATATGCAGGCTAGGTAGATTGGCCATGCTAAAATTGTCCATAGTGTTCAGAGATGTGTAGATTAGGTGGGTTATGGGGGAATGGGTCTGGGTGGGAAGCTGAGGGTCGTTTTGGAACTTGTTGAGCTGAAGGACCTATCTCCACACTGTAAGGATTCTATGATTTTAACATTGATTCTCTGTTCAATAAGGGAAATAGGGATAAACCATAGAGTGAGTCTCATATCGGTGGTTGGGAAGCTGTTGGAGAGAATTCTTAGGGATAGGATTTACGTGCATTTGGAAAAGAATGGCCTTCATGACTAGCCTGCTGTGCAGGACCTTGTCAAAGGCCTTCTGTGGGGCAGGTCATGTCTTACTAACTTGATTGAATTATTCAAGGAGGTTACAAAGGTGATTGATGAGGATGGAGCAGTGTATGTTGTTGGATGAAAATGTAGATGGGTGAGTTAGTAACTTTGCAAACGATACAAAGATTGGTGGTGTTGTGGATCGTGTAGGAAGTTGCCAAAGGATATAACAGGATATCGATCAGTTGTAGGTATGGGTGGAGAAATGGCAGATGGAGTTTAATCCAGATAAGTGTGAGGTGCTGCACATTGGGAGATTAAATGTTAAGGAAAAGTACACAGTTAATGGCAGGACTCTGGGCGGCATTGATGTACAGAGGGATCTTTGGGTTCAAGTCCATAGTTCCCTGAAAGTAGCCACACAAGTAGATAGGGTAGTAAAGAAGGTTTACTGCAAGCTTGCTTTTATTGGTCGGGGAAGTTGAGAACAAGAGTCAGGATGTCATGTTGCAGTTTTATAAGACTTTGGTTAGACCACACTTAAAGTACTGCATTCAATTCTGGTCACCAATTTACAGGAAGGATGTGGAGGCTTTGGAGAGGGTGCAGAAGAGGTTTACTGGAATTGAGCTGTACAGAGAGGCTGAGGGGAGACTTGATAGAAATCTACAAAATTATGAGATGCATAGATAGGGTTGATGTTCAGAATCTTTTTCCCAGAATTGAAATGTCTAATACTAGGGGACATGTATTTTATGTTAGAGGGGGAAAGTTTAAAGGAGATGTCAGGGGCATGTTTTTTACTCAGCGAGTGGTAGGAGTCTGGAACTCACTGCCAGGGGTGGTGTTGGAGTTAGATACGGTAGGTTTAAGGGGCTTTCAGATGAAGACATGAATGTGTAAGGAATGGAGGGATATGCACTAAGGGCAAGCAGAAGGGATTAATTTAATTTGCCATTATATTCGGCACAACATTGTGGGCTGAAAGGCCCGTTCCTGTGCTGTACTGTTCCATGTTCTCTAATTAGACCTCCTAAAATTCACCACCTCACATTTGTCAGGATTAAATTCCATCTGCCATTATTCTGCCCAATATACCAGCTGATCAATATCAGACTGTAGCCTGAGTCCATCCTCCTCACTATCAACAGTACCACCAATTCTCACATCTTCTGCAAACTTACTAATTGTATCTTTTACACACAGCAATGGTGCCAGCACTGATTCCTATGGCTGCTGGTCACAGGCTTCCAATCACAAAAACCACCCTCCACCATCTCGCTTTGCCTTGTATTTATGAGCCAATTTTGGATCCAGTTTGCCAATTTGCCTTGGATCCCATGGACTCTTAACTTGGATTACTCTTCATTGTGAGACCTGGTCAAAGACCAGATCAACTCCACTACCCTAGTCACCTTTTCAAAAAACTCAATTAGTCAGACAGTTTTTCCTTACAAATCCATGCCAACTATCCCTGATCATTCCCTGCCTTTCCAAGTGTTAATTAATCCTGTCCTTCGGAACTTTTTCCAATAATTTCCCTACCACTGACATCAGACAAGCTTGTCTGTGATTACCTGGCCTACCTCTGCTGTCGTTCTGCAACAAAGGAACCACATTATTTATCCTTCAGTCATCTGTCACTTTCCCTGTGGTGAGTGAAGTCTTCAATATCTTCACCAAGGCTCCATCAATCTCCTCCCTTGCCTCCCATTGCAGCCTGGGATGCATCTCATTAGGCCTTTGAGATTTATGCGGCTTTATGCCCAGATAATAACATCTTCCTTATTAATCTTAACATGTTCTAGAACCTCACCACCCCAAATGAAATCCCAGCTACAATGTTTTTCTCTTTGATGAATACAGATGGGAAACATTTATTTAACACCTCACCCATGTTGACTGGCTCCCCACACAGGTTGCCCCTTTGGTCTCTAATAGAGTCGATTCTTTCCCCAGTAATCCCCTTCGTATTAATAGAATTATTTTTAAAAAGCTTTGGGGTCTTTCTTAATCCTATCTGCCAAAGATATGTTGTGGCCCCTCTTTGGCCACTTAATATGTTTTTCTCAGGCACTCCCGACACTGTCTGTACTCCTGAATGACCCCCCCACCCTGTTTTTTAATTGAACCTGACATATGTTTCCTTCTTTTTCTTTATGAAACTCTGATATCCCTTGACATCCAGGGTTTCCTGGTCATTCTGCGCTTGTCCTTCGCTCTCAGAGGAACTTGCTGGCCCTGAACTCTCATTATACTATTTTTTAATGACTCACTTTCTAAATGTTGATTTACCATTAAGTATTTACTGCCAGTCTATGTTTCTGCAATCTGTCTAATTATATTGTAATTGGCCTGCCCCAATTTAGACATGTAACTTCTGCGCTATTTTTATCTCTTTCCAGAATGACTTGGAATCTTAGACTTATGGTCACTATCCCCAAAATGTTCATCCACTGAAAAGTCAAACGCTTGACCCATCTTCATTCCCTAGGACCAGGTCTAACACTGCACCATCTCGAGTAGGACCATCTACATACTAGCACAAAACACTCTCCTGGATGCACTTTAAGAATTCCACTCTAATCCTTTCATACTAAGGCAATTCCAGTTAATGTTAGCAAAGTTCAAATCCCCTACAACTATAACCCTATTTTGCTCATACCTTTCTGTGATTTGCTTACGTACCTGCTCCTCTATCTCCCTCTGACTGTTGGAAAGCCTGCAATATGACCCCAGCAAAGTAATCACCTCTTGTTTATTTCTGAGTTTCACCCAGATGGCCACTTTTGAAGACCCTTCTTGGACATCGTCCCTCATTAATGCAGTGATGGTTTCCAATAATTAAATGCCCCACCTCTTTTACATTCCCCAACCCGCACCAGCATGTCTGAAACTTCTATATCCTAGAATGATGAGCTGTCAGTCCTGTTCTTCTTTCAATCTTATCTCAGTGATTGCAACAATATCATTACCACATGTTGTTCCTCACTGTAAGATTATCCACTTTACCAGCCAAACTCTTTGCATTAAAATAGATATAATTTAGCTTTCTGGTCCTCCCATGTGCCTTATCCTGCCCACATCTTCTCTGCCTACTGTACTTTTCTAGTATTCCTTCTGCAGATGATTGGACCTTGCTCCTGACTTTACATCAACTCTGTGCCCCATCATCCTGCTAAATTAGTTTAAAACCTCACCAGCAGCACAAGCAAACCTGCCAGCGTGGATATTGGAGATAACAAGCATGGGGCTGGATGAACACAGCAGGTCAAGCAGCATCATAGGAGCAGGAAAACTTGACGTTTCGGGCCTAAACCCTTCATCAGAAATGGGGGAGGGGAAGAGGGTTCTGAAATAAATAGGGAGAGAGGGGGAGGCGGATAGAGGATGGATAGAGGAGAGGATAGGTGGAGAGG
>JAHRHZ010000078.1:484310-526696 GCA_024137785.1 Ginglymostoma cirratum | reverse complement strand
GGGTGGTGTCACGGACGTAGGTAGGGAGTTCCTGGACCAAGGGGGTGAAAATGGAGTCTAGGTAGGTGGAGATGAGTTCGGTGGGGCAGGAGCAGGTGGAGACAATGGGTCGACCTATTGGACCCATTTAGTATTCAAGTGCAAACCGTGCAGGTTGAACAGGCCTCACCTACCCCAGAAATGGTCCCAATGATCCAGAAGTCTAAACCCCTCACTCCCACACCCATCCCTTTAGCCACGTGTTCATCTGGCGTATCTTCCTATTCCTATATTCAGTGGCACCGGAAGTAATCCAGAAATTACAATCTATATTGTCTCCCTCTTTAATCTATTACCTCACTCTTTAAATTCCTGCTGCAGGACCTCATTCCTTTTTTAACCCTTGTCACTTGTAAACCCACCCCCACCCCCACCCCCAGCCACCTCCTTCCCCTCCTCCACTCCTGCTTACCAATTTACAAACAATAAGCCAGGAACACACACTGTTTCTCTCCCAGCAGTACTCACTCAGTCCCTAATGCTGGTTGCTAAGCAGCCAATCCTTTGTCCTATTTCACTTTTTGAACCCTCCTGTCACTAGAGCTCTGTCTCCAAATTCAATGATCTGAACAATAGCTGAGAAAAGTCCATTGTTGGAGATTAGTACCACAATTACACATTTTGTTTTCTGAAATTTACTTTGGGGATTTGGATAATCTTAGGGAAACATTCAAGAAGTCACTTCTGATTGAGGCTCAGCAAGTTAATCCAAAATTAAGCAAATTGATCCAATCTATTTAAACTGAAGCTGAAGCAGAATGATTGTAAAAGCACTAAAAACGGGATTCTGATGTGGAAATGGAGATGTCCTTAGACTGATTACAGAGTGGACAGTGATTCACCAGATAGTGGTGCCACCCAAATATTGTCTGGAGACATGAAAGATGGGCAATGAAATTCCAATGGCAGGACATATAGTGATCCAGAATAACCAAGCACTTTTAAGTTGACATTTTTATTGGCTAGGGTTTTACAAGTACATGATTCAGTTTTTAATAAATGCCTTACCTGTGAGGTTGTGGGCAAACCACAACTTGCAATCAAACCAGTACCTATAATGCCCATTTCAGTTTTTGGGAACCATTTACAAGGGTATTGGCAGCCCTGTGGAATTATTACCAAAAATAAAAATGGCACACCAATAAACCCTTGCTACAACGGATCTAACTGCTTGGGTCCCAGAGGCCAAACCCTTAAAAACAATTTCTGTCAAAGTAGTGGTAGAGAAGTGTACTTTTTATTCATTCATGGGATGTGGGCATTGCTGGCTGGGCCAGCATTTATTGCTTATCCTTAATTACCCTGGAGAAGGTGTTGGTAAGCTGCCTTCTTGAACTACAGTGGTCATTGTCGTTCACTCAATATGGATCACCATTTGAGAGCCAGTCAGATCAAGGTTCCAATTTTATGTCTAAGAGTTTCAAGAAGTCATGTATAGTTTGTGTGTAACAGAGTTAAATGCTTCGTTATACCACACAGGAGCTTTACCACAGTGCTATCAAAACAATGATTCAGCATATTGTCATGAATATACAGAGATGGTACTGCAGTAATAATATAATTGGACTGGTCATCCAGAAGGTTGGGCTGAAGCTCTGTGGGCATGAGATCAAATCCTACCATGCTAGGTAGTGGAATTTAAATTCTATTGTAAATCTAGAATTAGAAGCTGGTCTCTGTAATGGCAACCATGAAACTATTGTTGTAAAGACCCAACTGCTTCACTTATGTGTTTTAGGGAAGGAAATCTGCTGTCCTTACTTGGTCTGGCCTACATGTGTTTACTCTTTGATAGCCTTTAGACAATAAAGGATGGGTGTAACATGGTGCCACACATCAAATTCTGTCCCCTTGACAGTTTAGTGTCAGCATGCACAACAAGTTGTCTGACTTTCCCTAATCTCATCGTACTGAAAGGCTCATTGACACAAAAATGCAGTGAGTATCCAAGTAAGGGCAAAGTCAGTGAGTGCGAAGAAAGCAAGTTCAGAAACCTGAGATGCATTCTGTTCCAGTGCATAAGACAGAGGTCCCTGTCCCTCTGTGCAAAGCAGCCTGGTCCATCTTAAATCTATTCCCTCTCACCTTAAACCTATGCCCTCTAGTTTTCAATTCCCCATTCTTGGGAAAAAGACTATATGCATTCATCCTATCTATACCCCTCAATAACATCACCCCTCATTCTCCTACGTTCCAAGGAATGAAGTTCTATCCTGGCCAAACTCTCCGAATAACTCAGGCCTACTTGTCCTAGCAACATCCTCATAAATTTTCTTTGCAAACTTTCCAGTTTGACTATGTCTTTCCTATAACAGGGTGACCAAAACTGTACACAATACTCCAAGTGTGGCCTCACCAACTTATACAACTGTAACATAACATCTGACTAATACTTTAGTCACTTGCCTGACCTCGTTTCCTAAGAGGAGGTCCAGTGTTGCACCCTCCCAAGTAGGGCCCCTCTACATATTGATTTAGGAAGCTTTCTTGGACACATTTGACAAATTCCACCCCGTCTGGGCCTTTTACACTCTGGGTGGCCCAGTCAATACAGGGGAAATTAAAATCTCCAACCAATACTACTCTATTATTCAGGTATCTGCAATCCCTCCACATATCTGCTTCTCTAGTACCTGCTGGCTACTTGGGGGTATATAATACAGTCTCCACAGAGTGACAATCCCCTTCTAGTTCTGTCATTCTAAGCATATGGCCTTATTTGATGACTCCTTAAGAACATCCTCTCTAAGCACTATTGTTATGTGCTCCCTTATCAAAAGGGAACCTCCACCCTCCCCTTGCTTACTTGTACTTCTGTCACACCAGTAGCTTCTGTATCCTGGAACATTGAGCTGCCAGTCCTGTCCTTCTCTCAGCCATGTTTCTGTTACAGCTATAATATCCCATTCTCCAGAGACCATGCTCTGAGCTCATCAGCCTTACCAGTCAGGCCTTGTGCGTTGAAATAAATGCACTCTAAACCAGAAGTCTTTTCCCACTCTTTTCTGTGCCCCTGGCTATCCTATGCCCCGGCTATCCTGAATAGTAAACTTGGTCTTGATGGCTAATGTATTCTCCCCTGACTTCCTGATGGCCCCTTTATTCAGAGTCCAATTCCCCTGCCAAACTAGTTTAAACTCTTTAAAGTTTTCAAGAAGATGTAGAGCTTGGGTTGTGGATGAGGTTGTAGACACGCTCGCCGAGCCAGTGTGTTTGGTTGCAAACATTTCGTCACCCTGCTGGATAACATCACCAGTGTGCCTCCGGTGAAGCGTTGGTGTTCTGTCCCACTTATTTACATGCCTCAGTTTGTTGGGGTGGTTGGTATTACTCCCGCTTTGTTTCTTTGTACAGAATCTACTTTAAAATTTACAAGTTTAGACACTGTCCCAGTCATCAAATTACCTGCATATCTCCCAGAGAACCCAGTTTTCTTCCTGCCCAAGGTGGATGATGAGGCAGGGTAAGATAGCACAGTGCAGCCTGATCCATCATCAAGCACATTGTAGAATTCATTGTGGTGTGAAAGGAAGGTAACAAGAGGGTCTAAAGTAATCATCAGGTACAAGTAAATAAAGAGAAAAAAGGAGGCTTATGGCAAATAGCGAGGGATCAAAACAGAAACTCTAGAAGAGGACTAAATGTGCAAGGGGAAACTTAAAGAGAAAATTACAGGAGCAGAAAGGGGGCCTGACAGGATAATGACAAGGAAAATAAAGGAAAATCCTAAATTGTTTTACTGTAAAGGTAAAAGGGTAACTACGGCAAAAATACGACACATTAAGAAGCACAGTGGTAATTTGTGCATGAAGCGACAGGATGTTGGTAGGGTTCTAAATGAAAACTTTGTGCTGATATTCATTAGTGAGAGGAACGATGTGGGTATTGAAATCAGGGAAAAGGTCAGTGATTTTTTTAAAAGAAACTAGCATAGACAGAGAGGAGGTTCTGACTGCTCTGGCAGGCTTAAAAATAGATACATCTCCAGAGGCGGATGAAATGTATCCCAAGCTGTTGAGAGGGTCAAGGGACAAAATAGTAGGGGCACTTATAAAAATGTGCAATTCATCTCTGGCCACGGGATATCAGAGCTCTGTAGGACAGCTAATGTGGTATCATTATTCAAGAACACAGCAAGACATAAACCAGGGAATTGAGGTCATGTCAGTCTAACCTCGGTGGGGGAACAATTGGAAGCAATTCTCAGGGAGAGAACTAATCTACACCTGGAGAGGCAGTGATTTATGAAGAACAGTCATAGAAACAGGCACTTCGGTCCAACCAGTCCATGCTGAATATAATCCTAAACTAATCTTGTCCCACCTGCCTGCTCCTGGCCTATATCCCTCCAAACATTTCCTATTCATGTCTTTTCAATGTTGTAACTGTACCCACATCTACCACTTCCACAGGAAGTTCACTCCACATGCGAACCACCCTTTGTGTAAAAAATTTGCCTCTTATATCTTTCTTAAATCTCTCCTCTCACCTTAAAATATGTCCCTTTGTCTTAAAATCATCCATCCTATGGAAAAGACACCTATCAATAACCCTATCCATACCGGTCATAATTTTATAAACCTCTATAAGGTACGCCTCTCAAGCTCCTATGCTCCGGTGATAAAAGTCCCAGCCTATCCAGCCTTTCTTCAGAACTCATACCTTCCATACCCATCTGAACAACTTGATTGAATTTTTTCAAAGGGTGACCAATTGGAGATGAGGGCAATGTTTTCGATATAGTCTACTTGGACTTCTGCAAGGATTTTGATAAGTTCCCGCATAGGAGAGTGATAACAAGGGTAAGAACCCATAGGATCCAAGGAAATTTGGCAAATTGAATCTAGGAAGTGGCAAGAAGCAGAGAGTGATTGTTGAGGGGAAATTTTCTGACTGTATCCAGCGGGGTCCCACATGGTCAGTTTCGGGGTCCTTCCTCTTTGTGGTAAATGGAAACAAATTAGATATGAGTGTAGGAGGAATTATATGAAAATTGGTGGGGCGGTCAATAATGAGGAAGATAGCCTTAGATTATGGGAGGAAATAGATGGACCGGTCAGATGGACTGAACAGCAGCAAATGGAATTCAGACTAGTAAGAGGTGATTCACTTGGATAACTAAACAAGGCAAGGGAATATAGAATGAATGGTAGGATCCTGGGAAACATTTGATTGAGATGTAAAAAATTGTGAGGGGTATAGATAGGTAGACATGAAGAAACCATTCTCCCTGATGGAGAGATCAGTGATCAGGGTGCACAGATTGAATATAAGGAAAAGGTGGTTTAGAGGAGGAAAAACGTGAGGAAATTTTTTTTAACCCATAGGAAGGTTGGAATCTAAAAACATTGCCAGCAAGGGTCATAAAAGCAAGAAGCACTTATAACATTTAAAAAGCATTTAGTTGTGCACTAGCGATGCCAAGGCATTCAAGGCATTGGGCCAAGTGCTGGACAATGGGACTTGAATAGTCAGGTGGCTGGTTTTGTCTCAGTGGGCTGAAGGCTCTATTTGTTGCTATAAACCCTTATGATTCTGTGATGTACCCAACCTACGTTTTGCTGTTTCTTACATCTTCAGTCTTTGATGTGCTCGGTATGAACCTTTCCCTCAAGTTTACTTTCCTTCCACCTTTTCACAAATTCCCAAGCATCCTTGATCATTTTAAGTTTATGTTCCCTCCTCTCTGGGGCTGGGGACTGCATTTAGGACCCTTCCGTCATTTAGGTTTATTCTGCAGTCCTATGAAACAGCTCTTTGAACCAAAATTAAAATATATTGCTTCTCTTTTCAAACTGGAACTCAGTCTTCACCTCCTTCGCACCCCAAGCTCCATTTCACAGTTTTGCCCCTTTGGCTTGTTAATTGTTCATGTATATTTGTTTCATCGATTTATTGCTTCTTCAAGGCCAGAATGAAACTCTTCAAGACTCTCTCCTCTTCAGCCATGGTCAAAATCTGACATTGCTGTCTGCTCGATTATGTGACAAAAAGCTTTGAAGCCATGCTTTCTGGCTGTTACTCAAAGGGCCAAATCTTTCTTGTAATTCTCTCCCAGAAGTAAAGACCGTGCCTTTTTTTTAAAACCAGGAATTTAAATGGATAGTTGTGTGTTTTGAAAGTAAGGAGTTTGTTGCCTTCTGTGAACCCTATTTAAGATGATGACGAACAGGATTAGAATAGGCCCCTTGAGCCTGCTCCACCAAGGGGTTCCAAAGATTCTCAAACCTCGAGAAAAGAAATTCCTCAGCATCGCAGTCTTAAACTGGCACACCTTTATTCTGAGACTTTGCCTGCTAGTCCTAAATTCTCCCATGAAGGGAAATATTCTCTCAGCATTTACTAATGGCCGTTATAAATCTTGTATGCTTGTGTACCTGTGGGTTCAGTTCAGCTGAAGAACAGTGACACTGGACTTGAAATATTAACTCCGTTTCTCGCTCCAGATGTTGACAGGCCCATTGAGTTTCTCCAGAATATTCTATGTTTGTTTCAAATTTCCAGCATTCACTGTATTTTACTTTTATTTACAAGTTATGACTTTGAATTGGATTAATCAGCAACATTTCATAAGTGAACCAGCCATCCTGTGCCTCTTGCAAAGCAGTGGAATCATTAAAAAGAAAGGAAGGTCAAGGAGAAACGTTTGGATTAGCAAGAACTAACCCAACAAATCCTGGCCCGAAACGTCAGCTTTCCTGCTCCTCTGATGCTGCTTGGCCGGCACCTTGTTATCTTAGATTCTCCAGCAACTGCAGTTCCTACTATCTCTCTCCATCACCAAAAACTATGGAACTGTTTTTCCAGATTTCCCTTCCCCCATGTGTTTTTTTCCCTCTAGTTTGTCTGCATGTGTGTAAGGGGAAGTTTATAAGAGGTTTGGATTTTAATGTAAAAACCGAAAGAATTGCGGATGCTGTAAATCAGGAACAAAGACAGAAGTTGCTGGAAAAACTCAGCAGGTCTAGCAGCATCTGTGAAGGAAAAACAGAGTTAACATTTCGGGTCCGGGGACCCTTCCTCAAGAACCCAGTTCTGCAGAACGGTCACCGGACCCAAAACATTAACTCTGTTTTTTCCTTCACAGATGCTGCCAGACGTGTTGGATTTTAATGTGTTTAATTTAGTTTAATTATTTACCTGCAGCTAGAATCTAATTATGTATAATAAACAGTTGTTTCTTGTTAAGCACAGAAACCTGGTCTGTATTTTCCATCAATCTATGTCTAAAAATCAGGTTGGTTTAGGAATTTGCAAATTTCTTTCAAAAGTTTTAACTTTTGTGATGACTCTGGGAATAGCTGGGCTTGATTTCCACTGTGCTATCCCACTGAGGAGTAACACAGAGGCTTCCTTACTAGTCCCACAGTCTTTTGCTAACACTTTGGGGAAGGTTTAAACTAATGTGGCAGGGGGATGGGAACCAAATGAGGAGGTTAGTGGACAGTAAGGAGATAGTAACTAAAGCCTGTAAGGAACGAGATAATGAAGTCAGTGTGACTAAGGGGAAGAGTAGGCAGACAGCAGATGATGAACGCAAAGGGACAGGTGGTCTGAGGTGCATTTGTTTTAATGCAAGAAGTGCAGTAGGTAAGGCAGATGAACTTAGGGCTTGGATTAGGACCTGGGAGTATGATGTTATTGCTATTACTGAGATTTGGTTGAGGGAAGGGCAAGATTGGTAACTAAATATCCCAGGATATAAATGCTTCAGGCAGGATAGAGAGGGAGGTAGAAGGGGTGGAGGAGTTGCATTACTGGTCAAAGAGGATAACACAGCTGTGCTGAAGGAGGGCACTGTGGAGGACTCGAGCAGTGAGGCAATATGGGCAAAGCTCGGAAATAGGAAGTGTGCGGTAACAATGTTGGGGCTATACTACAGGCCTCCCAACAGCGAGCGTGAGATAGAGGTACCATTATGTAGATAGATTATGGAAAGATGTAGGAGCAACAAGGTGGTGGTGATGGGAGATTTTAATTTTCCCAACATTGACTGGGATTCACTTAGTGTTAAGGGGTTAGATGGAGCAGAATTTGTAAGGAGCATCCAGGAGTGTTTTAGAGCAGTATGTAAATAGTCCAACTCGGAAGGGGCCATACTGGACCTAGTGTTGGGGAATGAGCCCGGCCAGGTGGTTGAAGTTTCAGTAGGGGATTACTTTGGGAATAGCGATCACAATTCCGTAAGTTTTAGAATACTCGTAGACAAAGACGAGAATGGTCCTAAAGGGGAAAGGCTAAACGGGGAAAGGCCAACTATAGCACAATTCGGCAGGAGCTGGGGAATGTGGATTGGGAGCAGCTGTTTGAGGGTAAATCCACATTTGATATGTGGAAGGCTTTTAAAGAGAGGTTGATTAGAGTGCAGGACAGACATGACCCTGTGAAAATGAAGGATAGAAAAGGCAAGATTGGGGAACCACGGATGACAGGTGAAATTGTGAGACTAGCAAAGAGGAAAAAGGAAGCACACATAAGATCTAGGCGACTGAAAACAGATGAAACTTTGGAAGAATATCGGGAAAGTAGGATCAATCTGAAATGAGGAATTAAGAGGGCTAAAAGGGGTCTTGAAATATCTTTAGCAAACAGGGTTAAGGAAAATCCCAAAGCCTTTTATTCATACATAAGGAGCAAGAAGGTAATTAGAGAAAGGGTTGGCCCACTCAAGGACAAAGGCGGGAAGTTATGCGAGGAGTCAGAGAAAATGAGGGAGATGCTTAATGAGTACTTTGCATTGGTATTCACTGAGGAGAGGGTCATGACGGATGTTGAGGTTAGGGATAGATGTTTGATTACTCTAGGTCAAGTTGGCATAAGGAGGGGGGAAGTGTTAGGTATTCTAAAAGGCATTAGGGTGGACAAGTCCCCAGGTCCAGATGGAATCTATCTGCTGCTGGAGAAGATACTGAGGAATAGGATCTATTTACATTAGGAAGAAAATGGGATTATTAGTGATTGTGGTTTTGTGCAGGGAAGGTCATGTCCTACCAACATGATAGAATTCTTTGAGGAAGTGACAAAGTTGATAGATGAGGGAAGGGCTGTAGATGTCATATACA
The DNA here is from genome assembly GCA_024137785.1 of Ginglymostoma cirratum. NCBI lineage: Eukaryota > Metazoa > Chordata > Chondrichthyes > Orectolobiformes > Ginglymostomatidae > Ginglymostoma > Ginglymostoma cirratum. The sequence goes on along the minus strand of JAHRHZ010000078.1, from coordinate 517,595 downwards.
TGGACTTCAGTAAGGTGTTTGATAAGGTTCCCCATGGCAGGCTGATGGAGAAAGTGAAGTCGCATGGAGTCCAGGGTATACTACCTATGTGGATAGAGAACTGGCTGGGCAACAGGTGACAGAGAGTTGTACTGGAAGGGAGTTTCTCAAAATGGAGAACTATGACCAGTGGTGTTCCACAGGGATCGTGTTGGGACTACTGTTGTTTGTGATATACATAAATGATCTGGAGGAAGGTACAGATGGTCTGATTAGCAAGTTTGCAGATGACACTAAGATTGGTGGAGTAGCAGATAGTGAAGGGGACTGTCAGAGAATGCAGCAGGATATAGATAGATTGGAGAGTTGGGCGGAGAAATGGCAGATGGAGTTCAATCCAGGCAAATGCGAGGTGATGCATTTTGGAAGATCCAATTCAAGAGCGATCTGTACAGTAAATGGAAAAGCCCTGGGGAAAATTGATGCACAGAGAGATCTGGGTGTTCAGGTCTATTGTACCCTGAAGGTGGCAACGCAGGTGGATAGAGTGGTCAAGAAGGCATACAGCATGCTTTCATTCATTGGACGGGGTACTGAGTACGAGAGTTGGCAGGTCATGTTACAGTTGTATAGGACTTTGGTTCGACCACATTTGGAATACTGCGTACAGTTCTGGTCGCCACATTATCAAAAGGATGTGGATGCTTTGGAGAGGGTGCAGAGGAGGTTCACCAGGATGTTGCCTGGTATGGAGGGCGCTAGCTATGAAGAGAGGTTGAGTAGATTAGGATTATTTACATTAGAAAGACAGAGGTTGAGGGGGGACCTGATTGAGGCCTATAAGATCATGAGAGGTATCAACAGGGTGGTTAGCAAGAAGCTTTTCCCCTGGCCTGTTCCTGTGCTGTAATTTTCTTTGTTCTTTCAGCAAAAGTCACAGACAGCCAATTAGCTCCCTGTTCTATCTTCACCATGGCTTCACACAGATCTCCTTATGCCTTTAGGTCATTGAGTCTATGCCACCAAAAATACTCTACCACCTGCACTAGTCCCACTTTCCTGCACCAGGCCCATAACCATGAATGTTATGATACTTCATGTGCTCGTCGAAGTATGTTTGAAGGAGTGTGGGGTTACTCGCCTCAACAACCCTTCCAGGTAGTGCATTCCACACACCTACATCCTTTCCATGAAATATTGTTCCTCAAATCACCTTTAAACCCCCTACCTTTTACTTTAAAATTATGCCCACTTGTGAAAGATCCTTCAACTGAGGAGAACAGCTGCCTTCTACTTACCCTGTCCATGCCCTTCATAATTATCATACATCCACACAATTATCAATTATCACGCACATCAATCAGGAGCACTCCCCCCAAACATTCTCTGCTCCAAAGAAGACAACCCAAGGTTATCCAGTCTCTTTTCATTGCTAAAAGCTCCACCCAAGGCAACATCCTGGTGAACCTCATTTGCTCCCCTCTCCCTCGTCCAGCGCAAAACAGAAAAACAAAACCCAGTCTATCCAACCTTTCTTCATAGCTAAAACCCCCCCATAGCAGGCAACATCCTGGTAAACCTTTTCTGTACCCTCTCCAAAGCAACCATATCCTGCTCGTGGTGTGATGACCAAAACTGTATGAAATATTCCAAGTGTGGCCTATCTAAAGTTCTATGAAGTTTCAGCATAACTTGTCTATCTTTATACTCAATACCCCTTCCAATGAAGGTCAAAGGTCACACAACACCAGATTATGGTCTAACAAATTTATTTGAAATCGCAGGCTTTTGGAGTGCTGCTCTTTCATCAGGTGAAGTGAAGAGAAGCACACAGGCACAGAAATTATGGGCAGAGAGATCAAAAGATCATACAAATGGTGTGAATGGAGTATTGACAGGCTTAATAATAAGTCTCTGCAGGTGATCAAAAGTGTCCGATGGTGCGAGTAAAGTGTCAACAGTTGAATAGCAAGTAAAGGGATGACCTATAATCCCATTAATTAAGGCAGAGAGACAATTACAAAAAAACTTTTAAAAATGTGGTGCTGGAGACAAACCAAAATGGCTGGAATAACATGATAGGTATAAGAGTCACATGCTGAGGGTCTAACCAAAGTAACATGGAATCCAAATCTGTACAAACTAATTAAGGTAGAAAGATCATAACAAGTTATCAAAGTGATAGTGTCAAAACAGGACAGTAAGGAAGATTTTACAGATACAGTACAGTATGTTTGGGTTAAATGTAGCACGACATGAACCCACGTTGAGGCTGTCTTCATGGGTACGGAACTTGGCTATTAGTTTCTTTCTGGCAACCCTGCATTGTTGTGTATCTCAAAGGGTGCATTGGAGGACACTTACCCAAGGATCAGTAGCTTAATGTCCTTGACCGCTGAAGTGTTCCCGAACTGGGAGGGAACATTCCTGTCTGGCAATTGCTGCGTGGTATCCATTCACCTGTTGTATAACGTCTGCATGGTCTTGCCAATATACCATGCTTCAGGGCATCTTTGCCCACAGATTATGAGGTAGACAACATTGGCCGAGTCACATGAGTATCTGCAATGTGTGTGATGGGTGGTGTTTCCACGTATGACGGTTGTATCCATGTTGATGTGATCTGACACACAGTTTGCTGTGGCAGGGTTGTGTGGTGTTGCGGTCGATGTTGTCCTGAAGGCTGAGTAGTTTGCTGCGAATGAAGGTCTGTTTAAGGTTTGGCAGTTGTTTGAAGGTGAGAAGTAGAGGTGTAGGGATGATCTTGGGGGATGTTTATCATCATTGATGACATGTGAAGGCTGTGAAGAACATAGACCAAGAAACTACTCCCTTCCAAAACATGTCACCTGACCTTTGTTGGGATTAAACTCCATCTGCCATTTTTCTGCCTATGCCTCCAACTGATCTATATCCTCTAACAGTCATCCTCACCATCTGCAAGGGTAGGCAGTAGAAAAATAAAAAGATCTCGATGGTCATAATCTCTGGATTATTCCTGGTGCCACATGTGCGAGCAGGTATAGAAAGAGAAAGATAGGACAGATGAATGTGGGACTCAAAAGTTGGTGCAAGAGGGAGGGTTTTAGATTTTTGGATCATTGTGACCACTTTTGGGGAAAGTGAGACATGTATAAATGCGACAGTCTGCACCGGAATCACACTGGGGCCAATATCCTTGCAGGCAGGTTTGCTAGTGCTGAGTTTAAAATAGTTTGGCAGGTGAGGGAGTCACAGAATATTAATGAGATGGAGATACAACATGCTACAGCAAAGGAAGCAAGTCACAGTGAGTTCAGCTGTGTTCAGTGTCAACAGAGTAAGGCAAAGCTGTATAATCTTTATTGCTAAGAGTGTAATTAGTTAAGACCGATGAGTTAAATGGATTGACACATGGAAGTGTGATATTGTTGCCATCACAGAAACATGGTTAAGGGAAGGGCAGTGTAGTGATTGTAACAAGGTCAGCTAGGTGGACATCATAGGATATGAGTTCCCTGATTGGGTCTATTAATCTAGCCCAATCAGGGAGCCCAGGCTGATATATAAGAACAGGAAGGCTCTGGAACATACGGCCTTCAACTGTGCCAAGAGTCCAGAACAAGCGGTGAACATCCCATTGTATATCAAAAACCTGGGCTCTCAGAAGCACATCAACTTCTCCCTGAGGTCCACATAAGGGGAAGGGTGACCTGAGAGGGTGAAGAGGAAAAACGTGAAGGAGGCCGAAGGAGGTGGAGGAGCTACTGATGATGATGAGAAGGACTGAGCGAGAGAGAGAGACTGAGGAGGGAGAGGGTTGACACCTGCCAATCCTCTGGTCAGGAGCCGTTCAGAAATTAAACAGATTTTCTTTTTAATGTGTTTTTAAAAAGTACAATGTCAGACAACCTGTTCACCCTGAGAGCTGGCTCTGACAGAGCTGGATCAGTGTCATGGACTCTCCACATGTAAATAAAGGGTGACTTGGTGATGGGATGCTGGCCTCTGCGGAGTTATTTCAGGCAGGACCGGCAACTCAATATTCCAGAGTATAGGATCTTTAGGCAAGACAGAGGAGGGTGTAAAAAGGGTGGTGAAGTAACATTATTAAGGAGTCAATTACTGCAATAAGGAAAGATGATGTCTTGGAAGGGTCCTCAAACCAGGCTCTATGGATAGGACTTAGGAAAGTTAAAGGGGCAATCACATTACAAAAAGTGTATTACAGGCTCCCAAAGTGTCAGTCGGAAATAGAGGAGCAAGCATTTAGACAGTTGACAGAGGTGTGTAGGAGTAATAATTGGGTAATTACACTAGGGGAGTTCAAATTTCCTAACGTAAATTGGGATAGTCAAAGTGTTAAGGGTTTAAGTCAGAAGTCACACGACACCAGGTTATAGTCCAACAGATTTATTTGAATTCAGAGGCTCTCAGAGCGCTGCTCCTTTGTCAGGTCTTCACCTGGTATCATGTGACTTCTGACTTTGTCCACTTCAGTCCAACACCAGCACCTCCACATCATGTTAAGGGTTGAGAAGGGGGCGGATTTCTTGAAATATACCCAGGGGAGTTTATTGTAATAATGTGTAGAAGGCCCAACAAGAGATGGTGCAGCGCTGAATCTGGTTATGGGGAACAAAGGTGGACAAGTATTCTATGTGGGTGTGTGGGAATATTTTGGCGATAGCAACCACAACACAGTACAATTCAAATGTGCTCTGGACAAGGGAAAAAGATGGCCTGCAATATATGGCTGTGGACTGGGGGAAAGCAGGTTTCATTAAAATAAAAACCGACAAGAACTGCGGATGCTGTAAATCAGGAACAAAAACAAAGTTGCTGGAAAAGCTCAGCTGGTCTGGCAGCATCTGTGAAGGAAAAAAAGTTAACTTTTCGGGTCCGGTGACCCTTCCTCCGAACCAGTTCGGAGGAAGGGTCACCGGACCCAAAACGTTAACTCTTTTTTCCTTTACAGATGCTGCCAGACCTGATGAGCTTTTCCAGCAACCTTGTTTTTGTTCATTAAAATATAGCGGGATCTGGCCAAAGTAGCCTGGGAACAGCTCTTTGTGGGTAAGTCTGTGGTAGACAGCATTCAAAAATGAGCTGGGGAGAGTACAGGCCCAACATGTACTTTTTAAGAGGGATATATAGGAGCAATAAGTTCTGAAAACCCTGGATGTTTTAAGACAATTCAAGACTGGATAAGGAAGAAGGGTGGCACGGTGGCTCAGTGGTTAGCACTGCTGCCTCACAGCATCAGGGACCCAGGTTTGATTCCAGCCTCGGGTCTGTCTGTGTGGAGTTTGCACATTCTCCCTGTGTCTGCGTGGGTTTCCTCCCACAATCCAAAAATGTGCAGGTTAGGTGGATTGGCCCTGCTAAATTGCCCGTAGTGTTCAGGGATGTGTAGATTAGGTGGGTTACAAGGCGACAGGTGTGATCGGGATACTCCAAGGTTCCATGTGGACTTGTTGGGCCGAAGGGCCTGTTTCCACACTGTAGGGATTCTGGATTCTAGATGAGAAAGGCATTTAGCAAGCCCAAAGGGAACAATTCACCTGCGACCCTAGAGAAACTTAACAAAGCAATTAGAAAAACAAAATGGGGCATGAGAAAGGACTTGTGAACAGGGTCAGACAGAAAATATTTGATGAATATATTAGAAGGAAGAAGTTAACCAGGGAAAGAGTACAGCCCAAGGGGGCAAGCTATGTATGAAGCCACAGGATACTGGAAGGTTGTGAAATGAACACTTCTCTTCAGTCTTCACTCTGGAAAAGGAGAACATGGGTACAGAATTCAAGAAAAGAAACTTGCACAGTTTGACATAGGAAATGGAGAGGTATTAGAGGCTCTGACGGCGTTAAAAACAGACAAATACCCTGGATAAATTGCATCCCAGGCTGCTGTGGAAGGTGAGGCAGAAAATGGCAGGGGCTCTGATACAAATTTTTAATTCCTCTCTGGCCATGGGGGAATTGCCAGAGGTCTTGAGGGTTCCACTTTTCAAGAAAGGTAGTAGAAATGAACCAGGAAATTACAGACCGTTGAGTCTCAGATCAGTGGTTGGGAAACTACTGGAGAAAGTTCTGAAGGAGAGTATTAATATTCACGTGGAAAAAGCATGGGTTAATCGGGGATAGTCAGCATTGGCTTTGTCAGAGGGAGGTCAGGCCTAATAATATTTTTTGGAAGTTTTCAAAATGTGATCAAGTGTGTGGATGAAGCAAGTTCAGTCGATGTAGTTTATATGGATCTTGGCAAAGCTTTTAACAAATGAGCAGCAAACTACAGCAAACTATACTGTAAACGGAAGAGCCTTGGGAAAAGTTGATGAGCAGAGTGATCTGGGAGTTCAGGTCCATTGTACCCTGAAGGTGGCTGCACAGGTGGATAGAGTGGTCAAGAAAGCATATGGTATGCTTGCCTTCATCGGACGGGGTATTGAGTATAAGAGCTGGCAGGTCATGTTAAAATTGTACAAGACTTTGGTTCGGCCGCATTTAGAATACTGTGTACAGTTCTGGTCGCCACATTACCAAAAGGATGTGGAAGCTTTGGAGAGGGTACAGAGAAGGTTTACGAGGATGTTGCCTGGTATGGAAGGTGCTAGCTATGAAGAGAGGTTGAGTAGGTTAGGATTGTTTTCATTAGAAAAAAGGAGATTGAGAGGGGACCTGATTGAGGTCTTCAAAATCATGAAGGGTATAGACAGGGTTGATAGAGATAAGCTTTTTCCCAGGGTGAGGGATTCAATAACGAGGGGTCACGCGTTCAAGGTGAGAGGAGAAAAGTTTAAGGGGGATACACGCGGAAAGTTCTTTACACAGAGGGTGGTAGGTGCCTGGAACGCGTTGCCAGCAGAGGTAGTAGAGGCAGGCACGGTAGATTCATTTAAGGTGCGTCTGGACAGATGCATGAGTAGGTGGGGAGCAGAGGGATACAGGTCCTTAGGAATTGGGCGATAGGTTTAGACAGTGGATTTGGATCGGCACAGGCTTGGAGGGCCGAAGGGCATGTTCCTGGGCTGTAAGTTTTCTTTGTTCTTTGTTGTTCTATCCCTCATGAGAGACTGATTGAGAAGGTTGCACCATATGGAAATGAGTGAAATTTGACAAGATGTACTAGAAACTGGCTTAGGATAGGACACAAAGAATAGTAGGAGAAGGCTGTTTGGATGGAGATTTTGTCAGATGTGTCCAGGAAGGATTTCTGACTCAATATGCAGATCGGCCGATTAGAGAGGGGGCCATACTGGATTTAGAGCTTGGCAACGAACCAGGCCAGGTGTCAGATCTCTTGGTGGATGAGCATTTCGGCGACTATAGTCGTGGAGAGGGATAGGAGCAGATGGTATGGGAAAGTATTTAATTTGGGGGGTGGAATTACAATGCCATCAGGCAAGAACTGCAGAGCATTAATTGGAAACAGTTATTCTCAGGGAAATGCACAACTAAAATGTGGAGATTGTTTAGGGAGCACTTGCTGTGAGTGCTGGATAGGATTTTCCCACTGAGGCAAGGAAAAGATGGTAAGGTGAAGGAACCTTGGATGACAAGACATGTGAAACATCTAGTCAAGAGGAAAAAGGAAACTTACTTAAGGTTAAGGAAGCAAGGATCGGACAGGGCTCTAGAGAGTTATAAGGTAGCCAGGAGGGAACCGAAGAATGGGCTGAGGAGAGCTAGAAGGGGGCATGAAAAAGCCTTGGCGGGGAGAATTAAGGAAAACCCCAAGGCGTTCTATACTTGTGTGAGGAACAAGAGGATGGCCAGAGTGAGGGTAGGGCCGATCAGGGATAGCGGAGGGAACTTGTGTGTGGAGTCGGAGGAGGTAGGGGAGGTCCTTAATAAATACTTAGCTTCAGTATTCACCAGTGTGAGGTAACTTGTAGTTTGTGAGGACAGCGTGAAAAAGGCAGATATGCTCGAATAGGTTGATGTTAGGAAGGAGGATGTGCTAGAAATTTTGAAAAACACGAGGAAAGATAAGGATATACCCAAGGTTTCTACGGGAAACAAGGGGAGAGATTACTGCACCTTTGGCGATGATCTTTGCGTCCTCACTGTCCACTGGAGTAGTACCAGATGACTGGAGGGTGGCAAATGTTATTCCCTTATTCGAGAAAAGGAATAGGGTTAATCCTAGGAATAACAGGCCAGTCAGTCTTACTTCTGTGGTGGGCACATTATTGGAGAGGATTCTGAGAGATAATATTTATGATTATTTGGAGAAGCACGGTTTAATTAGAAATAGTCAGCATGGCTTTGTGAGGGGCAGGTCAGGCCTCACAAGCCTTATTGAACTCTTTGAGGATGTGACAAAACACATTGATGAAGGTAGAGCAGTGGATGTGGTGTATGTGGATTTTAGCAAGGCATTTGGTAAGGTTCCCCATGGATGGCTCATTCAGAAAGTAAAGAGGCATGGGATTCAGGGAAATTTGGGTGTTTGGATATAGAATGAGCTGTCCAATAGAAGACGGAGGGTGATTGTAGATGGAAAGTATTCAGCCTGGAGCTTGGTGACCAGTTGTGTTCCACAGGGATCTGTTCTGGGACATCTGCTCTTTGTCATCTTCATAAATGGCCTGGATGAGGAACTGGAAGAGTGGGTTTGTAAGTTTGCTGATGATATAAAGGTTGGTGGAGTTGTGGACAGTGTGGAGGGCTGTTGTAGGTTGCAACGGGACATTGACAGGATGCAGAGCCGGGCAAAGAAGTGGCAGATGGAATTCGACCTGGAAAAGTGTGAAGTGATTCATTTTGGAAGATCGAATTTGAATGCAGAATACAGGGTTAATGGCAGGATTCTTGGCAGTGTGGAGGAAAAGAGGGATCTTGGGGTCCACATCCATAGGTCCCCCGAAGTTGCCACCCAAGTTGAATGGGTTGTTAAGAAGGCATGTGATGTGTTGGCTTTCACTGGCAGGGGAATTGAGGTTAAGAGCCACAAGGTTATGCTGCAGCTCTATAAAACCCTAGTTAGACCACACTTGAAATATTGCATTCAGTTCTGGTCGCCTCATTACAGGAAGGATGTGGAAGCTTTAGAGAGGGTGCAGAGGAGATTTACCAGGATGCTACCCACACTGGAAGGTAGATCTTATGAGGAAAGGTTGAGGGAACTAGAGATAGAGGTGTACAAGATGATGAGAGGCATAGATAGAGTGGATAGCCAGAGACTTTTTCCCAGGGCGGAAATGACTATTATGAGGGGGCATAATTTTAAAGTGATTGGAGGAAGGTATTGGGGAGATGTCAGAGGTAGGTTCTTTACACAGAGAGTGGTGGGTGCATGGAATGCACTGCCAGCGGTGGTAGTGGAGTCAGATACATGAGGGACATTTTAAGCGACTCTTGGATAGGCACATGGATGATAGTAAAAAGTAGGGTATGCAGGGCAGTTTGATCTTAGATTAGGATAATAGGTGGGCACAACATCGTGGGCCAAAGGACCTATACTGTGCTGTACTGTTCTATGTTCTATGTGTAAGGTTGCAGGATTGCTGTTCTTCCAACTTGTGTTGCGCTTCGCTGGAATACCTCAGCAAGCCTGAGACAGAGATGTTGGCCAGAGAACATAGTGGTGTGTTGAAGTGGCAGGCAACTGGAAGCTCAGGGTCTTTTTTGTAAGTAGAACGTAGGTGTTCTGCAAAGCAGTCACCTAGTCTGCACTTTGTTTTCCCAATGTAGAGGAGACCCCATTGTGAGCACGAATGCAGCAGACTAAATTGAGTGAAGTACGGGCAAAGCGCTGCTTCATCTGGAAGGTGTGTTTGGGACCTTGGATGGCAAAAAAAGGGCTGTAAACAGGTAGGTGTCACATCTTCTGTGACTGAAGGGAAGGTGCTGTGTGGCTGAGGGGGTGTGTTGAGAGTGAAGGAGGTGTGGACCTGGGTGTCCAGGAGGAAATGGTCCTTGTGGAAGGCTGACAAGGGAGGGAAGGGGAATGTGTATCTACTGCTGGCATCCTGATGGAGGTGGCGGAAATGGCAGCTAATGATCCTCTGAATGTGGTACGTGAGTACAAGGGGAACCCTATCATTTTGTGAGAGGGAAGACAGGAGATGAGGGCTCAAGTGTGGGAGATGGATCAGACTGGTTGAGGGTCCTGTCAAAAACAGTGCTGGGGAATCTTCGTCGAGGAAGAAGGTGGACATTTTGGAGGCCCCCTTATCGAAGTTGGCATCATCAGAACAGATGCGATGGAGATGGAGAAACTGGGAGAATGGAATGGAGTCTTGTCAGGAAGCAGGGTATGAGGATGCACAGTTCAGGTAACTGTGGGAGTCAGTGGATTTGTCATGGATATCAGTGACCAGGCTATCCCCAGAAATGGAAACTGATGTCAAGGAAGGGAAGGGAGGAGTCAGAAATTGACCAGGTGAAGGTGAGAGTGAGATGGAAACTGGAAACGAAATAGATAAACATTTTCAATTCTGGATGAGACAGGGAAGCATCATTGATGATGTCATTGATACTTGAGTAAAAGATTGTAGGTTTGGGGTACAGCAAGACTGGAACAAGGAATGTTCCATGTATCCCACAAAGAGACAGGTGTAACTGGGACCCATGTGGGTACCCATTGCTACCTGCTTGACTTGACGAAATTGAGGGGAGTTAAAAAAGAAGTTAGTCAGGATGAGGACAAGCTTGGCCAGGTGGAGAAGGACGGTGGTTGATGGGTTGGTTCAGGCCTTTTTCCAGGAAGAAGCAGAGAGCCCTGAGATCATCCTGATGGGGGATGGATGTGTAATAACTTTACAACCTGATTCTATGTTTCTTTACACATCCCCACACCCTGGACCGATCATGGCATGGGCTGCTTTCGGCACAGCCAACCCATTCTGTCTTACATGGTCTTTCATGGTCACTTATTTAGCTTCTGTTCTGTCCTGGCATTTCAATAGTTCAGTCATTTGTCTACCCCTTTCATATCTCTTTCCCTCTCTTTCTCTGGGCTCCGTCTCCACATATCCGCTCACCTCTCCCAACGCCACCACCACTGCCCCCCACCACACACACACATGATCATGTTTTTAGCGTAAATACCACCCTTTCCTAGCTGTTATCACTTATGATGAAGAGTCACTGGACTCGAACCATTAACTTTAACGAACCATTAACAAACCAGCTCAGAAGAGAAAAATTTTCAGAAACCCACCTCAATTCTGCCAGAATGAGTCCAGGCAATCCGCACAAACCATAGTTGCATAACTAGTGACAAGAAATAAACATCTGTTTCAAAGACAGCTCTAGTTACTGAATCTATTTGTACCAACAATCTCCTGACTATTCAGTGACAGAAGCCATCATAGCTTCTACATACTGACTATAAGTTTTCAAACCCTTCGTCTTTGGAAAGGGAAGCCTTTGACAAGTAAGAGGTCTCCAAAGAGAATGATATGACTTTCACTCTTATATCAATGTTTTTATCTACATCTACTTTTAATTTTTGCATCTGCATTTTAGCTAATAAGTTTATCATCTTTAGTTTTACCAAGTTACATGGATCCCTGTAACTGCTGATCAGTGGCTTAAAACATCAGAAAACACCCTTGATCACCAAAAGTCCATCAATTTGGTTTCAAACTGCAACTACGCTGATAACTTCCTGAAATTTAATTGGAAGCTGAAGTGCCTTCATCCGGAGGGGTTTAATGTAGATTTAAACCTTTAGCTTCTGGCTAAACAAACTGTTTTCCCCCTTTCCAACATTCCCTTCTATTCATTCGCAGTTGTGGACTCCAATATGGATGAAGCCTTTATTCTACCTGAGATGTAGGATTGGCTTTATCTCTGGACTTTCAACAAGCCACAAGGTCATAATGAACTAAAGCTGACATGGTCTCTTACTTGCTTTTCCAGCATTAACCAGTGCTGCCTGTCAGCTCTGCCTTAACTGAATTAGGAGGGCAACGGCAATGAAATCTTTTCAAAAGAGCTTTTTTTATGTCATCAGGTAGATGGCCCGACAGGGAGCAATGCAGTGCTGGATGCAGTTCTGGGGTGCAGTCCTGAAGTTGAACAGGTGTTCCAGGTGACAATAGGGAACCATTTTAGTGATTGCAACAACAACACCAGATGTTATAAGTTTGTTATGGAACAGGAGAAAGATGGTGTGCAAGAATGTTTTGTGTGTTGTAGTATGCTAGATTTAGTTACAATAAGGCAGCATCTGGCCAAAATAGACTAGGAACAGATCCTTGTGGGTAAATCTATAGCAGTACAGAGGCACGTGTTCAAAAAGTTCCTGGGTGAGTTTATGTCCAACATGTTCCCTTTTGGGTGAAATGTAGGAGCAGCAAGACCAGAGAACCTGGAACCAGGAGTAGACCCTGGATAAAAAGAAAAAGAGAGCTGTATAGCAAGTGCAAAGGTAACAAAACAATGGAGGCCCTAAAGGAATATAGGATGTGCAGGGAAAAACTCAAGAAAGCAAGAGAGCAAAGAGGGGGCATGAGAAAATGCTGATGGACAAGATTAGGGAGAATCCCAAGATATTCTACAACTCCATCAAACAGAATAATCAGGGAAAGGGTAGGGTGTATTAGGCACCATGGGGCCAATCTGTATGTGAAGCCACAGGATATTGGTAGAGTGTTAAATGAGTACTTCATATGTATCTTTTCTCAGGAGAAGGGGGATGAAAGTACAGAATTCTGTGCCATTATTCAAGTTGTTAATAAATAATGTGAATACTTAAAGCCCTAACACAGATTCTTGTGGACACCACTGATCACATCCTACCAATTGAGTACCTATCCATTATCTCTACTTTCTGTCACCTGCCACAACCATTTTCCCAGCCATGTCTGTAATTTTCCCGCAATGCCATGGGTTTCTACCTTGTGGTTGTGTCTCTTCTGTTAGACTTTTATCAAATATCTTCTGGATGTCCAAATAAGCAACATCCAAAGACATTTCCCTGTCCACTACTCTCGTCACCTCTTTAAAAAAATTCAATGAGGATTGCCAAGCATGACCTGTCATGAATCTGTGCTAGCTCTCCCTGATTTACTGTAAATTTGAGATGTTGTATCCCAGGCTGTGTTGGGAGACCCAAATGTTTAAATCATCTCTGGCCACAGGGAGGTGCCAGAAGACTGAAGGGCAGTTATTGTGGTCACACCTTACAAGAAGAGTGGTACAGGTAGACCAGGGAACTTTAGACCAGTGAGTGTCACATTAGTGGTAGGGAAACTGTTGGAGAAAATAGTGAAGGAGAAAAATAATCTCCATTTAGAGAGGCAAAGTTTGATCAGAGATAGGCAGTATAGCTTTATCAGAGGAAAGTCTTATCAACAGGCTGCATGGTGGCTTAGTGGTTAGCACTGCTGCCCCACAGCGCCAGGAACCCGGGTTTGATTCCACCCTCGGGCGACTGTGCGGAGTCTGCACATTCTCCTCGTGTCTGCGCGAGTTTCCTCCGGGTGCTCCAGTTCCTCCCACAGTCCAAAGATGTGCACGCTAGGTGGTTTAGCCATGTTAAATTGCCTGTAGTGTTCAGGGATGTGTAGGTTATAGGGGAATGAGTTTATGGTGGGATATCCTGAGTGTCGGTATGGACTTGATAGCCCAAAGGGCCTGTTTCCACACTGCAGGGATCAAATCTGGAGGAAGTTCTCAGTGCTGGGTCCCTTATTGTTTGTGATGTATATAACAAGCAGATGAGAAGTAGAAAGGCTGATAAGTAAATTTGCAGATGACATGAAGATTAGTCGGGCGGTTGACAGTTAGGAGGAGGGTATTGGGTTACAGGAGGATATAGACAGATTGATCAGATGGACAGATCAGTGACAGTAAATGGCTTAGTGGTATTATCGGTGGACTGTTAATTCAGAGACCCAGATAATGTTCTGGGGACACGGCAGATGGTGGAATTTGAATTCAATAAATATCTGGGATTAAGAATCTAACAATAACCGTGAATCCATTGTTGATTGTCAGGAAAAACCCATAGGTTCACTAATGTCCTTTAGAGAAGGAAACTGCTGTCCTTACCTGGTCTGGCCTACATGTGACTCTAGACCCACAGCAATGTGGTTGACTCTTAACTGCCCTCAGGGCAATTAGGGATGGGCAACAAATGTTGGCCCAGCTAGCGATGCCCCTCATCCCATGAATGAATAAAGGAGATGGAATTTAAATGTGAGGAAGGAACAAGACAAGGGCGTTCTCAATGAAGAGTAGGACAACTCAGAGGAACAGAGGGATCTCGTCCACAAATCCTTGAAGGTAACAAGACTAATTAATAGGGTAGTTAAAGAGGCATATTGGATACTTGCCCTTATCAGTTGAAACACAGATTACAACAGCAGAATTTACAGAACTTTGGTCAGGTCACAGCTAGAGTACTGTGTGCAGTTCTGGTAGCCACACTATGGAAAGGATATGATTGTGCTGGAGGGGCTGTAAAGGAGACTCACAAGGATGTTGCCTGGGATGGAGCATTTCAGCTATAGAGAGAGGCTGGATAAACTTAGGTTGTTTTATTTGGAGTAGAGAAGGTTTGGGTGGGGGTGGGGGTGAATAAAGACATTGAGGTTCTTGTCGAGAATAAAAGAAAATCATGTTAGATGTAAACAACCGGCTCAAACAAATATCTTGAACAGTACAAAGAGTGTAGGGGGACTTTTAAGAGGGACATCAGGAAGGCAAAGAGACAATATGAGATAGCTTTGGCAAATAAGGTTATGGATAATCCAAAGAGATTTGACAAGTAGATTAAGAGCAACAGAACAACTAGAGAGTAGGGCCCCTTAAAGATCAATAAGGTCATCTTTGAGTTGAACCACAGGAGATATGGAACAATATTAAATGAATGCTTGGCATCAGTTTTTACTGTGGAGAAATACATGGAGGCTAGAGAACTTAGGGAAATAAATACTGATGTCTTAAAAACAGTTCACATTACAGTGAGGAAGTGCTGGAATCTTGGAAAATATAAAATCTCGAGGACCTGACCTAGTATATCCCAAGACTTCGTGGGAGGTTAGGGAGGAATTTGTGGGGTCCCTTGCAGAAACATTTGTATCTTCTATAAATACAGGTGACGTGCCAAATGACTGGAGGGTGGTTAATGTTGTGCCTTTGTTTAGGAAGGGATGTAAGCAGAAGCCTGGAAATTATACAGCTGTGAGTCTGACTTTGGTGATGGGTACATTGTTGGAAGTGATTCTGAAAGATACAATTTATATGCATTTGAAGAGGCAGCATGGTTTTGTGCGAGGGAAATCATGTCTCACAGACTACAATTGAGTTTTTCGAGGAAGTAACCAAGATTGACGAGGGCAGAGTGGTGGACATTGGGCAGTGTGGTAGAAAAGAGAGATCTAGGGGTTCAGGTACATAATTCTCTGAAGTCTGCATCACATAAAGACAAAGTGCTTTTAGCATGCTTGCCTTCCTTGCTCAGACCTTTGAATAGAGGAGTTGGGACATTATGTTGAGGTTGTACGGGACATGGGTGAGGCTTCTTCTAGAGTTCTGTGTCCAGTTCTGGTCACCCTGTTACAGTAAGGATATTATTAAGCTGGACAGGGTTCAGATGAGATTTATGAAAATGTTGCCGGGAACGGAAGGTTTAAATTATAAGGAGAGGCTGGATATTCTTTTCACTGGAGCGTAGGATATTGAGAGGTGACCTTATAGAGGTTCATGAAATAATGAGGGATATAGATAAGGTGAATGGCAGGTGTCTTTTCCCTAGGGTGGGGGATTGCAAGACTAGGGACATAATTTTTAAGGTGAGAGGACAAAGATTTAAAAAGACGAGAGGCAATTTTTGTTATACAGAGACTAATTTGTGTGTGGAGTGAACTTCCAGTGGAAGTGGTAGATGTGGTAGCAATTATAACGTTTAAAAGACATTTAGATAAGTACATGAATAGGAAATGTTTGCAGGAGTATGGGTAAGCGCAGGCAGGTGGGACTAGTTTAGTTTAGGATTATGGTCAGCCTGGACTGGTTGGACTGAAGGGTCTGTTTCCATGCTGTATGACTCTATATGTTTCCTCAAATGAGGTCATACGGATAGAACTTAAAAAGAGGGAAATCACTTTGCTGATATTGTACTATAGACCTTCTCAAAGTCAGGAGAGTTAAAAAGATAGATATAGCAAGAAATGTCCAAGAGTGACTGAAATGCATCTTCTCACCACTGCAGAGATAGCAAGAACTGCAGATGCTGGAGTCAGAGACAACAGTGTGGAGCTGGTGGAACACAGCAGGTCAGGCAGCGTTACAGGAGTGGGAAAGTTGAAAGAAGGGTCCTGACCTGAAACATCGACTTTCCTATTCCTCTGATCCTGCCTGACCTGCTGTGTTCCTCCAGGTCCACACTGTGTTGTTTCTTACCACTGTTCCTGTTTATCAGTGAAAGAAGCCAATATTCAAGGTACTGGGTGGGGTGTGCCAATCAGATGAGCTGCTTGGTGCTGGGTGGTACCATTCTTCTTGCATGTTGTTGGAGCTGCACTCATCCAGGCAAGTGGCTCCTGATTTCTGCATTGTAGATTATTGCTAGGCATTGGGGAAATCAAAATGTGATTTACTTGCTGCAGAATTCCTTGCCTCTGACCTGTTTTGGTACCTCCAGTATTTATACGACTGGTTCAGTTCAGCTGCTGGCTGAACATAACCCCAGTATATTGATAAAGGGGGGATTCAGCTCTTATATCGCCATTATTCGCCAGGGGGATGGTTAACTTCTCACCTGTTGAAGATGGTCATTGTCTGGCACTGGAGGCCTGGGTTCAAATTTCACCTGCTCCAGAGGTGAGAAAGAACACCTCTGAACAGACTGACTGGAAAATATCTACGCTGGGGAATTTCTGCAGAGACGTCCTGAAGTTGAGATGACTGGCCTCTAACAACCAAAACCATCTTTCTTTGTACCAGATATACTCAAAAGCAGTGGAGAATTCTCCACTGATTCTTATTGATTCCAGTTTTGCTCAGGCTCCTAATGTCACATGTGGTTAAATGTAGCTCTGACGTCAAAGAACAAAGAACAAAGAAAATTACAGCACAGGAACAGGCCCTTCAGCCCTCCAAGCCTGCGCTAATCCAGATCCTCTATCTAAACCTGTCGCCTATTTTCAAAGGATCTGTATCCCTCTGCTCCCTGCTCATTCATGTATCTGTCTAGATACTTCTTAAATGATACTATCGTGCCCGCCTCTACCACCTCCACTGGCAACGCGTTCCAGGCACCCACCACCCTCTGCGTAAAGAACTTTCCATGCATATTTCCCTTAAACTTTTCCCCTCTCACCTTGAAATCGTGACCCCTAGTAATTGAGTCCCCCACTCTGGGAAAAAGCTTCTTGCTATCCACCCTGTCTATACCTCTCATGATTTTATAGACCTCAATCAGGTCCCCCCTCAACCTCTGTCTTTCTAATGTAAATAATCCTAATCTACTCAACCTCTCTTCATAGCTAGCGCCCTCCATACCAGGCAACATCCTGGTGAACCTCCTCTGCACCCTCTCCAAAGCATCCGCATCCTTTTGGTATTGTGGCGACCAGAACTGTACGCAGTATTCCAAATGTGGTCGAACCAAAGTCCTATACAACTGTAACATGACCTGCTGACTCTTGTACTCAATACCCCGTCTGATGAATGAAAGCATGCCTTATGCCTTCTTGACCACAGTTACTCTTACCTCACCTCTGGAAAATGCCAGTCTTCGGCCAATTCAACTTACTCTCAAGAAATGAGTGAAGGGATTGGATACTGCAAATAATTCTGGCAAAAGTGTGTTCTCTTTCTGAGGCCTGGTAGGATTCACAGTTTGAATGCACATGTACCAGTTCAGCAATATAAATGAGAACATTATGCACGAGCACTCCCAGGATTCTGCCTGGAAGAATACCGCTGGCAGCAGCATTTAGGAGAAGGGAGCACGTCGGTAGTTTGCTGCTGACCTTTCATACTGACAGGGAACTTAGTGAAGCTACAGAATTCACCCACAGAAAGGAAATTGCGTGTGGCCTGGCAAAAATTGCAGTCTATTCTGGGACAGAGCAGAAAGGCCCGCGTCTTACTGTTTATCACAGAACCTATCTTGCAAATCTGTAACTCAGATTTCTGCTACAAACTGTCTGGCGAAAAAGATACAGAAATGCAGCAGAAAAGCAGATTAGATTCGTCCAGAGAACAGGATTCAGTGAAACTGATTTTTCTTGATCTGGGACTTTACTGAAAGGGTTAACCTCCATTATTGGGTCAGATTGTTTTCCCATCTGTGAAATGGCCACAAGCTGGGGGATATGTTGCTGCCTACGCAGGATCACCTTTGCCAGGAGATTCCGAACATACCGCCAGCTCTGTCAGCGTCAGCTCTTGTGAGGGTGCTGGCAAAGTTGCACATTCACTTTTCCCACCTCCAAACCGCAGATGCACAGCAGCTTTGCCAGATGAGCAATCGCAGTGAGACACAGCAGGCTCAGCGAGAATGGCTCCGGCCTGTATTTGGGGGCTGTACACCTGCTGGTTACTCTCCACTTCTTTTAGTTCACATGACATTAGCGCAGCCCCGATGGAATCGCCGCCGTGTCTCATTCAGAGTGAACTGCGCAGGTTCTCGGAAGCTCCCAAACGGCTTCCTCCGTCAAATGAGTGCATGTTAAACTGCACGGTGCTGACCTACATGAAGATCCTCCGGCAGCGGAAGAGAATGACCGTCCGTCTACACAATTCAGTGACAGGTAAACAAGGGAAGGGCACATCTCTCACGCACACACTAACACCCGCATAGACTGACAGACACAACAGATACAAACAACGGCCAAACACCCTACAGACACCCACATGGATACACACAAACGGACACTCCCACAGATACTCACACAGACTGATATTCGCACATAACACACAAACTGGCACCTCCACAGTCACAGACAGACGCCCCTTGGAGATACACACGGACTGGCCCCTACATGGTTATTCTCACAGACTATCATCCCTATAGATACACTGACCTTCAGATGGACACACACACAGACCAACACTCCCACACAGACATCCTACCACACGCACACAAAGCCACAATACATGCACACAGTCATACCACACATACAAACTCACAGGGTCACAACACAGTCACACTGCACACACAAGCGCACACAGAATAGACATGTACAGGGTCACAAAAGACATTCATAATCACAAAACATGAAAGTGCGCAATATACCCCTTCTATTTGAGGAGAGGGAATCAGAGAACAGCAAACTGTAGGTCATATAGCTTGATGTCTGTCATAGGGAAGGTGTTGGAATTGATCATGGAAGAGATTATAAGTGGGCATTGAGAAAATTTCAAGGCAGTCAGAAAGAGTCAGCATGATTTTGTGATAGGTAAACACATTTAATCAATTTATTGGAGTTGCACTTTGGATAATAAGAAGCCTATACTTAAGACTTCCAGAAGTCGTCTGACAAGGTGCCACATAAAAGATTATTGTGCAAAGTAGGAACTCATGGCATAGGAAGTAACAAATTAGAATGGATCAAAAATTGGCTGGCAGGCAGAAAACAGATTAGGTCTTTTTTCAGAGATACTAGGAACTGCAGATGCTGGAGAATCCGAGATAACAAGGTGTGGAGCTGGATGAACACAGCAGGCCAAGCAGCATCATCGGAGCAGGAAAGCTTGACATTTCGGGCCTAGACCCTTTCTTGCTCCGATGATGCTGCTTGGCCTGCTGTGTTCATCCAGCTCCACACCTTGTTATCCTAGGTCTTTTTTTCTGACTGGCAGGATGCGATGAGTTGAGTCCCACAAGGGTCTTTGCTAGTGCTCCATTTTTTTATAATTTACAGAGGATGGGAGTGAAGGCAATGGCAGCAAGATTTGGAGACGATACCAAGTTAAGTAGGAAAGTTTGCTGTGAGGAGGACATAAGGAGGTTGCAGACTGGTACAGGTTAGGTTGAGTGAATGGAAAAAAAAATCTGGCAGTCGCAATGTGACATTGTTCATTTTGGCAAGAAGAGTAAACAAGATGAGCATTAATTAACAGCATTACTGAGTTATGAAGAAAGGTTGCCAGACTGGGCTTGTTTCCAATAGAGTTTACAGGAGCAGGGGGATGATTTGATTGAAGTGTATTAGGTTTTGAACGGTGTGGTAAGGTGAACATGAAAAAGATGTTTTCTCTTGTGAAAGATCTAGAATGAGGACACACTGTTTTAAAATTATGGGTTGCATTTCTAGGACAGTAATGAAGAGTCTTTTTTTCCTCTCAGAGGGTTGTGCAACTTTGGCAGAGGCAGAGTCATTGAATATTTTTAAGGAGGGGTGTAGATAAATTCTTGTGAGGCAGGGTCATCAAAGGTATTAGGTGTGGGTGGAAATGTGGAATTCGGCACAGAAACACTTCAGCCATAGTCTTACTGAAGTGGATCCGGCTCAAAAGAATGAATAGACTACTTCGGCTTTCAATTTATATGTGCATATGTAAATTACTTTAATTTTCATTTAGACTGAATTAATTAAATTGCAAGGGCAGTCTAATCTGCAGAGACTTTTGTATAAATATTGTGGACCAATGTCATGGAAATGAAGGATGAACATTTTTTAGTCTTGACAGGGAATTAACTAAAATATAAGAACAGATTGTAAGAGGTTCTGTATGTATGAAAGTAAATACTGGTCCCTTAAAAACTGTGAACTTATTGCAGGGAATGTGGAAATTGCAGAGACAATGATCAAATATTTGGATCTGCCCTTACAGTAGATAGCAGATTTAATTCTAGAAATAATGTGGTGGGGCCAGTGTTGGACAAGGTCAGAAAACACATGACACCGGGATATAGTCCAACAGGTTTATTTGAAAACACAAACTCATGGAGTGTAGCCCCTTCGTCAGGTGTCTAGAAACAGATAGTGACTTAGTAGTTAAAAAGTGTAAGGAAACAATGGAAATTAATATCAACAGAGAAAAAGTACTGCAGAAATGTAAGGGACTAAAATCTTACAAATCCCTCTATACCCTAGAGCAGTGTTTTCCAAACCTTTACCCGCTGTGACTGCAACAAGGCTTGAAAATTCCAGCAATCTATTAGTGGGAACAGCAAGGGCAAAGGAGGCGGTGGGGGTGGGGTGTGGTCAGCCATTACTGCCTCTAAGTTCATGACCCTTCTTAAGGTCCTGAACCCTAAATTGTGAAAACCTGCCCAAGGGTTCTTAAGGCTGCAGAAATAATTAACACATTAGCTATAATTTTCCAAACTTCCTTAGATTCAGGAATGGTATTATCAGATTAAAATTTGGAAAACGTTACACAGCTTTTCAAGAAAGGAGGGAGAGAGAAAATTGGGAACTACAGGCCAGTTAGCCTAACATCAATTGTTGGGAAATTCCTGTGCCCATGATTAAGGCAGTCTTAACAACAGATTTAGAAAATCATTGCATGATTAGAACAAATTAACATGGGTTTACTGAATATGAGCTATGAGGAGAGGCTGGACAAGCTAGATTTGTTTTCTCAGGAGCAGCGGCAGTCGAAGAGAGATTTGACATAAGTTTATAAAGTTATGAGAGGCATAGATAGGGTTGATAATCAGAATATTTTTCCCAGAGTTGAAATGTCTAATACTAGAGGGAGGTAAGAGGGAGTAAGTTCCAAATCAATTTGGCGTCATGTTCCATGCAGCATCGTGGGCTGAAGGGCCTGTTCCTCTGTTGCACTGTTCAATGTTCTAATGAAAATCTCTTGACAAATTTAATGGTAGTTTTCTCAGATGTAAGTGGTAAGGTAGATATAGAATATAAGATATTCAATATGGTGCTACACAAAATATTAAGAGGCAAGATAGGGGCTCATGCAGTTGAAGTAACATATTAGCATGGATAGAAGATTAATTAAAGGACTGGAAGCATGAAGTGACCATAACAAAGCAATATTATGTTGGCAGGCAGTGAATAGTGGAGTGCCACAAGGATCAGTGCTGGGGTACCAGCTTTTTATAATCTACATCAATGGTTGAGCCAGAGAGTTTCCATCAATGTGGAGCTAGAAAAGCACATCAGGTCAGACAGCATCCCAGGAGCAGGGAAGTCAATGTTTCGGGCCGAAACTCTTTGTCAGGATGAAGGGTTCCGGTCTGAAACAATGACTTCCCTGCTCTTCGGATGCTGTCTGACCTGCTGTGCTTTTCCAGCTCCACTTTTATTGACCCTAGCTTCCAACATCTGCAGTCCTTACTGTCTCCAAGTGAGATATCCATGTTTACTGATGATATAAAGCAAGGAGGAAAAGCAAGCTATGGGGAGAACATAAAGAGATACAGACAGGTTAAATAAGTAGACAGCAATATAACAAATGGATGATCATGTCAGAAAGTGTGAAGTTGTATGTTTTGATGTTCAAAAAGTATTAGGTGTACTTGTGCATGGTACACAAAGAAAATCTGTGTGCAGAATTGTTGGATTCCAAGAATAATTCTTGTTACAATCATAGAGTTTTGGAGAGAGTACGCCTTGGCAGTTTTGGTCTCCACTCAAATATATACTTGCATTGGATGCAGTACAGTGAAGGTTCAATAAGTTGGTCCTTGGTATAAGCGGGTTGTCCTATGTTGAGAGGCTGAGCAAACTGGATCTATATTCTCTGGGGTTTAGTAGCATAAGAGGTGATTTTATTGAGATTTACATTGTTCTGAAGGGGCTTGGCAAGGTAGACATTAGGAGATTTGTTTCCACTGGGCAAAGAATCTAAAACAAGGATACACGGTCTCAATATAAGGGTCCATTTGGAATTCTCTGTCCCAGAGGTCTATGAAGTCTCCATCACGGAACATATTGAAGGTTGGGATAGACATTATTTTTGTCTTTCAGACAACTGAGGGATGTGAGGAGTCGTCAGGAAAGTGGAGTTGAAGCCCAAGATCAGCCATGATCGTACTGAATTATGAGGCTGGATAGATAGTTTGTAGAGTCTACCTCTGCTCCTTTTTCTTCTTTCTTGTCTACCCAATCATCCATATACCCATCTCATCGATCTACGTTATCCTACCTATGCCACCCTACCTACGTTCTCGTTCACCCACCTGCCAATCTACCCAACTACCTGCTGTCCTACCCACTTACCCATTCACTCATTTATTTATTCACTAATATTTGTGCTTACTTTTTAAACTGACCTTGTGACAATGGCTAATGCCACCCTTGTAGTGTTCCCACATTCTCTTCTAACCCTGATGCTCCAGCCCTACAATGAACCTTGAGAGACTATACGATCTATATTTTTGAAGAAGTTGGATTTCAAATATCTGGCCAGAAAGCAAAACAGCACTGGAATCAGCAAAATTTGATGGAAGCAGCAATCTGATGAAGATTACTTCCCCATGCTTGTACTCACTGGAGTTTAGAAGAATGAGAGGCAGTCATATTGAAACATGTAAGACTCGAAGGGTACATTCAAAGAGATCCCCTTGTTAGAGAGTCTAGGACCTGAAAGCTTAATCACAGAGTGAGATGTCACCCATTTAAGACAGAGATAAGGAGATCTTTCTCCCAGAGTGTTGTTATTTATGGAATTCTTTACTGCAGAGGACTATCGATCCTGGGGCATTAAGTATATTCAAGGCTGAGGTAGACTGATTTTTAACCAGCAAGGGAGTCAAATGTTGGGGGAAAAGCATAAAGTGAAGTTAAGGATTATCTGGTTACCTATGATCTCATTGAATGGCAGTGCACACTCGTTGGGCCGAATAGTCAACATCTGCTCCTAAATCTTATGACCTTAAAATCTGGTCCTCTGTGTCTGTTTCCACAGTCAAAGCTGCAAGTTGCATACCAGATATAGAAAGCAAGCTTGATCCTAAAAAAGAAAAGAAATTCAGGTAATTAATGTCAGTCTTGAAAAAGTATTTTAGAAATTCAAGTGAAATGCAATAGAATCATAGAGTTGTACAGCATGGAAAAAGACCCTTCAGTCCAACTTGTCCAGGCTGACTAGATATCCTAAACCAATCTAGTCTCGTTTGTCAGCATTTAGCCCATATCCCTCTAAAACCTTCCTATTCATGTACCCATGCAGGTGCCTTTTAAATGTTGGAATTGTACCAGGCTCCACCACTTCCTCTGGCAGTTTATTCCATACACGCACCACCCTTTGCATAAAAAGTTGTCCCTCAGGAACCCTTTTAAATATTTCCCCGCTCACCTTAAACCTATGCCTTCTAAGTTTGGACTCCCCTATCCTGGGAAAAAGATCTTGGCTATTCACCCTATCCATGTCCCTCATGATTTTATAAACTTCTATAAGATTACCAAAGCCCCAGGGAAAATAGCCCAAGCCTATTCAGCCTCTCCCTATAGCTCAAACCCTCCAACACTGACAACATTCTTGTAAATCTTTTCTGCAACCTTTCAAATTTCTTGACATCTTTCATATCAGGAAGATTAGAATTGAACGCGATATTCCAAAAGTGTCCTAACCAGTGTCCTGTACAGTCTACCTGTGACTCCACCTATGTTGGCAAGTTAATTGGAGAATAACACTCAAGAAACTCAAATTTGTCAAATCTCCAGGACCTGATGGTCCATACTGCAGGCTTCCAAAAGAGGTCGCCACAACAATTGGCTGGTTATGATTTCCAAAATTCCCTGTTTTGTTTTATTTGGCCACGGGATGTAGGTATTGCTGGCTACACCATCGTTTATTGTCTAGACGGCTGTAGACAGTTAACCACACTGCTGTGGGTCTGGAGTCACATGTAGGCCAGACAAGGTAAGGATAGCAGATTTCCTTCCCTAAAGGTTATTCATGAACCAGATGGATTTTTACAATAATTGGTAATGGTTATATGATCACTGTCAAGCAAGCTTTTAATTAAACTCAAATTTCACCCTCTGCCATGTTGGAATCTGAACCCATGTCCACAGAACATGCGACCAGAGTTCTGGATAACTAGACTAATGACAATATAATTGCACCACCCCTTCCCTGAATGAATCTGGAATGACCCCGACGGATTGGAAGTTAGCATGTATAAAACCTCTATTCAGGAAAGGAGGAAGAGACAAAACAAGGACTACAACTCATTTAGCCTGTCACTCCTATCTGGTAAGTGCTGAAACATATTATTAAGGAAGTATTAGCATTGTACTAGGAAAATGTACACTGTGTGATCATAAAGGCAGAACATTTTCAAACTGGCAGGCTATGACCAGTGGAATACACAAAGATCAGTGCTGGGCCTCAGCAATTTAGCCTATTTTAATGATAGATTTTAAAGAGAGAGAGCGAGCATCTTGGTTTGCTGACAATACAAAGGCTGGGGAGAATGCAAATTGTGAATAGGATACAAAAAGACTGAAAAGTCATATTGACAAGTTAAGTGAGTGGGCAACAACATGACAGATGGCATATTGTTTGAGAAAGTGTGAGGCTATACATCTTGGTTGGATATTGAGAGTAACATGTTTGTGTTTGTACAAAGAAGACAAAAAAAATCAGCTTGGAGGTGCAGAAGGCAAATTACATCTTAACCTTTACTACAATGGGATTGGAGTACAGGAATAAGGAGATTTTGCTGCAGTTGTGCAGGACTTTGGTGAGACAATATCTGGAATACTGTGTGCAATTCAGGCCTCCATATTTAATGAAAGATATATTTATATTGGAGGTGGTATAGAGTAGGTTCACAGTGGTAAAGGTGCAGTCCTACGATTAGAGGCTGAGTAAATTGGATCTATATTCTCTGGAATGTAGAAAAATGACAGGCAATCTCACTGAAACATGCAAGATTCTGAACAGCTTTGACACAGCGGTTGTTTCCAATGGATGAGGAAAATAAATGTTGAGCTCGTGGTCTCAAGATAAGAAGCCAATCAGTTGGAATTAAGATATGGAGAAATATCTTCACTCAAAGGGTTGGGAATCTTTGGAATTCTCTGTCCCACAGGACTGTGTACGCTTCCTAATTAAGTACATTTAAGGCTGAGGTAGTCAGATTTTTGCAGTCTAAGGGAATCAAAGAATATGGGGAGTTAGTGGGAAAGTAGAGTTGAAGTTCAAAATCTACCATAATTGTTTTCAATTGTGGAGAAGGTCCAATAAGCCATGTATTGACATCTTCTCCATCTTTGTTTGTGTATATAGAGAACATTTAGAAGGTATGTGAAGCCTTCATAAAATTTTGGTCAGGTCACAGCTGGACTACGGCATCCAGTTCTTATCATATGCTTTAGGAAGGATATGAAGTTCCTTGAGACGCTGTAGACAAGATTGACCAGCATGGTTCCAGGATGGGGGACTGTAGTCACCACAACATTTGGTTGGGGAAGTTGGGATTGATCTTCTTGGAGAAGAGGAGACAGGGGAGATGTGTTGACAGGGATAGAGTATTCATGGCATGTGGTTTGACCACTAAGAGACTGAAAGCACCTTACAGCAAATGAAGTGTGGTTACTACTATAAGAATTATGACAGCCAATATCCACCAACAGCAAAGATCCACAAACCATAATGGCATAATGACCATGTAAAATAAAGAGAGAGCTGTGGATGTTGGAAATCTGAAACAAGAAACAGAAATTGTTGGAGAAACTCACATTCTGAAGAAAGGTTCGCTGGAGTCAAAATGTTAATTCTGCTTTCTCTCCACAGATATTACAAATCTCGTGAGTTTCACCAGCAATTTCTATTTTTATTAATGACCATGCAATCTGTTTTAGATTTGGAGACATACTGTCACTGGACTCTTGAAATCACACTTTTAAAACCCTCCCATTTGTCAGTCGTTCCTTTTCCTTCAAACAGACCCATCCAGTTGATCTCTGCTAGATCCTGCCTAATGGCTCCAAAATTGGCCCTGCTCTGGTTTAGCACCTTAGCCTGTGGACCTGTCCTATATCTTTCCATGTAAAAACTAAGAAAGTTATGGTCACTAGACCCAAAGTGCTCTCCGACTGACACTTCAGTCACTTGCCCGACCTCGTTTCCCGAGAGGAGATCCTTGCACCCTCCCCAGTGGGCCCCTCTGCAAGATTTAAGAAACTTTCTTGGACTCATTTGACAAATTCCACCCTGTCTGGGCCCTTCACACCATGGGTGGCCCAGTCAATGCAGGGGAAATTAAAATCTCTAACCAATACCAAGCTATCATTCCTAAAATCTGCAATCTGCAATCTCTCTACACATCTGCTCTTCTAGTACCCACTGGCTATTTGGGGGTCTATAATACAGTCCCCACAGAGTGACCATCCCCTTCTTGTTTCTATGTTCTAAGCATATGGCCTCATTTGAAGATCCCTTAAGAATATTCTCTCTCAGCACTGTTGTTATTGCCCTCCCTTATCAAAATGGCAACTCCCCCTCCTCACTTACTTGTACTTATGTCATGCCTGTAGCTTCTGTATCCCAGAACATTGAGCTGCCAGTCCTGCCTTTCTCTAAGCCATGTTTCTGTTATGGCTATGATATTCCCACTTCCCAGAGTGAATTCATGCTCTGAGCTCATCTGCCTCACCAGTCAGGCTTTGTGCATTGAAATAAATGCACTCTAACCCAGAAGTCTTTTCCCATCCTTTACTGTGCCCCTGGCTATCCTGAATAATAAACTTGCTGTCGCTGGCTAATGCATTTTCTCCTGACTTCTCGATGGCCCCGCTCTTATTCAGAGTCCCACTCCTCCTGCCAAACTAGTTTAAACCCTCCCGGGTAACTCTAGCAAATCTCCCCATGAGGATATTGGACCCCTTCCAGTTCAAATGCAACCTATCCCTCTTGTACAGGTCACTTCTACCCCGAAAGAGATCCCAATGATCAAAGAACTGAAGACTCTGCCTCCTAGACCAGCTCCTCAGCTTACATTCATCTGGCCTATCTTTCTATTTCTATGCTCACTGACGTGTGGCACTGGGAGTAATCTGGAGATCACTACCCTTGAGGTCCTGCTTTTTAACTTCTTACCTAGAACAAAGAACAAAGAAAATTACAGCAGAGGAACACGCCCTTTGGCCCTCCAAGCCTGCACCGACATGGTGCCCGTCACAACTAAAACCCCTAACTCTTCCGGAGACCATATCAAGACGCCCTTTAAAAGTCACTATCGTATCTGCTTCCACTACCTCCCCAGGCAGTGAGTTCCAGGCACTCACCACCCTCTGTGTAAAAAAAACTTGCCTTGTACATCACCTTTAAACCTTGCCCCTTGTACCTTAAATCCATGGCCCCTGGCAACTGAGTCTTCCACCCTGGGAAAAAAGCTCCTGACTGTCCCCTCTGTCCAAGCCCTTCATAATCTTGTAGACCTCTATCAGGTCGCCCCTCAACCTCCATCGTTCCAGTGAGAACAACCCAAGTTTCTCCAACCTCTCCTCATAGCTAATGCCCTCCATACTAGGCAACATCCTAGTAAACCTTTTCTGTACCCTCTCCAAAGCCACTACATTCTTCTGGTAGTGTGGCGATCAGAATTGAACACACTATTCCAAATGCGGTCTAACTAAAGTTCTATAAAGCTGTAATGTTACCTGCCAGTTTTTAAACTCAGTGCCCTGGCCAATGAAGGCAAGCATGCCGTATGCCTTGCTAACTACCTTCTCCACCTGTGTTGCCACTTTCAGTGACCTGTGTACCTGTACACCCAGATCCCTTTGCCTATCAGTAGTCTTAGGGGTTCTGCAATTTACTGTATACTTTCCATCTGGATTAGACCTTCCAAAATGCATTACCTCATATTTTACTAGATTAAACTCCATCTGTCATCTCTCTGCCCAAGTCACCAACTGATCTATACCCAGCTGTACCCTTTGACGGTATTCATCGTTATCTGCAATTCCACCAACCTTTGTGTCATTGGCAAACTTACTAACCAGACCAGTTACATTTTCCTCCAAATCATTTACATTTATTACAAACAGCAAAGGTCCCAACACTGATCCCTGAGGAACGCCTAACTCCCTACACTCATTTCACAGGACCCCATCCCTTTGTCTAACTATGTCATTAGTATCAATTTGCACAATGACCTTTGGCTGTTCACCATACACCTCCAGAATGTTCTGCAACTGCTCAGAGGCATCCTTGACCCTGGCGCCCGGGAGCCAACACACCATTCTGGTGTCTGTTCTGTGGCCACAGAATCACCTGCCTGTCACCTCTCAGTTGAGCCACCTTTCATTATGGCTCTATCTGAGCCTCAGATCTGGTCACTGTGCCACTGACCTGACTGCTGCTGCTGCTGCTGCTAGCCCGTGAAAGGTCATTTCCGCTCCCCCCCGCCGCCCACAACAATATCCAAAGCGCTATACCTGTCACTTGAGGGGAAAGGCCGTAGGGGAATCCTGCCCTATATGCCTTGCCTCCTTACCTCTTCTGGTGGTCATCCAGCTGCCTGCACCTCAGGAGTGACCAATTCACTACAGCTCTTATCAATGATGTTCTCTGCACCCCAGATGATCCTGAGTGCATCCAGCTCCAGCTCCCGTTCCCTATCACAATCTGTCAGGAGGTATAGCTGGATGCATTTCTCGCAGGTGTAACAACCAGGGAAACTGGAAGTCTCCCTGATTTCCCACATTCTACAAGAGGAGCATGCCACTGCCCTCACTGCCATTCCTACTGCCTTCAGGCCAGACAGAAAGAAAGTAGAGTTAAAGAGCCCTTACCTACTCTTACCTGTATGCCTGCTCAGTCTCCTCACGCTGAAACCTCTCGAGCAAAGGCCTCAGCACTTTCACTCTAACACATGCTCACTCTCTTAATGGCTGCTCCCTTGTACACCAGTTTTCTTCCTCACAGAACCCCTTTGTTTTGGTCAGGGGAGGAGGGAGGGTGGGAAACACTAATGTAGTGTTTCAGGTTTAACCACACCTTGACACCAGGTTCTCTTTGACCTGCTGTACAGTCGTGATGTCTCCCAGAATTCCACTGGGATGATTCACAGCCGCGCTCTAATTCACTGCCCTTCTTCGCCATCTCATGAAGGGTGTCCTACGGAGATCTCCTGTACAGTCGTGATAGGTCACATGACCTCCTGCTATGCTGTAACCATTCTAGAATGCGCACATGTGCAGACATCCAGCCACACAAATGCACACACAAACACAAAGACACTAGACTCTCACATGGACATATACAGATACACAGAAACAAAGATGAAAACATGGGAGCACAGAAGAAAGAGAAGGCCATTTAGCCCCTCAATTCTCCATTCTAGATCATGGCTGATAATCATGGCATCAGGGAAACATAAGCAAAGAAACTGCCTGCTTATTACCAACTACTGCTCACAGCAGCATCTTCAACCAATAAATCAGAACTCCACCACATTGACCAGCACCTAGAAGAAGCACTGACTGTGGCAAGGGTCAGAATGCTCTCTGGATTGTGGATGGTAATGGTGGTGGGTGGATGGGTGGTGGGATTGTTCAATTTCCATTACCACTGCTAACCAAGCTGCTGAAATCCATGTTTGTCTTTATAAAATAGTGGATGTCATTTTTATACAGATATGAGCTGAGTAGCAATGAGCAAAAACCTGGCTGTATGGCAGCATACTATTACTGCTTCATCTAAGTACACATACCAATTTTAATGTGGGCATTTTTTCTAGGACAGAATGATAGCAGCATTCAGTACGAAAAAGTGAGAGAATCTGTCAGAACAGAGAATCCAGACTGGACTGTCTAAGTATATGATCCTTTTGTAAAAATGGTAAAATGTCACGTTTGTAATATGTTCTGCAAGCAAGATCAACATTACTTTATTTGAACTATCTTTCAAACAGAAAAATGACTCAAGTCAAAAACATTGATGCCATATATATGCTTATTACTTCCCATGCTACAATTTGCAGCTTGTTTAAAAGAAAAACAGTGAACCAATCTGGTATGGAAAGATAAAAATGATCTCCCTCTAGGGCTTCTCATATCTCCCACTATTTCCTACTAAATAATCAGCAAGTCTTCTGTACCCAGTGCATACTTAAACTGGCAGCTGTAAGTTACATGGCAAGAGGTCAGCTGAAGTTGCTTTTTAATTTTCCCTCATCTCTAACACATTGGCATCTCTTCCACACAACACAGATAATAGCAACAAGTCAGCTGAAAAGAAACTGTGGCCACATGTTTTGCAACCAGTTGTATGGCTCCTTGCCACATCTCTCTTATGACGGCTCATCTAAAGTCCCACCATTGCAACAAGTCTGAAAATCAAGGCCAATGCATTAGATTATTATTGGCTATTATAGCACTTTATTGGATGTGATTCCTAAAATATCACTGTCCCTCTTCTGTAGATATTTCAAAGTGAACTTCTAGACAAAAATTAATATAGGTATTTGAGAGATTCACTAATCTGCGCAAAGTCTGAGCTAGAAAGTTTTATGCTTACCAGCTGCTTAGTTTAAGTAATCATGTCACTTCCTGGCTTTTGATTCCATTTTGTTTCCAGTGCCATCCCATGTTGGATTGAAATTGCACAGAATGTTATTAGCTGCTTATCTGGAATAAATATTTTTCAGCAGTTTTATAATTAGACTATTACTTCAGTAAGGCCTATACCAGGCTAAAAAAGTGTCTTAGTGATTAATAAAAAAAATGGTGGGTTACTCTTGTACAGAACCAGCATAGACATGTCAAGTTGAATGGTCTCCTTCTATGCTGTAGCCATTTTATGATTCCATGAAAGGGTATCATTTCATGAGTCTATGTAAAATGCAAATACTGATATTCAGATTATGGGTGTATTTGTGCAACTGATGCAAGAAGTTAACATGCAGGCACAATTAACAATTATGAAAATAAATGGTATGTTAGTCTTTATCGTAAGGGTAATGATTAAGGATGTCCTACTTAATAATGCAAGACTTTGGTAGAACCAGACCTGGACCACTGTGTAGAGTTTCCGTCTGCACATTTAGGGAAAGATATACTTGCATTTGAGGCAGTACAGCAGAGTTTCACTAGATTGATTGCAGGAATGAAAAGTTGCTCCATGAGAGTAAATTGGGGTCACACTTACTAGAATTTAGAGAACTGAGAGGTGAACTGATTGAAACACAGAAGATTCTGAATGCGTTGGCATGGTCAACACAGAGATTTCACTGGCTGGTGATCTAAAACACGAGGATAACGGGGCGATTATTTAAGGTTGAGATGAGGAGAATAATTCCAGAGGATTATGGATGTTCCATCAATGAATATATTTAAGATTGAGATCGACAAATGTCTGGACCTTCAGGAATTCAGGTGATACAGGAAGTGGTTGGAAAGTGGAACGAACAAAGAAAATTATAGCACAGGAACAGGCCCTTTGGCCCTCCAAGCCTGCGCCGATCCAGATCCTCTATCTAAACCTTGAGTTGAAACTAAAGATCACTAAGTCAACGGGCTGTATGGCCTACTCCTGTTCCTGTGTCTTGTATGAATGGAGGTTTTTATAATTCTGAAAGGTTCTGATAAAGTTCTGGATACAGTAATTCCTATCTGTGAGGAAGAGCAGTTCTAGACACCATCAAAATAAGATAATCACCAAGAAATCCAATAGGGAATGAAGATTGATAAGAATGTGGAACTTGAAACCATGGGTCCAAGTTGAAATGAATAGTGTAAGACCATTTAAGGGACAGCTAAACAAAGATATGAGAAAGAAAGATTACAATTTAGATCAGTAATGGTTGGAGGCTTGGGCGGAGCACAAACACAAGCATGGAGGGGTAGGTAATATAGTCTGCTTCTGTGCTGTCTTTGCTATGTAATATTAATAAACTCAGAAACAGCCCCATTCCATGCAGCACCACCCCTGTCCCCCCAACCTCCGCCCCCTCCCCCCGCCACCACACACACACAAAAACTCACGTAGACTAATAGAAACACATGTGCTACAGACATAGCCATATACCCAAGCAACCATGCATTCCTAGGCACTCACTTCTACACATGGAAGGCAAGAGCTTAGTAGCTCACTATCGTTTTCTAAATTTGATCATGGGTTGAGGGCATCATTGCCTGGGCCAGCCTTTATTGCCAATTCCTCATTGTCCAGGGAGCAGTAAGAGTCAACCACATTGTTATGGGTTTAGTATCACATGTAGGCCAGAAAACATATGGACAGCAGATTCCCTTCCCTAAAGGACATTTGTGAACCAAATGGGTTTTTATGACTGTTGTGACATGATCACCATTAAGCCAACATTTTATTCTAGACTTTTGCTGAATTCAGATTTCACCATTTGCCATGGTTGGATTTGAACCCGTGTCCCCAGAACATTAATCTGGGCTGTTAGATTCCTAGAGATAACAAGGTGTAGAGCTGGATGAACACAGCAGGCCAACCAGCATCAGAGGACCAGGAA
>JAHRHZ010000078.1:444879-484210 GCA_024137785.1 Ginglymostoma cirratum | reverse complement strand
AGAGCTGGATGAACACAGCAGGCCAACCAGCATCAGAGGACCAGGAAAGCTGATGTTTTGGGCCTCGGCCCTTATTCAGAAATTCTGATTTCTGAAGAAGGGTCTAGGCTCGAAACATCAGCCTTCCTGGCCCTCTGATGCTGCTTGGCCTAACTGTGTTCATCCAGCTCTACACCTCGTTATCTCAGATTCTCCAGCATCTGCAGTTCCTACTATCTCTGCTAGATTACTAGATCAGTTATATTACCACTACACCATCGCCTCCCATTTCTAACATCATCTGAAGCTCATGACAACTTTACTCAATGACCTCTCTATATCTTCTGGAATCCTCTCAACATTGTCTATGTTGGCAATGATGAAAATGATAATCAACCCTGCTCCTACCCAGACAGAAAAAGAAAGATTTAATTGAGTGCACCTTCATGTTTGACCACTGTACTAGTCTGATGTGAGACGCAGAATGCCATAACTCAAGAACCCAGCATAACCATTCACATGGACAATGACACTGCACAGCAAACTGAAGTGAGGGGGTCAGCTGAACAGCTGGTTTGCAATGCAGAGTAATACTAACAGCATGCATTGAATTCCCACACTGGATGAGTTTACCAGAAGGGATTCTCCTCCTTAGTCTCTCTCCTTGCCTGAGAGGTGTGATGATCCTCAGGTTGAGCAATAAACAGACATCTCTCTCTCATGAGAGAGCAGCCCTATGGTTTCGTGGGACTATGGTGACTTTAGCTTTAAAGGTTAAAGTTGTCTGAATCTTTACTTTAAGCTTATACACCAGATGTAGCCATCAATGGCAGCAGAATTGTAGGGTAAAAACATAACACTATGCAAATATAACAATGTATATTGATCTTTTAATCCCTGTTTACTGTATATGTTTTCATTTGTGATGAACAATGGAACAAGTAACAAATGACAGGAAGGGTTGAAAGCTAGCTGTTCAAAATCTACACATGCATATTTAAATACTCGTTCAGATTACTTCTAAAGAGCAATCACTACCAGATTGTCAAAACTTTAGAAGTTAATTTGCATACAGCAAGGTCCCACTAACAGCAATATATATTTTGTGATGTTAGCTGAGCAATAGCTGAGTCAGCCAGACCCGGATGATATTCAGGTTTGGGTCGACATGTAGCGAGTAATATTCACACTACACAAGTGCCAAGCAATGGCCACTTCTAATAAGAAACAATCAAACCTTTGCACTTTGACATTCAATGCCATTACCACTGCCAAATTCCCCACCATCAACATCCTGGGACTTACCATTGACCAGAAACAGAACTGGACTAACCATATAAATACATGGCTGCAACAACAGGTCAAAGGTTAGGAATATTTCAATAAGTAACTCACCACCTGACTCCCAAAGCTTGTCTACCATCTACAAGGCATAAATTAAAATGTGATAGAATATTCTCCACTTTCCTGGATTAGTGCAGCTCCAACAACACTCAAGAAGCTTGATACTATCCAGGATAAAGCAGGCCATGTGATTGGTACCAACAGCACTACATTCACCCCCTCCACCACAGATGCTCGGTAGCAGCAGTATGTGCCATCTACAAGATGCACCACAGATATTCACCAAAGCTCCTGAGATAGCATCTTCCAAACCTGCAATCGCAATGATATACAAGGACAAGGCGAGTTTTACATGGTAACACCACAATCTGCAAGTTCCCTCACCACCAACACTTCCCCCAAGTTACCCACCATCCCAACTTGGAAATATACTGTCAACCCTTCATTGTTGCTGGGTCAAAATCCTGGAATTCCCTTCTTAGCATAATTATGAGTGTACTTCCATCAAATAGACTGCAGTGTTTCAACAAGGCAGCTCACCACCACCTTTGAAAGGCAGTTATGGATGGACAATAAATGCTGGCCAAGGCAGCAAAGCCCACATACCCCAAATGAATAGAAAAAAAGATAAATATTGGCCAGGACACAAGGGAGAAATGCCCTTCTGTTGAATGAATAAGACCATAGGATGTTTTTACATTCACCTGAGATGACAAAGTCATAGATGGTTGGGTCCTCAGCTATATGCCTCATCTGAAAGACAGCACCTCCTATTAAAGTTCAAATTAAATCATTGTAACCATATTCCATTTCCTTTCTTGTCTCAACAGCCAGTGAGAATGAATACTGCTGGCCTTCCCACTTGCGCTGCCGGAATGGAGAGCGGCTGGACAAAGCTTTTGTGTTCTTAGACACCAACAAAGAAAAACAAAATGTGTCTGTTGGCTATATTCTTAATTCTGTGATGGCTATGTCAGCCCAGGGTGTACACATGACCCCACAGGTTACCAGCTCAATAATGAGTGAGCAGTGTGGTATCACATTTGATATGACTAAGCTTTTCAAAGCCACAGTCAGTACATTGTGTGTGCAAGTCACCTGCCAGGACAATACTTCCATATCATGTGACTCGCTAAACAACACTCTTAAATGTCCACCATTCTTGGCAACAGTATGGTCCAGGACCTAATAACCCTTCTCATGAAAGGCACTGGACATTGTGTTCACAGTGAATTAACTATGTAGCATTTTTCCAAAGGTTTTTGGAATGAGGCCTAATTGAAGACTACAGTTGGACAGAAGTTAGAACTGTGAAATGGTTCTCAGAAGTATTGGAGACCCCATGTTTTATAGAGAAAGGATGATCATCTATTTTTTATATGTCTCTGTTCTGTGTAAGTCTGAAAGTTCAACATAAGAACATAAGAAGTAGGAGCATGAAGAGGATATTTGGCTCCTTAAATCTGTTCTGCCATTCAGTAAGATGATTGCTGATTGTAGCCATAACTGCACTTTCCTGTCTCAATTCCCTTGTAAATCATAACTGAGGGCATCACTCAGATCTGACTGCTACTGAGTGTCAAGCTAAACAGTCAATGCAAGATGTTATTGAAATAAGGTTGCCAACCCTTCCTGAATTGTCCTAGAGTCTACTGTTCTTAAAAAATAATTTCCTGGATGTGCAAACCAAGAGAGAAAAATGGTAAGGGTAGAAAAAAAAATGAAAATGAAGCTGGGTCTGAAAGGGCATCAGCAAAAATGATTCAATTAGGCAGTTCAAAGTCTGCTCTCATTACGCTGGTGCTCCTGGAATGGACATATCAGGTAATCAATGCCATTAGCATGGAAGCAGAGCCATTATACATGACAGTTCTTGCATTGAAAACTTCCAGGAATACATCCAACCATAGGTGGCAATCGATATCGAATGTCACATGGTTCCTACTGCACAACTTATTCCTTCTCACAAATCATCCAATCCTTGCTCTGTTCAAAAATAGAGATCTCAGAGTCACAATGAAAACAGACCCTTAGGTCCAACCAGTCCACACCAACCATATTCCCAAACTAAACCAGTGCCACCTGCCTGCACTTGGCCCCTCTCCCTCCAAACCTTTCCTATTCACCAACTTATCTAAACGTCTTTTAAATAGCAGTTTATTCAACATACAAACCACTCTGTATAACAAGGTTGCTCCTCATGTCCTTTTTAAATCTTTCCCCTCTCACCTTAAAAATGGAACTCCCCACCCTAGAAAGACCCTTGTCATTCAACTTATCTGTGCCTCTCATTATTTTACAAACCTCCATCAGGTCACCCCTCAAGTTCCTATGTTTGTGAAAAAAAGTCCCAGTCTCTCCAGTGTATTTTTATATCTCAAACATTCCATTTCCGGCAACATCCTGGTCAATCTCTTCTGAACCCTCTCCAGTTTAATAATATCCTTTCTATTATAGGGCGACCAGAACTACACTCAGTACTCCAGAAGAGGTTTCACCTATGTCCTGTCCAACCTCAACAGGACGTCCCAACTCTCATACTCAAAGGTCTGAGCAATGAAGGCAAGTGTGCTAAATGCCTTCTTAATCACCCTGTCTACCTGTGATGCAAATTCCAAAGAATTATGTACCTAAAACCCTAGGTCTGTCTGTTCCACAACAATACCCAGGGCACTACCATTAATTGTGTAAGTCCTGTCCTTGTTTGTATTACCAAAATGCAAAACCTCATAGTTATCCAAATTAAACTTTATCTGCCAGTCCTCAGCCCATTGACCCAATTGAACAAGATCTCTTTGTAATCCTAGATAACTTTCTTCACTGTCCAGTATACCACCAATTTTGATCATCTGCAAACTTACTAATCACGCCTCCTTATTCTCATCCAAATGACAAACAAAAATGTTCAAACAACAAACAAAAATGGAAACGAATCCCCATGGAACACCGCTGATCACAGGTGTCCGGTCCAAAAAACAACACTCTATCACCACCCTCTATATCCTACCGTAAAGCCAATTTTGTACGTATCCAGTTGGTCAGCTCACCCTGAATCTCATGTGACCTGATTTTACCAATTAATCTACCATGCGGAACCTTGTCAAAGGCTTTGCTAAATTCCAAGTAAACAATGTCTACTGGTCTGCTCTCAATCTTTTTGGTTACTTCACAAAAAAATGTCGAAATGTGGACCTTTGGGAGATCTCAACTCTGTTTTTTTCCTTCACAGATCCTGTCAGACCTGCTGAGCCTTTCCAGCAACTTTTTTTTTATTCCTGACTAATCCTATTTGTATGTTGCATTATTGATATTACACAGAAAGTGAATTGTAATATGGCCTCTGATTATGCATTTTGTAATTACAGCAATCAAGTGCCTGACAGAAGAGTGTATATACAGTCAGGGAGATGATGAGAGAAGTGCTGGGATTGGAAGTTTAACTGAATTTACTATATGCATGGTACTTAGTATAAATACAATAACATTAAATATTTGCTCTTCCCAGTGCGTTAATCATTGACAATAACAGCATAATCTCAAGTAAAGCTGTGCAAAGTTACAGTAATTCATAAATACTAAAAACGCCAAGTATACCTAGGATCTTTTGACTACATTCAAAACAGAGGAACTGATATTAAAAATGTATGATCATGGGAACAGACATAGTCCTTTTAACTTGGGCCTGTTCCACCG
The DNA here is from genome assembly GCA_024137785.1 of Ginglymostoma cirratum. NCBI lineage: Eukaryota > Metazoa > Chordata > Chondrichthyes > Orectolobiformes > Ginglymostomatidae > Ginglymostoma > Ginglymostoma cirratum. The sequence continues at coordinate 479,194 of JAHRHZ010000078.1, read as the reverse complement.
TTCAAATAGATCATAGCTCAATCAGCCTCTGTAGCTTCTTTTAAGAGGAAAGACTTCAGGTTCTACTACTACTTAAGTGAAGAAGTGCTTCCTTGTCATCAACCTGAACATCTTAGCCCTAATTGAAAGATAGTTCATTTATTCTGGGCTCCCTATCAAAAGAAATAGTTCACTCTATCAAACTATTTCATAATTTTAAACACCTCAGTTATATCTCCCTGCAATCTTTGATAGTCATGGAAATACAGGCCTGGGTCTGTAATCTGACCTCAAAACTGTACTCCATGACTGTATTGCCTGAAATTCTATGCACAAATCTGAACACTGTACTTTGCTGGGATCCAACCTGAGATTTATAACTCTCAGGCCTTTGTCTTCAGTATCCCAGAGATAAAGGACAAAATTCCATTAGCTATTATAAATATACTTTGTATTAACATCAAGTGTGGCCAGTGTAAAAACTCTTAGATCATAAGATGTCGGAGCAGAAGTAAATCATTCTGCTCATCAATGAGATCACGGCTGATTTGATAATCAGCAACTTCATTTTCCTGCTTTTCCCTATAACACTCAATCCCCTTACTGATTAAAATTCTGTCAATCTCAGCCTTGAATATACTTAATGACCATGTCTCTGCAGTAAGGAATTCCAAATTCACTACCTTTGAGAGAAGAAATTCCTCATCTCTGTCTTAACTGGATGACCCCTTATGCTCTCCTGTCCTAAACTCTGCCACAAGGTGACATAATCTCTCAGCATATCCTCTGTCAAGTCCCCAAAAATCTTATATGTTTCAATGAAGTCGCCTCTCATTTTTCTAAATTCCAATGAGTGCAGGGCCAACCTACCCAACTTCTCCATGTAAGAAAATCTTTTCAGGCCCGGGATCAACCTGGTGAACTATTTCTGGACTGCCTCAAATGCTTCCTTACACAAGTGGACCAAAATTATTTCCAGTTTTCTCAGCGTAGTCAAACTAGTGTATAAATTTAGCAAGAATTCCATATTTTAATATACCATTCCCTTTGAATTATAGACCAACATTCTATTTGCCTTCTCTATTATGCACTGAACTTGAATGAAAGCCTTTTGTAATTTATGTAGCAAGACCCTCAGATAGAACATAGAACATTACAGCGCAGTACAGGCCCTTCGGCCCTCGATGTTGCGCCGACCTGGGAAACCAATCTGAAGCCCATCTAACCTACACTATTTCATTATCATCCATAGGTTTATCCAACGACCAATTTAAATGTCCTTAAAGCTGGCGAGTCTACAACTGCTGCAGGCAAGGCATTCCATGCCCTTATTATTCTCTGATTAAAGAATCTGCCTCTGACATCTGTCCTATATCTATCACCCCTCAATTTAAAGCTACGTCCCCTCGTGCTAGCCGTCACCATCCGAGGAAAAAGGCTCTTACAGTCCACCCTATCTAATCCTCTGATCATATTGTATGTCTCTATTAAGTCACCTCTTAACCTTAAAACTGCCTCAAGTCCCTCAGCCTTTCCTCATAAGCCCTTCCCTCCATAACAGGCAACATCCTGGTAAATCTTCTCTGCACCCTTTCCAATGCTTCCACATCCTATAATGCGGTGACCAGAATTGTACGCAATACTCCAAGTGCGGCCGCACCAGAGTTTTGTACAGCTGCAACATGACCTCACGGCTCCGAAACTCAATCCCTCGACCAATAAAACCTAACACACCGTACATCTTCTTACCAACCCTATCAACCTGGGTGGCAACTTTCAGGGATCTATGCACATGGACACCAAGATCTCTCTGCTCGTCCACACTACCAAGAATCTTACCATTAGCCGAGTAGTCTGTATTCCTGTTACTCCTTCCAAACTGAATCACCTCACACTTTTCCGCATTAAACTCCATTTGCCACCCCTCAGCCCAGCTCTGCAGCTCATCTATGTCCCTCTGTAACCTGCAACATCCTTCCGCACTATCCACAACTCCACCAAGTAGATCCCCTAGTTCTGCAGTTTTCTGTAGTCTTTCTCCAAAAAATAATATTCAGCTCATGTATTCTCCTTGCCAAAGTGCTTAACATCACATTTCCCCACACAATATATTCCATCTACCAAATTTCAGCCCACGCACATAGCCTGACTGTAACCCTCTGTAAAGTCATGTCATCTTCACCACTTGCCTTCCCATCTATTTGTGTCACCTGCATACTTGTCTATAGTGCATTCAATTTCCTCATCTAAGTCATCAATTTATTGTAAATATTTGTGCTGCCAGCACTGATCCCTTTAGCACCCCACTAAATACAGGCTGCCATCCTGAAAATCTGCCAACCCAACTCTGTCTTCTATGAGTTAACCAATCCTTTTTCCATGCTAATATACTACCCTCAACACCATGGGCTTTTATTAAGTAGCTTTAAGTGCAGTGCCTAATCAAATGGATTTTGGAGATCCAAATAAATCTGCTAGTTTCCTTTTATCACCATGACAAACCATCATCTGAATATTTCTTGGTTCTAAAGAGTGGGCCCAAAATTCAACTTGACAGTGTTGCTTACTCACTATCGGTGTCTCTTTGAAACTTACTACTCTATTTACTCTAACTTAAGACAGCATTATTGTTACAAGGAAAGCTCTCTATTCCTTCATCCAAGTTATCTTGTGAAGGAAAAGTAGGCCATCTCGGATCTTAACCTGCCAATTGAAAGATACACTTATGAGCCCAACACCTTTTCTTCCTCTGCCCTCCGTTTCTCTCAGGGTCTTGCCATTTACTTACTTCAAACTCAGACTTAGATCTTGAAGTCCTGGTTGGGACAATGGACAGCAAGACTCTGCTACCAATTCCTTTTACTGTAGCACAGATCCTGGTCTTGGTTTTGAAGGCCCTCTTTAAATAACTTCACCAGGTTTTCTTTGGCCAGACCTGTCTTCTTTTCTGAGCTGGTGGTGTTGATTCTGCCACTTGCAGACAGGTGAAATACTGCCAGCATCAATCATCTGTTCATCACAATGTCCTGTAGGTGTCTCTAATCAGTCCTTTGTTGTATTTCTTCACTGGTGATATTGATATTGTCTCTACCAGTGATGCCCAGGATCTTATATAGGCAGTTAGTGGAAGACATTACATTTTAGCCTCTTTAGTTTAACTAAATGCAATCCAACACTACATTTTTAAAGTTTTTTTTTCACTTCATTTTAATCATCTGTTCAAGAATAATTAAGCATGGCACTAAATGTTTGTGCTGCCGGAAAACCCAAACCCTACAGAAAAATGGAAGAAGTCAGGACCTACCTGCTACTCCATTGCATACTCTTGTGAAGTTCAATGTCACACTATTTGAACTCCCAGCAAGCTGCTTCCTGCAGAATATCTGAAGATTCAGCATGGTTGCCAACTGAAGTTGGTTATGACTCAATTCTTCATTGGAACAGATACCACATGGAGCAAACCAGGTCTGCTGTGATAAGTGGCATAATACACTGAAAATGCTAATGCATTACTTTTGTACCTTAAATAAACATGTATTTTCATCATTTTTTTCATAGATTCATGAGAATCAGTTCCCCTTTGTCCTGAATTAAATGTGTAGTCTAGTTCATGCTTCTGTGAATGCAAGTAATAGTTTAGCTACCTGGTTTATTATAATTCCTTCAGGGCACAGGCTTGCTTCAAAACCTAATGTGCAATCCAATCTATTGTTCACTTGCCTATTTGACTGCAGACTTTCTTTTTCCAAGATGAATGGAAGAATGCTGTAACTTAAGGTCTCAGAAATTATATGGTTCAAAGTCACAGGCTTGAGTGGGTTTGGACATTAAGAAATATTGAAAAAAAATCACATTGGTCTTTGTTCCAAGGAATTTTTCTCAAAACAGTCACAATATTAATGTATGTGTCACCTAAGATGCACTGTTACTGTAAATAGAAAACAAGCATTTTTCTGAACATTTTGCACTTATATATATCTTAATTTGCTCTTCCTAGGTGTATATCATCAGCATTTATAGAATCAGTTATACACTTAAGATATGTAAAGCTGCAAGTCTAGATGCTGCTAACACTGAACAATTTGTTCAAAATGTAAACCAAGTGAAATAAATAAATTTTCATTTCCAATTGGTCTGCTCTTGCTTCATTGAACAACAGGACCAAATACATTGCTCCCCATTATTAAATCAACTATCTCCTCAATTATCTATTTCATTTATTACTAGATCTATCCATCATAAACACGCTGCGCCAGCTCTTTCCACCATCAACTCATTTCAACTTGTCATCCATCTCTTCCATCAGAAACTCCTTTCACCATTCATTAACATTCAGAAGCCTCTTAGTCCTTTCCAGATGAATCCATTTCAGCTAATTCAATTAATTTGATTTTCATTAAGATCTTTCTATCACCCTTCCAGTCAATTCTAGTGCTAGGTAACTTGATCATCAATCAATTTGCATAGAACCATAGAAAGGTTAGAGCACAGAAATCAATAGTTTGGTGTATTATGCCTGTACTGGTTGAATAATCTAGCAGTGCAGTCTAATCCCACTTTCCAGTGGCTAGTCCACAGCCTCGCAGATTACAATGCTTCAGATGCAGATCCAGATTTTTTTTAACACCTGCGGATGCTGGAGATCTGAAACAAATGTATAAATTACTGGTCAAACTTGGCAAGTCTGGCAGCATCTGTAGGGAAAAAGCACAGTTAATGTTTTGAGTCTGTTGACTCTTCAAATCGCTCTGCAATGCTCTTCATCTTCTGAAGAGCCACTGGATTCAAAACATTAGCTCTGCTTTCTCCCCACAGAGGCTGCCAGAACTGCTGAGCTTCTTCAGCAATTTCCATTTTTATTCCTTCTTAGTGAGTTGAAAGTTTCTGCCTCAATCATCAACTGGGCAGTATCCATGACACCCTGGATGAAAGTGATTTTCCTCATGGTCCCTCTAATCCTTCTGCCAGCTGAGCTGTTGAGTAGTGGAGGATGAGAGGAGGTGGTGATTATTGGGACAGTCAGCAGTAGTCTTGCACCTGTGCAAAGCCCAGAGGTGTTGAGGCCAACCACCTAAACAGCAATAGCTCATAGTGCTCAGCACGTGACTGGATAAAGGACCTTGGCTGGGGGTGGGGTGGTGGTTTCTCAGTGGGACGTTCTTTGGAGGGGCAGTGTAGACTCGATGGACTCAACAGCCTGCTTCCACATTGTAGGGATTCCATGATTCTATGAAATCTGAATAAAACCACCCGGGAAAGATGTTAATATTACTCAGTTAAAGAGGATAAAAAAATGCAATATTCATTGCACCTGCGTTGTGGATCTGACAGCATCCTTCAAACTTGTGGGCAGGTGCATGGGAACACCACCACCTGCAACCTCCCTTCCAAACCCACATCAACCTGTTTTGAAACATTATCATTCCTTGACCGTCACTAGGTCAAAATCCTGGAACATCCTTCTTAACAGCATTGTGGGTGTCCCTACCCAACATGGATTGCAGCAGTTAAGGGTATGTCACAATCACTTTCTCAAGGGCAACTTGAGACAGGCACTAAAATGCCGGTCTAGAATCCCACAAATGAATAAAATATTAAATAAAGTATCCACCAATAAATCCAACAGGGAATTGAGGAGGAACTTCTCAATTGAACAGTTTAAAACAAGACTTGCATTTAAATGATAATTTTCATATCTAACAGAAACCCCAAATCTCTCAAATCACTTTACAATCAATTACGTGCTTTTTGAGGTGAACTCCCCTGGCAGCCAACGTACAGTCAGAAAACTCCCCCACTCAGAAATGTGATGATGTCCAAATAATCTGCTATCTTTAGTAGTGAGATTATGGAACTCACTAACACAGGCAAAAGGTACAGATGCATTTAAGGGAAACTTAGGTAAGGAGAAAGCAATTAAAACACATGTTGAATAGAACAGTCAAACAGGTGGAGGGAGGCTTTTGTGGAGCACAAATACCAGCATGGATGTGTGGGGCGTAAGGGATCCATTTATGTAGAAACTTCTAACACAGGAATACCGTGAAATGGCAGAATCCATGAGTAAGTGAGTGTGACATTCAAGTAGATTCTCACTGAATTCAGTGTTTAAAATAACTACCTTTTAAATACTTATATAGCATATACTTTATTACTGAAAAAAATATGAATTCTCATTTGTTTGTGAATTTTGAGTGGCAAGGTAACGAAGCAAACTACAGTTAAAGCTGAATCAAGGAAGAAAATGTGTTTAGTCATATGTAATAATGCAGTACTATTGTCACATAGTAAAAGAACTATACACAATATAACATTTCCTATCTTACAGAAATTATGCAATGTTCCTTTAGATACTGTTCCATCAAAACAAGTTGTTCAGGTAATCATGAAGACTAAAATGAAATCAAAATACCTTTCAAATAACTCTGAACCTCTTTGTTATTGAAGCAGAATGGGGAAATGAGGTCAGCTGGAATGTTGCACTCATACAGGAAGCACTATCACATTATATGTTTTTGAAATGAAAACTGTGTTGAATGCCAACAATGATTCCATCGCAAAAAAAAAATTGAATTTCTTCCTTTATTGGGGTGCAGCATGCTTCACCCTCTGGAGTACAGAAAGATACACCACAGGAGGCCATGTACTTGATGGCTCTTTCAAGAAGCTATCTGATTTGGCCCACGCTGCTCTTTCCCCACAGACACAAAAATGCTTCCTTTCAAATATCTTTCCTACTTATATTTGGATATTAGTATCAAATCTACCTCCACCACTTGTTCAGGCAGTGCTTTCCAGATGTTGGGTTTCTGCCGGGTGCTCCGGTTTCCTCCCACAGTCCAAAGATGTGCGAGTTAGGTGATTTGGCCATGCTAAATTGCCCACAGTGTCCAGGGGTGTGTATGTTAGGTGGAATAGCTATAGGAAATGTAGAGTTACAGGGAAAGGGTAGAGGGGTGGATCTGGGTGGGATGCTCTTCGGAGGAGCGGTTTGGACTTGTTGGACTAAATGGCCTGTTTCCACACTGTAGGGATTCTATGCTTCTATGATTTTAACTCACTGGGTAAAAACAAAATGCTGGTCATTGTCCACAACACCTGAATTACTTCATCATTGCTGTAAATCTGTACCGCATATAATTGGCTATATAATCTCATATAATACACCTTATATAATCTTTAACGGCCAAGATTGAGAGTTCAACATTCAATCACAGAAAACCTTGGGGTGAATTCAGTCCTGCCCTCACCTGAGGAGCCCTTCTCTGTACAGGTTATTGGTTTGTGATCGATAGTGAGAGACCTGGATGGTCTTTCCCTGAACTCAACTGTGCTAACCCCCATTGCTGTCCCACCTGGCCAAGCATCAGATTAAGATGATTCAGTTCTTTTGAGAATGTGTTCTCACTATTTTTACATTCTTCTCTGTTTGGTTATTTCTACCTAGTGAATCACAACAGTGACTGGATTTCAAATGTAATAGACTGGAATGTTTGTGACATCCTGAAATAACCAGTCCAATTAGAAACAAGTTTATTTTACATTTGATTATTCATCACTACATCGACAATCTCACTCAGGATGAGTGATGTAGGATGTGAAAAAATGTTAATCACCTTCTCAGCTATGAGCCGAGCCTAAATGTCAGCACAGTGCAGCGGGAGTTTTATTCCGTACCTAGCCTGTGGAGGTTAGGTGGGGATAGCGTAATTGGTAGTTTAAACTGTATCTAACTCTGTGGTATATCTGCTCAGATGGTGTTTGATTCTGACACTGGATGCCTGAATGGAAAGTGCTTCACTCCCAAGCCCAGATATTTTTCAACAGGATGAGCAAAAATTGAAGAGAGAACTTTTTTTTTTTGTAAAGAACGTCTTTATAAAGAGTTCTGAAGTTAGGATCATATGTTAAAATGCTTAACACCTTAAGTTGCTTGATTTCTTCCTTGCAGTGATGTGGAGATGGCTTTGACGTTGCTTTGACGTTTCATTCCACCCTCAATGGCAGTTGGCTCAAAATCAACCACAAACTGGATCTGAGCAGAAATCAAAGATTCCAGAGGCAGTCGGGTGAAACCAGGAAATGTTGGAGCTTCCCCGAAGTTCAACTGATGCCAATTCATTCAGGGATGACAGTCCTTTAATTCCTCTTGCAGCCACCATGTGCTGAGGTCAGATACCTCAATTCAACGTGCACCAAAGACCCAATCGCTGCATTGTACTGGGACAATCTGTGGTGCAGGGTATCTGTGGCATATAATATCTCCTTCTCCTTAAACTCTATATGTTGTCTTCTTAATAGATTGGTGTCATTCTTCCATCTACGAGTGACAGGACACTGAATCAACATGCCAGTTCACAGGTGGGTTTCTTTCTGCTTGTTTAACTACTGCATACTGCACTCCCCCCAAACTCCACCTTCTGTGCTACCTCAGGCGTCCGTCACCTTTGACTGGTCCCAGTTCAGATTTTGGGTCATCTGATAGAGAACTCCAGATGGTCTTTTGACAAGGTGGCAGCAATGGGCACGGTGAAGGTTCAACTGTACACGTGTTGGTAGCTGACCAGAATTTGCCTATACTTTCATACACCCACAATTCCAGAGGCTTGCCAACTAGCTGAGAGTTACGGAAAGCCTCCTTTATAGCAATATCTGATGGAGGAAGGTTCAGAATCCCATTGAGGTGCTGGAAACTCTGGTCCATATACTCATTGTTCGGTGGGCCGGCGTGTAACCACTGGTCTTGTCCTGGATCACAGAAAGGACAAAGAAAATTTATTTTTATTAAATAACCTGGACAATAGCTGCTGTTCCTGAAAGGACAGGTCTTAACTGGGGCACTTCAGCCAATAATCCTGACTGGATCTCTATTACTGAGGGAGTGCTGCACCATCAAAGTTACATCTGCTGGACGAGCTGTTAGACTGAGGCATGTTTGTCCTCTCAGGTGGATGCAATAGAATGCACCTCACTATTTGATGTTATCTCCAGTATCCTAGTCATATTTATTCAGTGTTGTTGGTTGAGGCCATTTAATAGATCACTGTTAGCAGGACCTTGGCTTCCACACGCCCTCAACAGTGACATACCGTGCATATTTTATATTAACAACAATTTATTCTTAATCTTATACTCAAGTTGGTTCAGCAGGCATTAGTTATAGCAAAGGGCATTGTATAAATTCAAAGTCATTCTTTTTTAAGTGATAACAGAACAGGATTCCAAATGAAGTATTTAACTGTAGAGGCAGTCCAGCCTGATCTGATTACTTTTTCCCTTTATTCTTTCATTGGATGTGGACACCACTGGTAAGGCAGCATTTGTTGACCATCCTAATTGCACTTGACCTAAGTGGCTTATGAGGCCATTTCAGAGTATAGTTAAGAGTGAACCACATTTCAGTGGGTCCGGCATCATATGTAGGCCAGGCCATGTGAAGATGGCTGATTTCTTCCTTCAAGAAAAGGAAGGAGAAACGTGACACAAATAGTATTTTATGACATTTGTTGATAGTTTCATGGTTGGCATTACTAGATTTCAATTTCAGAATTCAGTAACATCTGCAACGGTGGGATTTGAACTGGACCATTAACCTAGGCCTCTGAACTTGACCACTCCTACACCAAACCCTTTCCCCACATTTTATCCTCTTGCACAATAACCAGTTCAAGAAGTTTGCACCAGTCACTCTTGACAAAGGGAATTGATTTGTTGATTTCCATTATGTCAGTGATCTAATTCTCACAATCCCCATCACATACCAGAGGCTAACCTAGGGAACTCCTAGTCTGGATAGTTTCAGTATAACACAGGATCTTACAGAGTTTATGGGGGAGGGTTCTGTCATTTAACAGAAACCAGTAATCCTGTGCACTCTCAAGCAATACAGCATGGAGATCAGCTCTTAATCTCCACCAGTTCTGTGCTCAGAATGCTCATCATAGGGAAACATCACTATGATGATCCCCAGTTATGGAAGGATTATTTTATGAGCAAACAGTAAACAAGTTGGGACTCTACTCATTTGAGTTTAGAAGAATTCTTAAGGGGTTTGACACAGTAAAGGCTGAGAGGATGTTTCTCCTCATTGGATAGTCTAGGACCAGAGGCCATAGTCTGAGAATAAAGGGGCACCAAGTTAATACTGAGATGAGGAGGAATTTCTTCTTTCAGAGGTTGATTGCCTTTAGGACTCCTTGTCACAGAGACATGCGGGGACAGAGTCCTCTTGTTAAGGCTGAGATAGCTAGATTCTTGATCAGTAGAGGAATCAAGGATTATGAGCAGGAAAGTGGAAAATGAGGAGTGCTGGATCAGTCATTATCCTACTGAATGGCTGAGCAGACGTGAGGGGGTGAACAGTCTACTCCTGTTCCTGTTTCTCATGGTCTTATTATCCCCTTCCTAGAATCCTTTCTCCTCACTGGGATAATATCTTTGCAATTTTCTTAAACACTAGCTGTTGCTCCTCAACCATCTCTGCTGATAAACTCCTTTCCCTATCTACTCCAGCTAGCTCTGCCTTTGTTTCTTTGTAATTATCCAAATTCCAAACACAAATTGCTCTCTCTCAAACTGAATGTTTTATTCTATTGCCTAGGGGATCTTTTCTTCTGACATGATTTATTAAGCTTGACACATTTCATATCATTAGGTCCAAAATAGACTGATTCTGGTTGCATCCACAATATATTGTTCTAGGAAACTATCCTGAATGTACGTTCTGAATTCTGCCTCTTGACTAACTCTGCCAATCTTACTATCTCAATCTACATGAAGATTAAAGTCACCCATGATTAATCTACTGCCTTTTTCACATGGCCTAGTTATCCCTTGATTTATTCTCTGGACCACCGTGTGGCTTCTATTAGGGGACCTAAGGTTCACTCCAACCAGTGTCTTCTTCCTCTTTTTATTTCTTAAGTCCATCCATGTGGATTCTATATCTTCCAACCCAAGATCGCTTGATCTTATCATATTTATCCCATCTCACTCTACCAATGTTAGTCCACCACCCTTCCCTTCCTGCCTGTCCTTTTGAAAAGCCATATACACCTGAATATTTAGTTCCCAGTTTTGATCTCCTTGTAAACACGCCACCGTAACGGCTATAAGGTCAGATCCACGAACCCTGCATTTGTGCCATTTATTCATATATGTTCGACATGCAGTCATTAATTTTGCCTTTATACCAATTTCCCCTTTGGCCATATTTACTGCAAAAATACTTTTGAGGAATGCTGAAGTATAGCGTTTTTAAAAAGAATGAGATTAAATGAGAAAGTGCTGCATAGTCAAGCAAAAGGTATGCTGTGCTAGTGACAGGCCGGTGACAGGTTGTGACTGGTTGTGAGAGGCCTCAAAGCTCTGTAGAATTTAATGTACCTTTTCTGAAAGGTTGCTTCCCACTGTAGGCCAGGGGAACCACCAGGAACTTGGTTTCTGCCAGGAGAACCCACAGATGCAGGACACGCACGATCCAGCTCCCAGGCCGCAGAGGGTGGTTTAACGGGGGTTTGTAATGCGTATATTCAGCCTCTGAATCCACCATTATGTCATACGATGTTGCCACAATGTAAGTGGGGTCAATCCATACAACCGTGGCGGTCATGTTACTGCCTTTGGCCCACTTCTGCATGGCAACTGGCTCATCAAATGGCCCAATCAAACCCCCAAAGTTACGGAACAGTCGCTCCTTGGGGTCCCATTCCGTTCCTACCTAAAAAAATGGGAGAAAAGGTTGGGATTAGCTTCTCCAGCATTTGCACTAGGAGTATAAAAAACAAAGCAAAGCAATGGATAGTTAAACACACTGGTTTCCTCTCCTCTTTCACATCAATAGACTGCTGATCCAATAACGACAGCCTACATCTATATAGCATTTCTAAGGTAGAAAAATGGCCCATTGTGCATAGTCAGGCAAAGAAAAAACTGAAACTGTACCACAGAGATATCACAAATTTGATAAAATGATTGATTTAGAAGTTTAGTATCTTAACAGGAGAGTACAAAGCAGAGAGGTTTAGAGATAGATTCTTTATTACCAAGCAGATAAAAGATAATTGGGGATATATTGGAATGTAAAATTGAAATTAAGATAGAATCAGGCATGACCTTGTTGAATGGCGGAACAGGCTCAAAGAGCAGAGTGGCCTACTCTTGTTCCTCGTTCATATCAATCCCTGATTAATCCATGGTTCTGTTTCTCTCCATGGTCCAGAATCAATATAAAACTGATCACTGATTTTAAAAGAGCAGGAAAGCTTGACGTTTTGGGCCTAGACCCTTCATCAGAAATGGGGGAGGGGAAGAGGGTTCTGAAATAAATAGGGAGAGAGGGATAGGTGGAGAGGAGAGAGTTGCAGTGGGAGAGAGATCCCCTGAGGTTTGTCCGGAGGGAGGAGGGTAACTTCTTCAGGGTAGGCATCCTTAGAAGAGGCTTCGCAGTGGGGTTAAAATTGTATCAGAAATAATAGGTACTGCAGATGCTGGAGAATCCGAGATAACAAGGTGTGGAGCTGGATGAACACAGCAGGCCAGGCAGCATCATAGGAACAGGAAAGCTTGACGTTTCGGGCCTAGACCCTTCATCAGAAATGGAGGAGGGGAAGAGGGTTCTGAAATAAATAGGGAGAGGGGGGGAGGCGGATAGAAGATGGACAGAGGAGAGGTTAGGTGGAGGGGAGAGAGTTGGAGTGGGAGAGAGATCCCCTGAGGTTTGTCCGGAGGGAGGAGGGTAACTTCTATTTCAGAACCCTCTTCCCCTCCCCCATTTCTGATGAAGGGTCTAGGCCCGAAATGTCAAGCAGCCTCAAGCTGCTTGGCCTGCTGTGTTCATTCAGCTCCACACCTTGTTATCTCGGATTCTCCAGCAACTGCAGTACCTATTATCACTGATTCAAATTTCAATTAAAATAATTAGTTCTCTCTGTCAGAACCATTCCCTGTGACAAACCATTTCATGCTCCACTTGGTTGCAAGTCCGCTAAAAAACAAGTGACAACAGGGAATTCCTGACCCTGGTCAGTGATTTCACGTCCAGAAAAAAATACTCCATCCTTCGGCAACATATCAAAACCTGTGATTAATTTAAATCCACTTACAACACCTGACTTTAACATTCTCTGCCAGTCTGGACTATCTTTTGGTCGGTGTATCCTAAAAAGGATCATTTTGGGTAACCTATTTTGAATCTCTGCAACAAAATACATTATAAGCCCTCTGCACCACTATAGCCTTTACAATGCAAAAACAGAAAACGATGGAAATACTCAGCAGGTCAGGGAGCAGCTATGAAGTCAATGGGCTTTCAGCAGGTCACTGAGGAGATGAAATGTTAACTTATTCCATCTCCACACTGTATGCCTTTTGAATATTTCCAGTACCTTCTGTTTTTAATCTTTGATTTCTAGTACCTTCATTGTTTTGTTTTAGTATAATTACATTTATCATATTCCTCTGCTGTGAGAGAGATGGACAAGGGAGGAGAGTGTGATACGAGAACAGGGAGTGAGGAGAGAATGATAAGAGACATATACAAGGGAAAAGCAAAAAATGGAAAGGTGTGAGAGTATGAGAGGGAGACAGAGAGAGAGAAATCGGTGGGCGGGGGGAAGATGGGCATTGGGGAGATAAGAGGAAGGGATAAGCAGAAAGAGTTGAGGAGAGGAGACAGACTGGTATAAAGGAAAGACATAAAGAGACAGGAGGGAAGACAGAGGTGAGGGGAAGAGACAAAGGGGAAATGAGAGATGAGGAAAAATAGATAGAGAGATGATTGGAGGGAGAGAAGGAAAACAAGAGGAAATGGGGGAAGCTTGCGGGTGGGGAGGAGGACAGACAGACAAGGGAAACAATTCTTATTCACCCTTTCCAAATCTTTCAAGGTTTTAAACACCTCATCAAATCTCTTCCCAATTCTTTCCTGCTCTCAGGATAACAACCTCAGATTTCACAGTCTATCCATGTAACTCTCATCCCTTGTTCCTGCAACTGAAGGCATTGATTGGTTTTATCAATGCACAATTGAAACAAATTGATAACACAGTGTGGAGCTGGAGGAACACAGCAGCCCAGGCAGCATCAGAGGAGCAGGAAAGTTGATGTTTCGGTTCGGGACCCTTCTTCAGAAAAGTGTTTTAAATTTCCTGCTCCTCTGATGCTGCCTGGCCAGCTGTGTTCCTCCAGCTCCACACTGTGTTATCTCTGACTCCAGCATCTGCAGTTTTTACTATCTTTGCAACAAATTGATGTTTTTGAATAACAATTGTCTCCACGATCACCATCTGCAGCTCCAGGCGACAACAAGCATGTAGAAGTGGGGGAGGGGAGAGTCAGTTGGTTAGATCTCTGGTGTCGATCAGAGTGTTCCAACAGCATGGAGATTCTGTCCCTGTTTTAGCTGGGATGGATTTAGGACTTCTTTCTGTGCTGTGAATTGGACCTGCCTTTGGTCAGAGAATTCAAGAAGAAATAAAAGTTGTCCATTTAGGAGACTATATTATTAACTACAACATTAACTGATTGGTCTTCTTTTGCAGGGTAATGTCGAGGGAAAATAGCAAGAAAACTAACAAGTACTGGCAGAAGTTATAATGAATTCTCCAACTGACTACCAGACATGCCTATGTTTGCTAAAGCTGACTGGAAAAGGAGACAGCAAGGTAGATACACAAAAAACTACATTGGAGTATAAACTGGTACCATAACGATGTAATTATAATATTTTTCTTATTTGCTTGTCAGATGTGGGCATAGCTGACCGGCCAGCGTTTATTGCCTGTCCTTAGTTCTCCTTGAGAAGGTGGTGTGAGCTACCTTATTGAACTGCTGCAGTTCATGTGCTGTAGGTTGACTCACAATGCCCTTAGCGAGGGAATTCCAGGATTTTGACTCAGTGTAGTGACTGAACAGTGATATATTCCTAAGAAAGGATGACAAGTGGATTGGAGGGGAACTTGAAGGTAGTGGTGTTCCTATGTATCTGCTGCCCTTATCCCTGTGGTTGGAAGTGGCCGTGGGTTTGGAAGGTATTGGTTTTGGTCAATTTTTTGTAGTGCATCTTGTAGATAGTGCACACTGCTGTGACTGAGTGTCAGCGATGGAGGGAGTGGATGCTTGTGGGTGGAGTGCCAATCAAGCTGGCTGATTGTCCTGGATGGCAACAAGCATCTTCAGTGTTGTTGGAATTGCACCCATCCAGACAAGAGGGGAGTATTCCATTACACTCCTGACCTGAGCCTTGTAGATGACAGACAGGCTTGGTGAGTTACTTGCCCCAGTATTACTAGCTTCTGGTCTGCTGTTGTAGTCACAATGATTTTGTGGCAAGTCCAGTTGAGTTTCTGGTCAATGGTAATCTAAAGGATGTTAATAGTAGGGGATTCAGTAATGGTAACACTGGCAATGGTAAATTGGAAAGTATGTGTAGGTTAGGAGGGGCTGAACGGCCACATCCCACACTGTAGGGATTCTACGATTCTATCTCAAATTCGGTCAGTGGTCTGGGACAGGAGTGTCTGACTAGGAACAAGGCAGGTCAAGACATCCAGGAGCTGGTGCAGAAGGAGCCTCAGCCCTTGGGCCTATCTAACAGGCTGTGTGCACCCTGTGTCGGCAAGAGCGGGGGTATAGGCTTCAGCAAACTGACCATAGCATCATGGTACAAGAGAGCCATTCAAGAGGGGGCAGAAAAGAGAAATGCAGATGTAATGAGGGATCGTATGTTCAGGAGAATTAACACTGTTTTCTCTGGCCAGGATCAGGAGTCCCGAAGGCTGTGTTGCCTGCCAGGTGCCTGGTTTCAGGATATTTTATCTCGGTTGCAGAGGAACTTTGGAGTGGGAGAGGAAAGGTCCATTTGTCATGATCCACATAGGTACCAACAATATAGGGAGAAAGAGGAAACAGGTTCTGCTGAGGGAGTGTGAGCAGCTAGGGGTTAAATTAAAAAGCAGAACCAAAAAGATAATAATCTCTGGATTATTACTTGAGCCACAAGCAAATTGGCAAAGGGTCAACAAGATTAAAGAAGTAAACGTATGGCTCAAAAATATTTGTGTAGGAGAAACAGATTTGAGTTCATGGGACATTGGCACCAGTATGAGGGGAGGGAGCTTTTCTGACAGGATGAGCTCCAGTCAAATCATGCTGGGACCAGAGTCCTGGCGAATCGTAAATCTAGGGCAATGGATAGGGCTTTGAACTGAAGAGTGGGAGAGCTGGGTTCAGTTGCATGGAAAATTTTGCCAACGTGAAAGGAAGGCAGGGCTTAGCAGAGGTTCTTAAAGTTTCCAGAACAAGTAATAGGACATTAAAAATGGAAAAGCTTAGGAATCTAACTTCGGGCACAGCTGATAAGGGACAACTATAAGAAGGGCGGCAGTCAATGTTAAATTGAGTGTGTTGTACTTAAAAATGTGGGCAGTATACGAAACAAAATAAATGATCTTATAGTGCAGATTGAAATTAGCAAGTGCAACCCAGGGAGATAGTGAAAGATCAGTCTGAGACTGGTGCAGATGGAAAAAGGGACAAGTTAAACAGTCAGGGCAGTTTGGAAGATTTTAGAGGAATATGGGCCAAATGCTGGCAAATGGAACTAGATTAATTTGGGATACCTGGTTGGTATCCTGGACAAATTGGACTGAATGGTCTGTTTCCATGCTGTACAGCTCTATGACAAAGTTCTGCTGAAAGAAGTTAGGCAATCTGCAACTACCTTAAATGCAGAACTAGTGAGAAACAAAAAATCACCTTCATCTCTCCCAAACCCTGCACTATCTATTGAATCCCTCGTACAAGCAAATATTCAACAATAGAAGCTATCACAACTGTTGAATTCTGGCTTCAGATTTTCAATGTTGTCACTTTGAAAAGAGAATACTCAAGCAAGTAATAGGCCTGCAAAGATAGACATGAAAATAAGGTCACTCTATCAGTCAGATAAGTAACTATTATCATTCCTACTCCTAATCTTTGTATCTTTGTTTTTAGCCAAAAACTGTATCATTTTTATTTGAATAACTTACAGCTGCAGTTCTGCAATAAACTAAATTTATATTGTTTCAGACTAAAGCTTTATGAATTGGGACAGTCAAAAAAATCTAAGAGGCTTAAATGAGCTTTAAAAGTTCAGGGACTGCTCTGTGGATACACCTGCTGGTGACAAGCCTAAGTGACTGGTGCTTCCCAGCCAAGATGGCACCGAAATATGGCAATTCATTGTAAGCACTCTACAGCAGATCTTATTCTTACATATCTTACAAACATTCTGCTCTTTTAAACCTCAATTCTAAGCCTGTTAAAATTATTAACAATGTCCTCTTGCAAGTTTGAAGATTCTACGGTTGACGAGACCTGATTACCGATGCTGGATCCGTAAGCCTACAGCAAACAGAAACCTACCAGCTTCCCATAGGCCCTACCTTCCTGACCTCAAGGAAACCCAGAAGCGAGGCCCAACCAACCCAGGAATGAAACCTGACCCCACAGCGATCAGACTCTGAGGAGGCCCGATAGGCTCAGGAATGACAACCGACCTTAAGGGAACCAGACAACACAGAAGCCCGATGGAACCAACTCTAAGAACCCCCAGAGCGCCTGTGGCTGAGACTGGTGTCCAGGACTCCATCAGGAGCACATGCTTACATTCCAGAGCAGCAGACTTCCATTTCTGATGCCTGGGATCGACCAGAAGCAGATACTTTACCATGAAATGTGGGAGACATGCTGGCCTGCAGGCGAGGCTGAAACAACATGGTTTCAAGATTTCCCTCTCTCAGCACACTCCTGGCTAACGTCCAAGCCACTGAGAACAAAACAAATTAATTTAAAGCTAGACTTACCCTCTAGAGGGAACTGAAAGACGCCTGTGTGGTCTGTTTTACAGAGATATGGTTCACTACTCCTACACATTTATGTGCCTTACAACCTGAAGGTTCCTCTATACATTGCACGGTGTCTCTCAGACAATCTCCCTTCTGAATTAGAAGAAGAATCCCTACAGTGTGGAAACAGGCCCTTTGGCCCAACAAGTCCACACCGAACCTCAGAGCATCCCACCCAGACCCACACCTTCCTGAACACTATGGGCAATTTAGCATGGCCAATTCACCTAACCTGCACATCTTTGGACTGTGGGAGGAAACCGGAGCACCCGGAGGAAACCCACGCAGACACGGGGAGAATGTGCAAACTCCAGACAGACAGATGCCCGAGGCTGGAATCGAACCCGGGTCCCTGGTGCTGTGAGGCAGCAGTGCTAACCACTGAGCCACCGTGCCGCCCGTGTCCTTGGGCAAGGCAAGGGTGGTGAGGTCAGCCTCCTAGCCAACACCTCCTGGTGCTCAGATGTGACAAGTTTGGGCAGTTATTGCTCCCTTGACCTAGAATACCTAACAGTGAAGTGTCACCCCTACTACCTGCCACGTGAGTTCACCTCCACTATCTGGACAGCAGTCTACATACTCCACCACGCAGAAGAGTGCTCTTGATGAAATGTACACCGCTAAAAATGGACTTGAGACAGCATATTTCAAGGCCTTGTTCACCATAGCCAGTGACTTCAACCAGGCCACCTCATGACAGTGTGACCAAAACACCATATTGTCTCCTGTCCCAACATGGGGCCGAAGACCCTTGATGGTTGCTATAGAACCAAAGATGCCTACTGCTCCATAGCCTGACCACACTTTGGAAAATCAGATCACATGCTGCATTCTTTCTCCTCGCTTACAAGAAGAAATTGAAACATGAGGACCCATTACAGAAAGTAGTACAGTGCTGATCCGAGGCAGCAGAAGAGGTTCTCAGGGACTGCTTTGTATTGGTGGTCTCGTCCATATTCAAGAACTCAGCGACCAACCTAAATGAGTCTGCCTATTACCATTACAGACTTTGTTAGAATGTGTGTAGAAGACTGCATGCCAGAGAAGTTAATCCATATGTTCCCCAACCAGAAACCATGGATGAATCAGGTTGCCAACTGAAGTCCAGGTGTGGGGTGTTCAAGTCAGACAACAGTGGCGTATACAGGAAATCCAGATATGAGCTCCGTAAGG
This sequence comes from Ginglymostoma cirratum, assembly GCA_024137785.1. Classification (NCBI taxonomy): domain Eukaryota; kingdom Metazoa; phylum Chordata; class Chondrichthyes; order Orectolobiformes; family Ginglymostomatidae; genus Ginglymostoma; species Ginglymostoma cirratum. The sequence continues at coordinate 460,154 of JAHRHZ010000078.1, read as the reverse complement.
CCATTAGAGACACTAAGAGGTAATACCAGACTAAGCTAGAGGCCAAACTGACTACATAGACACTCAGAGATAGTAGGAACTGCAGATGCTGGAGAATCTGAGATGACAAGGTGTAGAGCTGGATGAACACAGCAGGCCAACCAGCATCAGAGGAGCAGGAAGACTCACATTTCGGGCCTAGACCCTCTTCCCTCTGCACCTCTTCCCTCAGTCACCGTTGCAGACATCAGATCGACCTTTTTGAAAGTGAACTCATGGAAAGCAATTGGCCCAGATTGAGTCTCAGATCCTGCGAGTACCAGCTGGCTGGGGTATTCGCTGACATCTTTAACCGCTCCTTACTATGATCTAAAATCTCCACCTGCTTCAAGAAAACCCCTATCATTCCAGCACCAAAGAAAATCCATGCAGCATGCCTCAATGACTACTGCCCAGTGGCTCTGACCTCCATAGTTATGAAGTGCCTCGAGAGATTAGTCATGGCTCAAATCATCTCGAGCCTCCTAGCCTGCCTCAATCCCTTGCAATTTGCCTACTGTCGCCACAGGTTCATGGCAGACACTATCTCCCTGGCCCTACACTCATCCCTGGAATATCTGGATAATAAGGATACCCATGTCAGGCTCCTAGGTACTGACTACAGCTCTGCCTTCAACATTATAATTCCAACCAAATTAATCTCCAAACTCTGAGACCTAGGTCTCTGTTCTGCCCGCTTCAACTGGATCCTTGACTTCCTGACCCACAGGCCACAATCGTGAGAATAAGCAACAGCACCCCAACAATAATCCCCAACACTGGCACTCCACAAGGCTGCGTATTCCGCCCCTTGCAGAGCAAAAGAACAAAGTATTATTTAAATGGACACGTTATGGAAGACTAATTAGTTGTGAGAAGCATCACCCTGTCTCACACCTTTACCTTGCTCTTGGGGCTGCAATGGCAGCAAGCATTCTACAGGTGATAGACCATTCTCCACAGACTGAAAGTGGCTGTCCAAGAGGTGATCATGGACATATAGGATTCATTGAAACTTGGAGGATTCTTGAGGGGCTTGACAGAATAAATGCAGAGAGGATGCTTCCCCTCATGAGAGAGTCTAGGACCAGAAGGCGTAGTCTCAGAATAAAACAGTGGCAACTGAACACTGCAATGATGAGGAATTTCTTCTCTCATAAGGTTGAGTCTTTGGAATTCCTTGTCACAGACAGCCGCGGGTGTGGAGTTCTTGTGTATATTTAAGGCTGAGATAGATAAATTCTTAATCAGTAGGAGAATCAAGGGTTATGGGGAAAAGGCAGGAAAGTGAGGAATGTGAGATCAGCCATAATCCTATTAAATGGCACGACAGATTCCAAGGGCCGAACAGCCCACTCCTGTTCCTATTTCTTATGGTCTTATTATGGAAGGTTTGCTAATATTGTCCTATAGTGACACCAACCCCCAGAGTAATTTACACAGTTTTGGTCTCCTTACACGAAGAATGATATAAAACAACAAAAAAAGAAATTGCTGGAGAAACTCAGGAGATGTGACAGCATCTGTGGACAGAAAACGGAGCTAACATTTCGAATCCAGTGACCTTTCTTCAGAAATCAGTTTTGCACTGTTTTCTGAAGAAGGACTTCATATGTTAGATGTTGTAAAGCTGTATAAGCTGTTTGCAGAGCCTAGAATTAGAACTGCACATAAATCTGAGGTGAGGAGAATCACAGAAATAGAATTACAGAATGCCAATAGTGCAGAACGAGGCCATTCGGCTGAGAGAGTCTGCACCAACCCTCCGAAGGGGATCCGAAACCACGCCCTATCCAAATAACCCTGCACAATCCTGGACACTACCGGGCAATTTGGCACCGCCAATCCACCTGAACTGCATATCTTGGGACGAAACCGGAGCATCAGTAGACACCCATGCAGATACAGGGCAAATGTGCAAACTCCAAACAGACAGTTGTCCAAGGCTGGAACTGAACTTGGGCCTCTGGTTGTGGGGCAACAGTGCTAACTACTAAGCCACCGTACTGCCCTGAATTTGAAAGAAGGAATTCATTAACTTCACTTCTTCACTGGATGCGAAGTGAAGAAGCCAGTGGATGCTGAATTCTTCAGTATGACCATTACATTATTAGGCACTGAAGGAATAAGGGAATATGAGTGCAGAATGGGAAGGTGGAGTTGATATAAGACTTCAGCTATTATCTTAATGGCAGAGAAGGCTCAACTGGCTGATTAGCCTACCTCTGTACCTATTTTCATCGATCCGTAGGGGCACCAGATAAAGTCAGAGTCATATAGCATCGAAATAGGCCCTTTGGTCCAACCCTTTCCGTGCAGACCAGACATCCCAATCTGACCTCGTCCCATTTGGCAGATTTTGGCCAATATCCCTCTAAAATTTGCTACTCATATGCCCATACAATGCCTTTCTAATGTTGAAATTGTATCCACCTCCACCACTTCCTCTGGCAGCTCATTCCAGACATGCACCACAATATGTATGAAAATGTTGCCCCTCAGATTCTTTTTAAATCTATACCCTCTCATCTTAAACCTATGCCCTCTAGTTTTGAACTCCCCCATCTTAAGAAAAAGACCTTGGCTATTCACCCTATCCATGCCACTCATAATTTTATAAATGACTATAAGGTCACACTTCAGCCTCGGATGCTCCAAGGAAAAATGCCCCAGCCTATTTAGCCTCTCCCTATAGCTCAAACCCTCCTGTCCAGGTAATATCCTTTAAATATTTTCTGCACCCTCTCATGTTTAACAACATCTACCCAATAAAAGTGTGACCAGAATTTTACAGCTACAACAAGGCATCCCAACCCCGAACCTCAATGTTCTCACCTGCTTCCAAGAAGAGTGCACAATGTTGCATGCATTTTGCTGTGGTGAATCAATGATTGATGCAGTGCCAAGTGTGTTCATTGTTTTGTACCATTCTGCAAAGATATCTTGTACTGAATAACTGGATGATACAGGATTTGTTTCAAGCTTTGTTAACATAGAAAATTACAGTACAGGAACAGGCCCTTCGGCCCATGATGTTGTGCTAAATGTGACATTAACTTAAACTAGCCCCTTCTGCCTGCCCTTGGTCCATATCCCTCCACGCCTTGCACGTTCACGTCCTTATCCAGAAGTCCCTTAAACACCCCTATCATATCTGCCTCTACCGACACTTCTGGCAGTGCGGTCTAGACTCTTGCCACCCACTGTGTAAAAACTTGCCCCTCACATCTTTGAAATTTCCCCCTCTCACCTTAAATGCATGCCCCCTAGTTTTGGACATTTCAACTCTGGGGAAAAAAGATTCTGACTGTCAACCCTATCTATACAGCTCATAATTTTATAGACTTCTATCAAGGCTCCCCTCAGCCTCAGCCACTCCAGAGAAAACAACCCAAGTTTTATATCTCACACCCTCTAATCCAGGCAGTGTCTTGGTAAACCTCTTCTGCACCCTCTCCAAAGCCTCCACATCCTACCGGTTGTGTGGTGACCAGAATTAAACGTAATTCTCTAAGTGTGGCCTCAACAAAGTATTATAAAGCTGCAACATGATATCCCGACTCCTGTACTCAATTCCCCAAACAATAACTGCAAGCATGCCATACACCTTCTTTACCACCCTATCTACTTGCCTGGCCACTTTCAAGGACTCGAACCCCAAGATGCCTCTGTATATCAACTTTATTCAGGGTCCTGTCATTAACTGTATACTTTTCATTTCATTAACTGTATACTTTTCATTAACTGTATGCTTAACATTTGATCGCCCAAAGTGCAGCACCTCACACTTACCCAGATTAAACTCCATCTGCCATTTCTCCGCACATATCTGCAACAGATCTATATCCTGCTGCACCCTTTGACAACCTTCTACACTATTCACAACTCCACCGATCTTTGTATCGTCTGCAAACTTTTTCATCTAGGTCATTTATACATATCACAAACAGCAGAGGTCCCAGTACAGAGCCCTGCGGAGCACCACTAGTCACGGACCTCCAGCCTGCAAAACGCTGTTCCACCACCACCACCCTATGCCCTCTTTGGGCAAGCCAATTCTGAACCCACACGGCCAAGTCACTGTGGATCCTATGCATCTTAATCTTCTGGATGAGCCTACCGTGAGGGACCTTGTCGAAAGCCTTACTAAAGTCCATATAGGCAACATCCACAGCTCTAACCTCATCGATTACCTTTGTCACCTCCTTGAAAAATTCAATCAAGTTAGTAAGACACGACCTGCCCTGCACAAAGCCATGCTGACTGCCCCTAATTAGGCCATGCTTTTCCAAATGCGCATAAATCACATCCCTAAGAATTCTCTCCAAAAGATTCCCAACCACCGATGTGAGACTCACTGGTCTATAGTTTCCTGGATTATCCTGGTTTCTCTTCTTCTTTTGCCTCTCTCAATAACCTGGGTTAGATACCATCGGGGACAGATCCACCTTAATGCTCTTCAAGAGATCCAACACCACTTCTTTCTTAATCTCAAAATGCCCTAGCATATTAGCATACTCCACACAAATCTCACTATCCTCCATATCTTTTTTCCTGGGTGAATACTGACGCAAAGGACTCATTTAAGATCTCACTCACATCCTCTGCCTCCAAGCATAAGTTCCCTCCTCTCTCCTTGAATGGTCCGACCTTCTCCCTAGTTATCCTCTTGTCTTTATTGTATGTATCAAATGCCTTGGGATTCTCTTTAACCCTACTTGTCAAGGTCATTTCATGGCCCTTTCCTGGTTTCCTAATTCCCTGCTTGAGTACTTTCCTGCTTTCCTTATATTTCTGACAGGCCCTGTCCGATTTTAGCTTCCTACACGTTACATATGCTTCTTTTTTCCCTTTTGACTGAATTCACAACCTCCCTCGTTATCTAAGGGTCTTTTACCTTGCCATCCTTGTTCTTCCTCCTTACTGGAACATGCCAGTCCTGAACTCTTTCCAGCAGGCCTCTGAATAATTCCCACGTCAAAGATGGACTTGTCTGATAACAGCTCCTCCCAATTAATACGCCCTAGCTCCTACCTAATACTGAAATAATTTGCCCTCCCCCAATTTAGAATCTTCCCGCAAGGTCATGATTTGTACGTATTCATAGCTATCTTAAAACTTATAGAGTTGTGATCACTGTTTACAAAATGCTCTCCCACTGAAAGGTCAGTCACCTAGCCTAGCTCATTAGCGAATACAAAGTCAAGTATGGCCCCTCCTCTAGTTGGGCTAGTCACATATTATTTTAAGAAACCTCTTGGGTGCACTTAACAAATTCTGCCCTGTCTAAGCCTCCAGGTCAATATTGGGAAAATTAAAGTCACATTGTTGGTTCAATGTGGCTAAAAGCTGAAATATCAAATGCCAAGTGTCACGATTGAGGCATCGCCTTCATCCCTCTAGTGTTGTGCTCTTGAAAGAAACAGATCTAGGGAAATGTTACTCAAATTCCATACAAGTAAAATAGAATCGTATTTATGGGAGTCACTGTCACGGAACCTGACAGGGTATCAATGTGAAACTCCAGTTTGTAACAGGCATTCATTCCACTGCTCTAGTTGAGATCGAACGTATCCCTGCAATTTAACCTATAGATGCAAAATGCTGCTGCACTGATTTCATTTCACGTTTGTACATGTAGATTCTGATCATTTTTTGAAAAGTCGCAGTTTGGGTAAAATTTAATACTTATTCCTAGCTGCACGCAACTTCTTAAATCAAGTTGAATTTTTTGTTTCAGCTGCACCATTTTAAGGTGAAAAAACTTAATATTCTCTCATGGTGCTGTATGGCCTGTCAGTGTCAGTTTATATTAAAAAAAATTAAGCAAGAACCGTGAACCTGAGGTCGGTCTGCTTAGTTGCTTGATGGTGAGAGTATGGTGCAGACTCAATCTTCTTTATCTCCTTCCTTTGCTGCAAGCTTGATGTGGATTGGTGCCCCTCAAGCTGTATAACCACTTCTCTCCAATGAAGAGAAATGCCTATATTCCTTTGTAGACTATGGCTCATTTTCTAATTACCTGGCACTGTATGGCTCCCCTTGACAATATCGGAATTGCACTGTGCAGAAGGAAAGACGCATATTTATGTAGACATCTATGTTCTTGTGTAAGTAGCTGCAATGTGTGTCCTTCACCTGTTCCACGAAGAAAACATAGCAAGGACTTTGATCAGTTTATCATCTTTAGTCGACATATCTTTGCATCAGCAGCAACGTTATTTCTTGGGTGTCTCTAATCTTGCAATTTCAATCTCTCCCTTTTTGGTCAGTTGCAGGAACCACCTAATACTCTCGAGTGTACCATAACACAGGTTGTGGATTCAATAAGCCCCGAGGAGGAACACGAAGTAAAAGTGTCAGATAATGAAACATAGCCTAATACTTAAGGGACGTTTGAGGAGCACAGGTCAGTGGCTCAGAATTCCGAAATCTGGCAGAATTCAACAACTGAATTTTTAAAAATTCCATTTCCTGTCCCACAGTCAATCAAATTAAGAGGCTGCCAGGTGGTAAAGTCAGCAATAAAAGGCAATTGCCAGGAACTGCCCCCAGCAATTGAGAAGAAAGAGAATCAGTGGGCAGTACTTGATCTAAAGAAGAGATTGTGGGGGTATTGAGAACTGGTGCAACTTTTGGGAATCTCGAGGATAGGCAAGCAGTCCTCCTGAATTCTAAGCAACGCTGAGAAAGCCTTTACTTCCTTGATCCAGCAGCTGCGTCGTCCCTTTAGGTATCTCAAGTCCTGGGAATTTCAACCCATAGTTGATAGATTTGACTGCCATTTTGATGTAAGGGTTGCAGCCTTATATGCATACGAAAATTGTAAGACATCTCTCCAGAGCAAGTTACTCAACCAACCACAAAGCCATTACAGTTAAACTGGAATTAAGCATGCTCATGATAGGTTGGGGTCGGGTTCCATCATTTTCTTTTCTGATTAATTCCACTTCATTCCCTCCCTTTCTTGTTGCCCCCCTCTCTATTTCACATGTGCTTTTTTTTTCTCTATCTCTTTCTCTACGTTCTCCATCTCCTTCTCAGTTCTTTCACTGGACTGTTCCATCTTAATAAAATAGTAGCGTGGCTGAGCCAGCCAGATTTATTAAATAATATAAATGAAAGGAGTCATAGATGGAGGAACTTCCTATTTATTCATATTCTGTCTATTCATGCATTAAAAGGGAAACTAGGTTAACATGAGGGAGAAAGGAAAAGTGGGATGTACTGACAGGGTGAAATGGTGGAATGAGACTTGCATGGAACATAAACACGAGCACACTGCAGCTGGACAGAGAGAAATACATGACACCTTCTACATCCTAGCGCTTCTTTCCTCTGTTTGGCATTTCTCATGTTACATGTGGTCACTGCAAGGCTGGTTATCACCCTTCATATCAACCATCTTTTTCTTGGCTTTGGTGGGTGATTTAACAGCTGGATGCCTTACCTCTCACTAACTCTTTGCATTTAAACCAGGCTGGGGACTGCCATAAATGCACATAGGCTTGTCTACAGCTGAAGTTCTGAAGAAGGGTAGTAGCCAAAACATTGACTTCTCCTTTCCTCCAGATGCTGCCTGGCTTACTGTGTTCTTCCAGTCTCTTGTTTGTCTAAAATGGACTCTAGCTTCTGCAGTTTTTTTGTCTCTAACCAAGTTGTCTACGCCATTCACTGGATTTTCCTGCGTCTAACAAACCAAGGAGTGGGAGCATCTGGCTCAGAGGCAGAAATACTAATTACCCTGCCAGTGTTAATCCTAAACTTATGTGCCTCATTACTAATTTGCTGACTGGTAGCGCCAGTTTTCACTTAAAGTATTTACTCTCAAGCCTTATTTTTTTTTTGACTCATGATTTCAATTCCCCTTCGTCTTCCCTGATCCAAGTAATGCAGTTCTAGTTTTTTGAAGCATCTTTATAATATATATTGTGATGCGTATTTAGTGAATCTGTTAGTATGAACTGTGCCCAAACCAACATACCAATGAATTCATTATCACTTCATTGCTTTAATAGTCAATATCTCTGTGATTTTTTTTTACCATTTCGTGACTTGCAGCTTTCAACAGTATCTACATCCTTAGACCTCTTCTTTATTTCATCGAGGTTTTAAATACCAAAGATATATTTGCATTATTTGTTCATTTCAATAAAATCGAACACACTGTTACCCTTGCATTGAATATGTAATTTGTTTGTCCCCCAAACTGCAATTAATAATAGATTCTGACTTCCAGTGCACGAACAGTAAACACAGAGTTACATCTATAAGAAAAATATAACATTAAAAACAAAGTATTACATGCTCAGCTGGTGCTTAGTAAAGCTTAACCTATATATGCACTAGAGATAACAAGGTGTAGAGCTGGATGAACACAGCAGGCCAAGCAGCATCAGAGGAGCAGGAAAGCTGATGTTTCGGGTCTGGACCCTTCTTCAGAAGTCCAGACCCAAAACATCAGCTTTCCTGCTCCTCTGATGCTACTTGGCCTGCTGTGTTCATTCAGCTCTACACCTTGTTATCTCAGATTCTCCAGCATCAGCAGTTGCTACTATCTCTGAACCTATATATGCACCTTCAGTTTTATGTAATTAAAATATTTTGAATCAAGTTCTATCCTGTTTTGCTGTTGACGTGATCATTGTAAGTACCTTTAGTAGTTTCATTTGTTAACACCAATCTTTTGTAAACTTAAATAAACAAGTAAACAAAATAGAAAACTTATCTGCTACATCAGTCAATCTCTCTCAATGCTTTTTATATGCAGCAAAGCCTTATCTCAGTGACCCTGACTCCTCCGGGTATCAAGGATGGTGTGAAAAAATGTAAATGCCAAAACTGAGGTAGTTTGTTCTTTTTTGTCTGCTCTTCAGCGTACTTTGTTACATTAACATCCATTTTAAATGTACATTCTGTAATTCAGAAAACAAATCTAATGCACTGCATATCACTCAGAGATAGCACTTGGGGCAAATAACATGGAATAATCATGGAATCCCTACAATGTGGAAACAGGCCCTTCAGTCCAATGAGTCCACACTGAACCTCAGAGCATCCCACTCAGACCCATACCCCTATAACCCACCTAATCTACACATCCCTATGGGCAATTTAACATGGCCAATGCACCTAACCTGCACGTATTTGGACTGTGGCAGGAAACCGGAGCATCCAGAGGAAACCCATGCAGACACGGGGAGAATGTGCAAACTCCACACAGACAGTCGCCTGAGGCTGGAATCGAACCCGGGTCCCTGGTGCTGTGAGGCAGCAGTGCTAACCACTGAGCCACCCTGCTGCCCCTACGGGATCAAAGGTTATGGGGAGAAACCAGAATTAGGCTATTGGGTTACAATATCAGCCATGATTGTGAAGAACGTCAAAGCATGGTCGAACAGCTGTGTGGCCTCTTCCAGCTCCTATCTTCTATGTTTCTAAAATCAGTCTCTTCTCACTGTAAAAAAAATGCTGTAACTACTCAGCAGGCATGACAGCATCTGTGGGGAGAGAAAATCTTTCAGGAGTCTGATGTTTTTATTAGGACTGGGAAAATTTAGAGATGTACTAGGGTTTAAGCAAATGCATAGTCAGTGAAAGAGGAGAAAAAGAACAAAAGAGAAGACCTATTTTCGGGTTCAGGAGTTTTTTTAAGTGTTCTTTTTGGGAAAGAGAAACTGCTTAACTTGAATTTTTTTTTATTTTTGAGTGCAGCTTTATGGTTTTCAGGGGGTCCTTTCTCCATTTGCCAACTATGTGATCCCAATTTATGAAAGAAAAGTTCCCATGAGTGAAATTGATCAGGTATTCTATTTTTGATAGCAAGGGGGACAGATTTGGTGGTACTTGACAATGCCACTGTCCTTTCATCTCATGTCCTACATTTATTCCTAGTCCAAGCTTATGAGAAAGGACTCCTTTCTTTCCCCTCCATTGGCAAGAACGCTACCGCATTCAACAATATTTGGATAACCTTAAACCCAGTTCTCATTGAGCTTGGGGCTCAGCAGGATAACTAGCACATTTGCAGATTGTCAATCTCAGTCTGATCGGTCATGAGAATGGCTGGTGCACAAAATGGAAGGGTCATTTTGTGCCAATAGTTAGTTATATTATTTCAAATAGTGTGTCTGCAAATCTGCAAATATAACATTTCTTTTCTTCATGTATAGTTTTTCTTTGACCATGGAAAGCATTAACACATTGAATTCTTGGACACAGGTCCAGTCTAAAATGGTGATGGTGGAACAGGCAGCATCCGGGCTCCTGTGCCCACAGCTCATCCAATCCGTCCACTTTTCTCTGTATTTATTTTTTTTTCCACTTTTTTAAAATTTGTTTTTTTTTTGCTGGAAGGCAGGGTGAAGGAATCATCGTTGGGGTCCGGAGCATGGTAGCGGGTGGTGAGTCCGAAGCAGAACCTGGAGGATGGCGATGAGGCAGCTGGTGAATCTGTACTGGGACTCTGGCTTTGGTTGTTGCTTCTGACTCCATATTCCAGCAGCCATAGCATGGCAGTCTTGTGGCAATACTATCATTTCACGAACCAAAGAACCAGGAATTGAACTAAGATAAAATTTGTCTTAATTCTTCCTAAAACTTTATTCTTATCAATGCCTTCTGTTATTAATACGGATGCTGTGATATGGCAACTTAAATACTTCTCACTCTTTTTTGTATATATTTGAAGCGACAATGAATGACTATTCTGTTCCATTTTAGCCATTTTTCGCGTCTGTTCAAGTAAGCATCAGAAAAATGCTGTGAAACTGAAATCAGTATTTCAGAAGTAATTGGAGCAACATCTCCGGCATCATGTCCCAGTTAAGACAACATGCACCATGTCTGCTGCATAGCTTCCCAGAAGGTGAAGACACGTTTTGTTAACATTTGGTCCTTCTGCAACTTTCAAAGATCAAAGCTGCTGTTTGTCAAGGGAGTTATTCAACTAGCAACAAACGCAGAACTTAATCTTATGCTATCTAACACAGCCTGCTTTTGAATATTGATACAACAATACAGGACCCTTCCCCACTAAAAATAAAGAAACTTGAATGCAGAAGCAGCCAGACCCAGTTCCCTCAACAAGCTGCGTCTGTCCCAGGAGTAAGGCAACAAAATTTCAATCCCAATGAACCTGTCAAGTCTAAATGCCAGATCGACCAGCGTGTAATTTAAAATGGGTTGAACTGCTTTCTATCAAAATTGGAGATGCTAGGACAAAGGTAATTTTCTAAGTAGAAAAACGTGCATGAAGCTACAAGTGTACCCATGAAAACATACTTGTTACTGCATTTCCAGCCACTCCTCTCACCATCCCAGGGAATGAGGACAGTGCAGCCGAAAGTTACCGGCATGGCACGAGCAGAATGAGCCAGAGTAGCTATCCCTTGACCTCCAGTTATTGGTTCCCTCCCTTACTACTCTTCCATTCACAAATTCTGTTTTTGGAGGTGGAATCAGTCAACTAGCAAGCATTGGAGAGGCAATCTGTGATTACAGTAACAGCTAGCATCCATGGGATTTTTCATGCACATTTTGATTTCTCATGGGCTAGCTGTAATATTTGGAGTCAATTTCCCTCTTTACTTTGGAAGGAAGATGGTAAATGGTACTGGGAAAAGAAATAAATAATATTTCAGATTGATGACTTTTCAACAGAACCAGAGTAAGTTAAAGACATTGGCAGATTGGCTGAGTATTTCCAGCATTTTCAGCTTTATTTCAGATTTCCAGCACCTGTAGTAATTGTTCTTCTCTGGTTCATTTGTATTCAAGTACTTTAAGATATGAGCATAGACACAGTGAATTTAGGAGGAATGGTTAGTAAGTTGCGGATGACACCAGAATTGGTGGTATAGTCAACAGTGATGAAGGTTATCTAAGATTACAAAGGGATCTTGATCAACTGGGCCAATGGGCTGAGGAGTGGCAGATGGAGTTTAATTTGGATAAATGCAAGGTATTGCATTTTGGTAAAGTGAACAAGGGCAGGACTTATATTGTTAATTGTAGAGCCCTGGGTATTGTCAAACAGAGAGACCTAGGGGTTAATGTACATAGTTCTTTGGAAGTTGCATTCACAGATAGGGTGGTTATGAAGGTGTTTAGCAAGCTTGCGTTCTTTGCTCAGTGCACTGAGTGTAGAAATTGGGATGTCAAGTTGAGGTTGTACAGCACATCTGTGAGGCTACTTTTGGAGTATTATATCCCTGCTATAGGGAGACTGTTATTAATTTGGAGGATTTTCAGGAAAGATTTACCAGGATTTTGTAGTAAAGATCTTTTCCCTGGGGGGGGGGATTGAAAATAGGGGGCATATTTTTATGGCAACTAAAGAAAGATTTAAAGGGAATCTGAGGGGCAATGTTTTCACACAGAGAGTGGGTTGTATGTGGAATAAACTGCCACAGGAAGTGGAAGATGCAGGTACAGTTAGAACATTTTAAAGACATTTAGATAGGCACATGCATAGGAATGGTTCAGAGGAAAATGGGCCAAACACAGGCAAGCAGGATTAGTTTAGCTTGGGAAATCTGGTTGGCATCGACGAGTTGGACCAAAGGGTCTGTTTCCGTTCTGTATGACTGTATGACTCCATAATAAAAACTATAACCAAAGCGCTGCTTTTGGAATCAGATGTTAAATGAAAGTCCACTCTCACTCCTCAGAAGGAAACGATCTAGTTGGTTGTAATTATTGTGCCATGATGACAATGAGCAACTTCAAACTACTCCAGACCAAGCAAGGGGAACCATTGGCTAATTTGCTGACAGATCAAAAGATGTTGTCTGAAATATGGAAAGTGTTACATTGAAGTAGCAGAGAACCTTTATGAGGAATCATAGATATTGTCAACACAGAGAAAGAATCTTTGGCCCACTGCATCCATGACATTCAAAAGCAACCACCTAACTGTTCTAATCCCATTTTCCAGCACTGGGCCCATAGCCTTGTGTACCTTTGCATCGCAAGTGGACGTCTAAATACTTCTGCCTCAACCACCCTTATAGACACTGAGTTCCAGATTCCCACAATTTTCTGGGTGAAACAGTATTCTCTCTCCTTTAAACCTGCTGCCTCTTACTTTAAATCTACACCCCCAGTCACTGATCCCTCCATCAAGGGGAAATGTCTCTTTGCCGAACCTATCCATGGCCTTCCAATTTTATACATCTCAACCGCGTCTCCTCTAAATCTCCACTGCTCTAAGGAAAACAACCCAGTCTATCCAATCTCTCTTCAGATCTGAAACTCTCCAGTCCAGGCAACATCCTGGCAAATCTTTTCTGCACCTTCTCCACTGCTTTTATATCCCTATTACAATCCGGATTCCAGAACTGCACACATATTCTCACTGTGGCCTAACCAACATTTTATATAATTCTAGCATAACCTCCCTGTTCCTAAGCTCTTTGATAATAAAGGCAAGTGTACCATATGCCATCTTAACCACTTACTCACCTGTCCTGATACCTTTAAAGATCAGTTCCTCTGATCCTTGCTACTCACCAAGGTCGTACCATTCATCACATATTCCCTTACCTTAATTGTTCTGTCCAAGTGTATCACCTCACATTTAAATGGATTGAATTCCAATGGCCACTGATTAGTCCATCTATATCTTCCTGTAGTCTCTTTACTATTTACTACCTCATTAATTTTTGTATTGTCTGCAAACATATTGATCAACCTTCAGTCAATACAGTGTGGAGCTGGAGGAACACAGCAGGTCAGGCAGCATCAGAGGAGCAGAAGAGTCAACATTTTGGGCCTAGACACTTCATCAGGATCGAGGAGGGGGAAGTGAGCTGGGGAATAAATAGAAGGAATAAATAGATGGAGGAGAGGAAGGGCTGGGGGAAAGTGGGTGATCGGTGGATGCAGGTAGGGGGTAGTGGGGTTGGTCAGTGGGAAGGGTGGGGTGGATAGGTGGGGAAGAAGGTGGACAGGTAGTGTTAAGTCATGAAGACAGAGATGAGAGGGAGGGTTGGACGTGGGATAAGGCTGGGGTTTGGGAGTTTTTGAAATTGGTAAATTCTATATTTAGGCCATCAGGACGTAGGCTCCTGAGGTGGAAAATAAGGTGTTGTTCCTCCAGTTTGCATGTGGCGTCATTGTGGCACTGGGGGAGGCCCAGGATGGACATGTCATCAAGGGAGTGGGAGGGGGAATTAAAATGGTTAGCAACTGGAAGGTGTTGTTGATTATAGTGTATGGAGCGCAGATGTTCTGCAAATCTGTCACTGAGTCTATGTTTGGTCTCACCGATGTAGAGACGCCACACTGGAAGCAACGGATACAGTAGACCAGATTGAAGGATGTACAGATAAACTCCTGTTGGGTATGGAAAGCTTGTCCTGGGCCTCAGGTGGAGGTGAGAGGGAGGTGTAGGGGCATATGTAGCACGTCCTGCAGTTGCAGGGAAAGGTGCTGGGTGTGGTGGGATTGGTGGGAAGTGTGGAGTGAACAAGGGAGTCACTGAGTGAGTGGTCCCTACGAAAGGCAGATAGGGATGGGGAGGGAAATATCTCTTTGGTGGTGAGGTCGAATTGCAGGTGGTGGAAATGGTGGAGGATGATGCGCTGGATGTGGAGGTTGGTGGGATAGTATGTTTTGGGGGACTCTGTCTTTATTTTTGTTGGGGGTAAGGCGGTTTGAGGGCAGAAGTGCGGGAAATACAAGAGATGTGATTGAGGGCATTTTCGATCAAAGGAGGGGGAAGTTGCGATCCTTGAAGCAGGAGGACATCCTGTACAGTAGACAGAGAGCTGAAATAAAAACCAAATGCTTTGGAGAAACTCAGCAGACTGGCAGCATCTGTGGAGAGAGAAAAAACAGAAAATATGGCTCTTCTTCAAAACACACTCTGCCAAGTATCCAGGAACGGATACCATTACATGACTTTGCAGTAGACAAAGTAAGTTATGTGTCGTATCGTGTGTGATGAGAGATTGAGCTATGAGAAATTATATATATAATACGACTACATACTTAATATGACTGTAACTTTTAAAGTTTTACTATTATGAAGGATTTTTTAAAAACCTAGGCGTGACAGTCCTTTCAAAACAGTGACTTAATCCAGCATGTCAGTAAGCAGGATTCCCTGGAGTGTTAATGGATGATTGTTTTACTGTGATAACAAGCATGGGGCTGGATGAACACAGCAGGTCAAGCAGCATCATAGGAGCAGGAAAACTTGACGTTTCGGGCCTAAACCCTTCATCAGAATTTCTGATGAAGGGTTTAGGCCC
>JAHRHZ010000078.1:418471-444479 GCA_024137785.1 Ginglymostoma cirratum | reverse complement strand
TTCTGATGAAGGGTTTAGGCCCGAAACGTCAAGTTTTCCTGCTCCTATGATGCTGCTTGACCTGCTGTGTTCATCCAGCCCCATGCTTGTTATCTCGGATTCTCCAGCATCTGCAGTACCTTTTATCTCTGATTGTTTTACTGTGGTGGTTTATGACAGACGGGATAAAAATTGAAAGCCATTAGGTGGTTTTTAGTCCTGTACAATCAAGGTTTGATTTCAACCTAGAAAACTCAGAGAGTGAAAAACTTAAACAAAAATAGAAGTCGATGGAAAAGCTCAGCGGGTCTGGCAGCATCTGTGAAGAAATCAGCGATAACATTTTGGGTCTAGTGACCTTTCCTCAGAACTGAGTGAAAACTTGGGCAGTTTTGGAGGAAATTTGACTGGGGTCAGAAGCAAATACAGTTTAGCTCCTTGGATGGAGTATAGGGCAGTTCAGGGATATACAGTGACCTCATGGGAAAAAAAGTTTAGCTTTTGAAATTTCTAGACTGGGAGGGTTTAGTTAGAAATCTGCAGGCGATTAAATGCTGAGAAAGTTTAAGCTCCAAGCCTTGTGAGTATTCCTACCAAAAGATTTCATAGCTCACAAGAACAACTATGGAGAATAAGTCAAACTTTAAAGATTTGAGTAATTTCTCCAGATTTCTGTCTTGGCAATGGATAATGTCAGGTGACTGGGTCAGACTTTGATATGTTTTCAGACCTTTCAAACTATGTTCTTTATTTTAATAGCTTGGTTTGTTCGCTTTTATTTCTTTTGTGTAATAAACTTCTGGTCCGTTTCTAATGTAACACTTCAGCCTTGTGTGATGATATTTCAGTGATCGACCACCACATTAAATAAAATATTTAAAGTAATGATCTACGAGGCCAGATTTCATATTGAGATCTGACATGCCCAGTAGTGCCATCAGCTGGGATCATAACACGTGGTTTTCAATAATTAGTTGGAGGGTTTTAAAGAGAGAGATTCCATAAAGCTCCTTCTATGTACGGTACAGATTGTTTTTTGTACTCGAACATCAATGCCCATGTTTATTAGAAACATGCTATCATGTATTAACAGTTCATCCTAAAAGGTGTTGAATGTTGGGAACAATAAGTGCTCCGTTCCCAAGCTGCAACTGCCCTGATCTTGAAAGCATAATTTCACACAAACAAAGTGAAGAATTAATAATGCAGCGTCGGACTGAACCCGATTGCAGCTTAGGCCTGGTTACCTCTAGGTTCTGGAGCCGGTTGAGCGCTGGGCCAACATTTGCTAGTCGCAGCATGGGACGAGGTACCACCCAGCTCTCCAAGGTCTCCTTCTGACCTGTAGTCACATTCTTAACTTGCTGCATCACTAAATAACCTTGGAACTGGTCGTCATAGAAGTAAAGATGGACAGAGAGAGTATGTCCCACAGGCTCAAACCTGAAAAAAAAGTAAGTATTTTCAAAACATTTCCAAGGGTAAACAAGCTATATAATAAACTCTGGGCTTAATTATCATTCAGCCTCCCTTCAGCACATCTCAGTGCACTAACCATACTTAATTATTATAGAGTAGGTACTGATAAAGTTGCCATAGTCCTACCAGACCATAGGGCTTCTTTCTCATTAGAGAGAGATCAGGGTCACCATGCTAACGGTGGCACGGTGGTTAGCACTGCTACCTCACAGCACCAGAGACCCGGGTTCGATTCCAGCCTCGGGCGACTTGTCTGTGTGGAGTTTGCACATTCTCCCCGTGTCTGCGTGGGTTTCCTCCGGGTGCTCCGGTTTCCCCCACAGTCCAAAGATGTGCAGATTAGGTTGATTGGCCATGCTAAATTGCCCGTAGTGTTTAGGGAGGTGTAGATTAGGTAGGTTGTAGGGGAATGTGTCTGGGTGGGATGCTCTGAGGTTCGGTGTGGACTTGTTGGGCCTAAGGGCCTGTTTCCACACTGTAGGGATTCTATGAATGGATTCTAACACAGGTCATTGAGACTGTGCTGGCCCTTTGAAAGAGAAATTTACTGAATGCTATTCCACAACCTTCTGCCCACAGCCCAGCACACAGTTCCTTTTCAGACAGTAATCCATCCCCTCTTGAAAGCATTGATTGAATCATTCTCCACCACACTCACAGGCAGCATGTTGCAGATCTAAACTACTCATTACGTGTAGCCATTGCTTTGCTTGCCAATTATCTTTAACAGAGTCACATAGCACAGAAACAGACCCTTCGGTCCAACTTGTTTATGGCGACCAAATGCAGTCAAATGGAACTAGATTAATTTACTATATCCTTTGGCATGGACGAGTTGGATTGAATGGTCTGCTTCCGTGATGTATACCTCTATGACTTTCTGACCAGATATCCTAAACTGATCCCGTCACATTTGCGAGCATTTGGCCCATATACCTCTAAACCCTTTCTATTCATTTACACATCCAGATGACTTTTAAATGTTATTATACCCGCCTCCACCACGTCCTCTGGCAGTTTGTTCCATTCATGCACCACCCACTGTGTGAAAAAGTTGCCCCTTAGATCCCTTTTTATATCTTTCCCTTTTCACCTTAAATTATGTCTTCTAGTTTTGGAACCCTCTACCCTGGGAAAAGGGTCTATTTATTCTACCCATTCCCCTCATGATTTTATAAATCTCTTTAAGGTCACCTCTCAGGCCCCAACGCTCCAGGAAAAAACCTATACAGCTTCTCCCTCTAGCTCATATGCTCCAATCTCGACATCATCCATGTAAATCTTTTGTCTCACTCTGAAAAAACACACAGGGAGTAGCCGAACGCTATTTACAAACTACCTGCTGGAGGAGACACCTTGACACCACCGTGGCAAAACCCCATTGCAAGAGAAACAGGACAGAACACATCCCTTAAAGGCACAGTCTTGTCGCACACCAGCACCTATAAATTCCTTGCCAAGACACACACCATCCTGATCATATCGCCATTCATTCACTTTTGCAGGGTAAAAATCCTAGACCCCACCAACTCTCAACACCGTTACAATATTGTGAGTATTCCTACACTCTACAAGACCAGTGGTTCAAAAAGGTAACTCACCACCTTTTTCTCCAGGGCCTTCAGAAATGGCCTGGCCAGCAATGCTCATATACTATGACTGAATTTTATAAAAATCCAATCGTACAGGGTTAGAAGTATCTTCTTCCAGGACTCGTGCAAGAGACATGTCCTTGGCCAAACCAATAGGCTTGTCCTGTGCCTGCCAGTCAGCAAACTAGTGTGGAAGCATTCTTCAGAACAGGAAGAACCATGTCTCTAAAATTTCATAAATTTCCTCAGATTTCACAAATATATTTCGGCATCACAGTGACTCAGTGGTTAGCACTGAAGCCTCACAGTGCCAGGGATCCGGTTTTGATTCCAGCCTCGGGCAAATGTGTGTGGAGTTTGCACATTCTCCCCATCTGTGTGAGAGTTTCCTCCGGTTTCCTCCCATAGTCCAAAAATGTGCAGGTTATGTGAACTGGCCATGCTGAACTGTCCACAGTGTCCAAGGATGTGCAGGCTAGGTGAATTAGCTATGTGAAATGCAGGGTTGCAGAGACAGGATAGGGTCATTGGATGAGTCTGGGTGGAATGCTCTTCAGAGGGTCAGTGTGGACTCAATTGGCTGAACGGCCTGCTTCCACACTGTACGTACTCTAGTATATTGGATAACGATTTCTTCTGGTCTATTAATTGGATTGGACTTGAATCCATTCAAGTGGTGAATGGATTTCTGTACTGGATGAAGGGTTAATGTTTGAAGACTCTCGATCTTCTTTGATTTTCGTTCCCTTTCTTTCTGGTGATTAACGAAGTGCTGCAGTGTGGAATATACAATTCAGGAAAAACTGCCAACAAGAATTCATTAAGGCTTTGTCACCGCCTATGCTTTCTTATTCTCAATCCTTCAATAATTGGGAACTGTTTCTCCCCACCTACTTAGTCCAGGCTGGTTTTGGTCTCTATCAAAACTGCTCTCTACCTTTTCCTCCAAGGAAGGCAGCCACATCTTCTCCAATCTAGCTGCGTGGTTAAATTTTCTAATCCAAGAAACCATGGCTGTAAATCTTTTCTGTACTCTCTGAGACGCTATTACATTGTTCCTGAAATTGGTGCCCAAAACTGGATGCAATAATCAAACTGAGTCATACAGCACGGAAACAGACCTTTCAGTCCAAATCATCCAAGATGGCAGCAGAGTAGGTGGGCTGAGCTTGGGACTCCTCCAATTCTGTCGGATTTGTTTCTCTTTTTTCTTCTTTTCTCTTTAGCTCTTTCTTTTCTTTATCTTTTTCTCTTTTAAGTCTGGAGAGTGGCAGCAGCAACACCAGGATGAGCTGGACACAGCTCCACTCCAGCCCAGGGTCTTCCATCGAGCGAGCAGCAGGTCCCAGGCTGACTCGCCCAGCCTTGGCTGAGGGTCCAGGTGCCTGAAGGAAGAAATGTGATGGGCTGGCACATCATGGCCACCTGCCTAGTCATGGCAGTCTTGAATTGGATTAGCAGTCTTCTCCCAGTGTGGAGGTCTTGTTCCCAGTTGGACGTCTTCTTCGTCTTTGGCTTCCAGATTTTGCAGCAGCCTTGCAGGTGGTCTCATCCAGGAGTGGCAATGTTGGCCCAGTGTGACAGTCTTCTTCGACGAAGGCTTCCAGCCAGTATTCCAGCGGCCCAGTGTGGCGGTCTTGGCCAGGAATGGCAGTCGCCTTCCAGTTGTGTTTTCAGGGTAATCTATAGTTCCTTAATTGGATTTCCCGAGCTCAGGGGCCGCTAACTGAACTGTGATGGACCTTGTCTTAATTTTACTTTTTTTTATTAATCTGTATGGTTTCTGTCACTGATCTGGGTGCCATGGTGGGGTGACTTACAAAACTTCTCCCTGTATGTTTCATGTCAAAGTACACGTGACAATAAATTTCTACGCTAGTCTATTATTCGACCATACCTACCAGCTCTCCCAGACTAAACTTGTCCCATTTGCCTGCACTTGACCTATATCCCCCTAAATCTTTCCTATTCATGTACCTGTCCAAATGTCTTTTAAATGTTATAACTGAACCTGCATCTACCACTTCCTCCAGTTCATTCCACATACACACCAGCCTTTGTGTGAAGAAGGTGCCCCTCAGGCCCCTTTTAAATCTTACCTCCCCCCCGCCGCCACCTTAAACCTACGCTCTCTACTTCAGTATTTTATACAATTTAACATATCTATTTGCTAAATAGAAACTGAAATAACTGCGGATGCTGTAAATCAACAAAGACAAAGTTACTGGAAAAGTTCAACAGTCTAGCAGCATCCATGAAGGAAAAAACAGAGTTAACGTTTTGGGTCTGGTGACCCTTCCTCAGAACTGACGGTGGCCTCACAATCTCATCTGCTCTAAAGAATACAACCCCAGTCTATTTAATCTCTTGTCATAACTAAAATTCTCCAGCCCAGGAAACATCCTGGTAAATCTCCTCAGCACCATCTCCAGTGCAATCACATCCCTCATACTGTGTGCATGTGCGTGCGCGTGTGTGTAGCAGTAAACAGTAGCTGGACAGACACAGAGAACAGCGGTGTGGCAGACAAAGGCATGGATAATGGTGAGCCGGAGAGAAAGGAAAACTGCCAATGGGGATCATTACTGACTATGATGAAAGCAACCCATGTGATGACAGGGCCTGGGGTGTGGGAGTGAATAAAGGACATGAAAGAAGGTGCTCAAGCCCTAAAGTTAATGAACTTAATATTGACTCTTGAAGGCAGCAGGGTCCCCAAGTGGAAAATGAGGTGCTGTTTTTCCTGCTTCTGTTGAGTTTCACTGGAGCACTGCAGCAGGCCCAAGAGAAAAACGTTGGTCAGGCCACATGGTGATGTGTTGAAGTGGCAGGCAACAGAAAGTTCAGGATCATGTTTTGCAGACAGAATGCAGATATTCCGCAAGCAGTTGCCCATTCTCCGTTCATCTCTCCAGTGTACAGGAGACTACTTTGTGGGCAGTGAATATTAGATTATTCACTGTTATACTAGTTTGAACGAGATTCAAGTCAATTGATGCTTCACGTGGAAGGTGTGACTGGTTGCTTGGATAGTGAGGAGGCAGGTAATAAATGGGCAGGCATTACACCCTCTGCAACTGCATGGGAAGGTGCTGTGGGGTTACAGGGAGGCGTTGAGGGTGGAGGGGGAGAGAACCAGAGTGTCCCAGAGAGAATAGTCCTGCAAAATGCTGACGAGGCAGGGGAGGGGAATATGTGGCTGGTGGTGACATCCTGCTGGAGGTGGCAGAAACTGCAGCTTTATGATCCTTTAGAGGTGGATGCTGGTGGCATGGAAAGAGAGTCCAACATAATCTCCCTGCTCTTCAACCCTATGCCTCAGCTAATAAAGGCAAGTATATCACATGCCTTTTTAACACTTTATCTACATGACCCTCTACCTTAAGGGACTGATATACATGCACACCAAAGTCCTCTGATACTTGGTGCTTCTCAGAGTCCTATTGGTAATCATGTTTTCCCTTCTTTTGTTTGTCCTGCCTAAGTGCATCACTGCACATTTATCTGGATTGAAATCCATTTGCCACTGATGGGCCCACCTGACGAGACCATCGACAACCTCCCCTAATCTAAGGCTGTTCTTCTTGCTACTTACCATTCCTCTGATTTTTACATCATCTGCAAACCAAGTGATCCTCTTCTATTCAAGTCAAAATTCCTTGCACGTACCACAAACAGTGTGGGACTGAACTCTGATCCCTGCAGGACCCTACCAGCTTCTTGTCTGGAGCAGCGGGAGTGTGAGCCAGGGTGCCGACAGGAAGGTAAGTTTTTTTTTGCCTTAGAAAAACTCACCTCGTGCAGCAGCGGCCTTCTTGTTTGGAGCAGCGGGAATGCGAGCCAGGGTGCCGACAGGAAGGTAAGGTAGGACCTGTACAGTAAGGACAGGTTGCACCTGAACCGGAAGGGCACAAATATCCTGGGAGGGAGGCTTGCTCGAGCTATACGGGATGGTTTCATATAGACTGGCAGGGGGTGGGGGACCGGATTTGTAATTCAGAGGATGAGGTATTCAGCCTTCCAACACTCCCAACAGGGAGTGAGGCTGTTAATAAAGAAATGTGGTCGATGGAGCGTAATTGTGGACACAGAGACGGTTTGAGGTGTGTATACGTTAATGCTAGAAGTATCATAAATAAGACGGATGAACTTAGAGCATGGGTCAGTACTTGGAGCTATGATGTTGTGGCCATTACAGAAACTTGGTTAACTCAGGGACTAGGGTCTAGAAGAAGGGTCCAGACCCGAAACGTCAGCTTTCCTGCTCGGCCTGCTGCGTTCATCCAGCTCTACACCTTGTTATCTCAAATTCTCCAGCATCAGCAGTTCCTACTATCTCTCTAACTCAGGGGCAGGAATGGTTGTTGGAAGTTCCGGGATTTAGATGCTTTAAAAGAAATAGGGAGGGTGGAAAAAGAGGTGGGGGAGGGGCATTGCTAGTCAGGGCTAGTACAGCAGCTACTGAAAGGCAGCTTGAGAATGACATGTCTACAGAGTCCGTTTGGGTTGAGGTCAAGAACAAGAAAGGAGCAGTCACTTTGTTGGGTTTTTTTTTCCTTTACAGACCCCGTAATAGTTGCAGAGAAGTGGAGGAGCGGATTGGGAGGCAGATACTGGAAAGGTGCAGAAGTCACAGGGTTGTAGTCATGGGTGACTTCAACTTTCCAAATATTGATTGGAAACTTTTTAGTTGTAACAGTTTAGATGGAGCAGATTTTGTCCAGTGTGTTCAGGAAAGATTCCTGACAGTACATAGATAGACCAACACGAGGAGAGGCCACTTTGGATTTGGTGCTTGGCAATGAACCAGGCCAAGTTAGACCTGTCGGTCGGACAGCATTTTGGCGGTAGCGATCATAACTCTGTTACTTTTACAACAGTCATGGAAAAGGATAGGTACATAAGGCAGGGTAAGGGAGAATTGGGGGAAGTGTAATTACAATTCTGTTAGGCAAGAACTGAGTAACATAAAATGGGAACAGATGCTGTCAGGGAAGAGCACGACTGAAATGTGGAGATTGTTTAACGAATGCATACTGTGTGTGCTTGATATGTTTGTCCCTAGCAGGCAGCGATGATACGGTCGAGTGAGGGAGCCTTGGTTCTGAAGACAGGTTGAACGACTGGTGAAGAGGAAGAAGGATGCTTATGCAAGGTTTAGGAAACAAGGAACGGAAAAGGTTCTAGAGGGATACAAGTTATCCAGGAAGGAGCTGAAGAAGGGGCTTAGGAGAGCTATAAGGGGGCATGAGAAAACTTTGGCAGATAGGATCAAGGAAATCTCCAAGGCTTTCTACATGTACATGAGGAATAAGAGAATGACCAGAGAAAGGGTAGGGCTGATCAAGGATTGTAAAGGGAACTTGTGCATGGAGCCTAAGGAGATAGCAGAGGCCCTTAATGATTATTTTTCTTCAGTATTCACAACTGAGAGGGACCTAGTTATAGAGGAGGACAGTGTGAAACAGGTTGAATGCTAGAGATGGTGGATGTTAGTAAGGAAGATGTACGAGGAGTTTTGAGGAACTTGAAGACAGATAAGTACCCCGGACCTGATGGGATTTATCCAGGGATTCTATGGGAAGTGAGGGAAGAGATCGCAGGGCCTTTCGCGATGACCTTTTCGTCCTCACTGTCCACAGGTACAGAGTGCCGGAAGATTGGAGAGAGGCAAACGTTATTCCCTTGTTCAAAAAAGGGAATAGGGATAAACCCAGAAATTACAGGCCAGTTAGTCTTATGTCAGTGATGGGCAAATTATTGGAAAGGGCTCTGAGAGATAGGATTTACGATCACTTGGATAGGCACAGTTTGATTCGTGATAGTCAGCATGGATTTGTGAGGAGTAGATCATGCCTCACAAACCTTATTGAATTCTTTGAAGAAGTGACCAAACACGTGGATGAAGGTAGAGCAGTGGACATGGTATACATGGAATTAAGTAAGGTTCCCATGGTAGGCTCATGCAGAAGGTAAGGAGGCATAGGATAGGGGGAAATGTGGCAGATTGGATTCAGAATTGGCTGACCCTTAGAAGACAAAAGGTGGTAGTGGACAGAAAATATTCAACATGGTGCTCAGTTACAAGTGGTGTACCACAAGGATCTATTCTGGGTCCTCTTCTATTTGTGATTTTTGTGAATGATTTGGATGAAGGAGTGGACGGGTGGATTAGTAAGTTCGCGGACAATACGAAGGTGGGTCGAGTTGTGGATAGTGCAGAGGGCTGTTCTAGGTTACAAAGGAACATTGATAGGATAAAGAGCTGGGCTGAGAAGTGGCAGATGAAGTTTAACCCTGAAAAGTGTGAGGCGATTCACTTTAGAAGGACAAACTTGAAAGCAGAATACAGGGTTAATGGAAAACTCTTGGCAGTGTGGAGGAGCAAAGGGATCTTGGGGTTCATGTCCACAGTTCGCTGAAAGCTGCCACCCAAGTGGATAGAGTTGTT
Organism: Ginglymostoma cirratum; assembly: GCA_024137785.1. Lineage (NCBI taxonomy): Eukaryota > Metazoa > Chordata > Chondrichthyes > Orectolobiformes > Ginglymostomatidae > Ginglymostoma > Ginglymostoma cirratum. The sequence continues at coordinate 434,978 of JAHRHZ010000078.1, read as the reverse complement.
AAGAAGGCGTATAGTGTGTTAGCTTTCATTAATAGAGGGACTGAGTTCAAGAGCCATGCTCCAGCTGTACAAAAGCCTGGTTCAGCCACATCTGGAGTATTGTGTCCAGGTCTGGTCGCTTCATTACAGGAAAGATGTGGAAGCATTGGAAAAGGTGAAGGGGAGATTTACCAGGATGTTGTCTGGAATGGAGGGAAGGTCTTACGAGGGAAGGTTGACAGGGCTAGGGCTTTTCTCTTTACAATGACGAAGGATGAGAGGTGACTTGATAGAGGTGTACAAAATGATCAGAGGTACAGATAGAGTGGACAGCCTTTTTTCCTCGGGTGGAGGTAGCTATTACGAGGGGGCATAGTTTTAAAGTGAAAGGAGGTAGATATAGGCGAGACATCAGAGGTAGGTTCTTTACTCAGAGATGGTAGGGGCGTGGAATGCATTGCCGGAGAGGGTAATGGAGTTGGCCTCATTAGTGGCATTTCAGCGGCTATTAGATAGGCATATGGATGATAGTATACGGTAGGGGTGGACGTTAGATAGACCTTAGGATTAGGGTAAAAGTTCGGCACAACATTGTGGGCTGAAGCGCCTGTACTGTGCTGTACTGTTCTATGTTCTATGTTCAGACACAGGCTTGCAGTAAAAATACTCGACTATCACACTCTGCATCTTGTCACTCAGCCAATTCTGATCCAACTGGCCAAATTTCCCTGGATGCCATGTTATCAGTGGACCGTGCGGGACTTTATGAAAAGCTCTGCCGAAGTCCAAGTAAACAATGTTGAATCATTTCCCTCATCTACACTCCTGGTTACCTGTGCAAACAATTTAATCAAGTTGGACAGACATAACCTCCTCTTTACAGAACCATGCTGAATGTTCTTGATTAATCCCTGCCTTTCCGAATGCAGATGAATTCTGTCCCTCAGAATTGCTTCCAAAAGATGCCCCCACACCAAGGTTAGATCAATTGGCCTGTATTTTCCTGGTTTGTCCTTTGCTCTATTCCTGAATAATGGTTCCACACTGGCTGTCCTCCAGTCCTCTGACACCTCTCCTGTGGCCAAAGATAAACTGAACACTTCTACAAGTGCCCCAGCTACTTCCTCCCTTGCCTCACTCAACAACCTGGGATACATTTCATCTGGCCCTGGAAATTTAATTATTTTTAAGACTGCCAGGCCACTTAGAACCTCCTCTCAACAATATGTCTCATCCCTGATTTCTACATCCACATCATACTTTGCACTAGTGAACACCAACGCAAAGTATTCATTTAGAACCCTATCAACAACCCCTAATTCCATGCACAAATAACCACTGTGGTCCTTATTGGACCCTAGTCTTTCCAGAGTTATTCTTCGTTCGTGTACTCGTAAACTAATTTTAGGATTTTCCTTTAATTTACCTGCCTTTATCCTTTAATGCCCCTTTTTGGTCTCCTGATTTCTTGGCTATGTGCCATAAGCCTCCCTTTTTCTCTTTTTCCATGCCTGTTTATCACTTGATATCCAAGACTCTCGGGATTTGTTGGTTGCACCCTTTGAAATTATCAGAACATGTTGGCCCTTTGGTCTCCTGATTTCCTTCCTGAATGCGTCCCAATGCGCTGACATAGATTTACCTAAAAGTATTTGCTCCCAAACCACTCTGACTGAATCATATTTGATCTTATCTTACTATCACTATCATATCTTTAGAAATATCTGTAAATATCATACCTTTTCTATTTCTGTGTTTTTGTTTGTGGACTGAAATGGGAAAAGGGTTGTTTTAAAAAGCAAGGATAGTGGAAAGGATAGCTGTGCTTTTTTAAAAGTAAGTTACTCAACAATCACTCTAAGTGCTGTTGTTTGCCCAATCAGTAGGGCGACAATCTAGTTGCAGATGAGCGCAAGCCAAGGCTATGTACAAATTGCCAACAACAAGTCGGTGATTAGTCAGGTTAATGGCAAAAGCCTCCTGCCTGCCAACAACTACGTAGTTTGGTCCTAGGCCATAAGTAGCTTACAGATGTGAATGTTTGGGGCAAAAGCTATTGGACCTCTGGAAATCAAAGGTGCTATTCTTTTCTCTGCAGTAAAGCACATCGAGTGTGAAGAAAGTTGATTTATTTCCCCTTATCAGTTGCTGTAAGCTGTGGCTTATAACTAATTAGTGAGAGATATTTGTCTGATCTAGTTCTTTATGCCTCCTGCAAACAAGTGCAAGTACGTGGAGAAGGAAGATTGAGGAGCAGCCTTAAACCAAAAGAATAATCTCAGCAAACCCTGTGGACAGGGATCACTAAACTAGCTTCCCAATTTTTCCCTCCGCCTATACTAACCATGTTTCTTGTGTCTGTCTGTGCCATTCTGCATGTGTGTATGGAGGGGGAGGGGGAGAGGTTCATAATGGAGTTAGAACTATATGTTTTTAGTTCATAATTGCTTAACTTTTGCTAGAATCTTTTTATTTGTAATAAACAGTCATTCTTACTAAGTGTCAAAACCTGATCTGTGTTTCGGTCAACTTGGTCTTTTGTGTTAAGTCTGGGAATTTCTGGGATTTCCAGTATAGAACCCAGTGAGGTACAGCACACTTATCTTCCTGCTTTCTCAACCGGTTCGGCCACCTTCAATGATTCATGTATCAGTCATTCACATACCTCCTATGTGCTGTACCCTTTGTTTTATACTGTCTTTTAACATTCATCCTAAAGCTCTTCAAATTTCAAACTTCAAACTTCCCTGCATTAAGTTTCACTTGCCACTTTTCTGCCCATTCACCAATCCTTCGAAGTTCTATTGTCTGTAAATTTTGAAAGTGTGCCTTCTACACCAAACCCGAGGTTGTTAATAAATAAAGAATATTAGGGGTCCTGAAATCGACTGCTGAGAAGCATAATTAGAAGGTTTCCTCCATTCTGAAACAAATCACAAGTCTCTATTTGTTATTTACATAAATGATCTGGGTGTGAATGTACAAGGCATGATTAGTAACTTTGCAGATAACACAACATTAGGTGGTATCATTGATAGCGAGGAAGGTTATCAAAATTAGAGAGGGATTTTGATTAGATGGGGAAATGGGCTGAGGATTGGCAAATGCCATTCAATACAGATAAGTGTGAGGTGTTGCACTTTGGAAAGTCAAACCAAGGTAGGATTTATACAGTGAATGGTAAGGACCTGAGGAGTGCTGTGGAACAGAGGGATCTAGGAATACAAGAACATAGTTCGTTGAAAGCGGCGTCACAGGTGGACAGGATGGTGAAGAAGGCATTTCATCGGTTGAGGCATTGAATATAGGGGTTGGGATGTTATGTTACAGTTGTATAAGTCATTGGTGAGGCTGCACTTGGAATACTGTGTACAGTTTTGGTCACCCTTTTATGGGAAAGACATAATTAAACTGCAAAGTGTGCAAAGTTTTACGAGGACGCTGCCAGGACTAGTAGGCCTGAGTTATAGGGAGAGGGTGGCCAGGATAGGACTTTATTTCTTGGAACATAGGAGAATGAGGGGTGACTTTATTGAGGTGTATAAAAATATGAGGGGCATGGATAGGATGAATGCATACACTCATTTTCCCAGGGATGGGGATTTGAAAACTGGAGGGCATTGGTTTAAGGGGCAACTTCTTCATGCAGAGAGTGGTGCGTATATGGAATGGGCTGCCAGAGAAAGTAGTTGAGGCAGGCACAATAGCAACTTTTAAAAAACTTTGGGATAGGTACATGGATGGGAAGGGTTTAGAGGGAAATAGACCACTTGTGGGCAACTGGAACTACCTGAGTGGGCACCATGATCAACATGGACAAGTTTGGGCTGAGGGCCTGTTTCCATGCTGTATTACTCTGACCCTACTGCCAGTACAGGTTTGTCGGGTTAATGATGCCCGTATGTGACAAGAAATTTTCAAATGTCTTGCTACTTGGCATATCATATTCAAGTGGGGATTTTTAGATTCTGAGTGTCCTGCAGTGTCTATCTCTGAGTGAAAAACAAATTCATGGTTCATTTGAGTACAACAGCAGTTTCAAAACACCCCCTCCTGATTAAATGCCAAGGATCAGAATACACACTGGCCACAACTTACAGAGAATTTAACTGATACTTTGCTACTATAAAAATTAGATTCCTCCGATGTCTCATCAAGAGTCAGGGATGATTAAAAAAAAAGCCATCATGCTACTGAAACCAATCCCTTCAGTAACCCAAATTTTATGGTTGCTGATCCCAATTATACACATCTAATTATAATCTTTGGTACCCTAATGCTTCCAACACAACCCCACAATCTAGCTACCTACCCCACATTCTTCTCGTACCCAAAATCTTAATTTGAAATGCATCCTTCTCAGACTCAAAATCATCCATCCAGTTGACCAGGAGCCAAAACTCCCATTGAAGACCATTCTTGCTTGTACCTTAATCTACCATCAGAACTCATCCTGCTAGTATCCAAAGACAAACACCTCCTCTCAAACACCCGAATTCTTCCATCACAACCTTGCTTTCAATACTCTAATTCTGCCATGAAACCATCTGTCCAGTATATACATCCAACAAGGTCCATCCCCTGATTATGTTAAATCTCCAGTTCTTCTCGTAACTCACAGGTCCACAAGTCAATTCTATTGTACTGATCTCCAATCTGGCGAACCTTCACTGTACTGTCTCCTAGGCATGTACTTTCTTCCTTCGATAGGGTGACCAAAACCATGTGCAATACTCTAGATGTGATCTCACCAAAGCTTGGTGTAAGTTTACATATATTTTCTTTCAATAAAGGTCAACATACCATTCGTCTTCCTAATTAGTGTGGCTCCTCCTAACTTTCAGTGCAATGGGACAGAAAGTGAAATATCAAAATTTGCTGATAAGACAGCAATATGTGGCACTGTAGACAAAAACATAAAGTTACAAAAAAATAGTGATGGTTAATTGAATAACCAAAACTGTGGCAAATGTATTTCCACAAAGGCAAATGAGGTCAAGCACTTTTGATTTTAAACCTATAAAAACAAGGATTTTTTTTTTAAATGGTGAGAAACTAGAAACACTGAGGGACAAAACAGTCATTTGCTGGAGTGTTGGGGGAGTGTCCGAGTACAGGTACACTGAACCTTAAAATATCATAACAGGTATAGAAGATAATCAATTAAGAACCTATTGGAATGCTGGCATTTTATAACTTGAGGAATGCAAAGAATATAAAGTTGTAAAAATAATATTTCAACAGGTTAGATCACACCTGAAGTCACTGTAAGTGGTTCAGGGCATACATCTTAGGAAGGATATTTTGGCTTTGGAGGGAAGGCAAAGTAGAATGACATCTGGACTCCAGAAATAATATTTTATGTGAAGATCACAGAAACTAGGGCTGTATTCACTTGACTAAGAAGATTAAGGAATGGTTTGTTCAAATTCTCAAATTGTTACAGGGAACAGATAGAGATAAGTAAACTTTTCTGCTGGTTGTACTGTACTTGAGGAAAAATTAGAGGTGAAGTTAGGAAACTCTTTTATGCATAAAGAGTGGTGGAAGTTTGGAACACATCTACAAATGACAATTCATGCAGACCTGCTCTTAGTTTCCTACGTGAGATTGGTAGCTTTTTGTGAATCAAAAGTATTAAAGGATATAGGGTGAAAGCAAAGATATGAAGATAGGTTACAGATCAATCATGAACAGGCTCCAGAACAAAAACTCAGCAGGTCTGGCAGCATCTGTAGGGAAAAAAGCAGAGCCAGTGTTTGAAGTCTAGTGACCCTTCATCAGAATGGTCTATTTGCTAGAGCTCCTTGATATCACACTTACTCAAATGTTGCCTTAATATCCAGGGCAAATACTCTCACCACAACTCATGAATTCAACTTTTTTGTCTCTATTTGTAAGAAGGCTCTGTTGATGTCAGGAGCAGAGTGGCTCTGGTGGAACAACAAATTGAGAGTCAACCAGCAAGGTCATTGCTAGGCAAGACCTTCTTGATAACATCTTCCAACACTTTGCTTAAGACCGAGAGCAGGCTGATTGGGCAGTAATTCGACAGAAACAGAGTTAACATTTCATGTCGTGTATAACTCTTTCTTGGAACTCAATGAAGTCCATCCCTCTGGTATCTCAATGCTCCAGTCCGAACTCATTAACTCATTGGATTCCAAACAAGAGCCATACTGGACATAAAATATTAACAGGAGTTTCTCTCTCCACAGATACTAATAGATCTGCTGAATTTCTACTCCATTTTCAGTTTTTATTTCAGATTTCCAGCATCGGACTTGGTGCAGCAAATGCTCTGCCTAGGACTGTAAGAAACTGCATAAGTTCATGTGCACAGCCCAGATCATCACGCAAGACAAACTCCCATCCATGGACTCCATTTACCTTTCTTGTTGCTGCAGAAAGGCTGCCAACATCATCAAAGACCCCTCCCACCCTGGTAATGCTCTCCTACAACCTCTTCTGTCAAGTAGAAGATACAAAAACTTGGGACCAGCAAGTTCGATAACAGCTTCTTCACTGCCATTATTAGACTGATGAATGGACTCTCAAACTTCAAATAATGTTGATCTTGCTTTGCACACCTCCTATTCAGTTGCAACCTGTATGCCTCGTTCTGGCTGAGCACCCTATAATCTGTATATCCTTTGTTGCTATGATCTGCTTGTACCATTCGCAAAACAAAGCTTTTCACTGTACTTAGGTACATGTGACAACAATAAATCAAATCAAATCTACAGTACTTTGCTTTGATTTGAGTATTTGGACAGGTTGGGTTTACCCTGCTTTGTGTGGACAGGATATACCTGAACAATTTTCTACATTCCTGAGCAGATGCCAGTGTGGTAGTTGTGATGCATCAGCCTTGCCAAGGGAGCTGTTAATTCTAAAAATTCTCCTTCCCAAAATCCACAAACCTGACTGCCCTGGGCAACCCATTGTCGCCGCCTGCTCCTGCCCCACCGAACTTATCTCCACCTATCTCGACTCCATTTTCTCTCCCTTGGTCCAGGAACTCCCTACCTACGTCCGTGACACAACCCACGCCCTCCACCTCCTCCAGAACTTCCAATTCCCCAGTCCCCAACACCTCATCTTTACCATGAACGTCCAGTCCCTATAGACCTGCATTCCCCATACAGATGGCCTAAAGGCCCTCCGCTTCTTCCTGTCCTGCAGGCCCAACCAGTCCCCCTCCACTGACACCCTCATCCGCTTAGCCGAACTCATCCTCGCCCTCAACAACTTCTCTTTCAATTCCTCCCACTTCCTGCAGACAAAGGGGGTGGGGCCATGGGTACCCACATGGGCCCAAGCTATGCCTGCCTCTTTGTAGGTTATGTGGAACAATCCCTCTTCCATACCTACACTGTCCCTAAACCCCACCTCTTCCTCCGGTACATTGATGACTGTATCGGTGCCACCTCGTGCTCCCACAAGGAGCTCGAACAGTTCATCCACTTCACTAACACCTTCCACCCCAACCTTAAGTTCACCCGGACCATCTCTAATACCTCTCCCTCCTTCCTGGACCTCTCTGTCTCCATCTCCGGCAACCACCTAGAAACCGATATCCATTTCAAGCCCACCGACTCCCACAGCTACCTAGAATACACCTCCTCCCACCCACCATCCTGCAAAAATGCCATCCCCTATTCCCAACTCCTTCGCCTCTGCCACATCTGCTCCCAGGATGAGGCATTCCACTCCCGTACATCTCAGATGTCCTCGTTTTTCAAGGACTGCAACTTCCCCCCCTCAGTAGTTGAGAACACCCTCGACCATGTCTCCCGCATTTCCCACAACTCATCCCTCACACCCCCTCCCCGCAATAACAACCAAAACAGAATACCCCTCGTCCTCACGTACCACCCCACCAACCTCCGGATCCAACACATCATCCTCCAACACTTCCACCATCTGCAATCCGATCTCACCACCAAAGACATTTTTCCCTCCCACCCTTGTCTGCTTTCCAGAGGGACCACTCTCTCTGTGACTCCCTTTTCTGCTCCACACTCCCCTCCAGCCCCACCACACCCGGCACTTTTCCCTGCAACCGCAGGAAGTGCTACACCTGCCCCTACACCTCCCCCCTCACCCCCATCCCAGGCCCCAAGAAGACTTTCCACATCAAGCTGATATTCACCTGCACATCTGCTAATGTGGTATACTGCATCCACTGTTCCTGTTGTGGCCTCCTCTACATCGGGGAAACCAAGCGGAGGCTTGGGGACCGCTTTGCAGAACACCTACGCTCAGTTCACACTAAACAACTGCACCTCCCAGTCGCGAACCATTTCAACTCCCCCTCCCATTCCGCAGATGACATGTCCATCCTGGGCCTCCTGCAGTGCCACAACGATGCTACCCGAAGATTGCAGGAACAGCAACTCCTATTCCGCTTGGGAACCCTGCAGCCCAATCGTATTAATGTGGACTTCACAAGCTTCAAAATCTCCCCTCCCTCTACCGCATCCCAAAATCAACCCAGCTCGTCCCCGCCTCCCTAACCTGTCCTTCCTCCCACCTATCCCCTCCTCCCACCTCAAGCCCCACCCCCATCTCCTACCTACTAACCTCATCCTGCCCCCTTGACCTGTCCGTCCTCCCTGGACTGACCTATCCCCTCCCTACCTCCCCACCTACACTCACCTTTACTGGCTCCATGCCCGCCTCTTTGACCTGTCTGTCTTCTCTCCACCTATCTTCTCCTCTATCCATCTTCTATCCGCCTCCTCCTCTCTCCCTATTTATTTCAGAACCCCCTTCCCCTCCCCTATTTCTGAAGAAGGGTCCAGGCCCGAAACGTCAGCCATCCTGCTCCTCTGATGCTGCTTGGCCTGCTGTGTTCATCCAGCTCTACACCTTGTTATCTCTGTTAATTCTAAAGCACTGGTTTTCAATATTTTTGCTGCAATGTTTACCAGGGTCTTCGCCTTTGCAGTATCCAGCGCCTTCAGACTCCCGAGCAACTCATCCCTGACTGTACTTGACTATCTGGTTTGTTTACCCTGCCAGTGGGCTAGCATATACCGTAGGATATGACATTCTTGATAAAGTACGATTCTGAGATATGTCAGGCTGATGCATGATTAGTTTGTGAAGCAGCTCTCTATAATGTTATAAACATCCCCAGGCATTAGTGAGGTTGACACTGCAGCATCAACTGGGCTGGGTTTGCCAATATCATTTCCGGTTCCAGTGTCAATGCTGTATGGTCATTTCTTTCTTTAGAAGTTGTAGTGGCTTGATACTACTGAATGGCTTAGTAGGCCATTTCAAAGGGCATTTAAGAGTCAGCCACATGGCCTTGAGTAAATAGAGGCCTCACCAGGTCAGGACTGCAACTTTCCTTTCCTAAAGGACATTAGTGATTCAGATAGGTTTTCATCATAGTCAATAATGGGATAGCCTCTAATTCAAGATTTATTAACAGAATTTAATATCTCACATCTGCTGTGGTGGGATTCAAATCCCATGTCACTAAAAAATGTATCGTGAATTTGCAATGACAATAGTCCAGTAACATTCCCACTACAATATTGCCTTACCCAATTAATTTGCTAGCTATCTCTCAAAAAGCTGGCATAGACATGGTGGGCTGAACAGTCCTCTCCTGATTTGTAACATTCCATGATAATAGGACAGCGTCTTCATTTGAATCTACTCAGCATGATTTCAGTATATGTTCACTCCTGAAAATGATGTTCTAACAGAATCCACATAGATCACATAATCTTCCCTCATAGAATCAGGAAGAGATCACTTTGTTTGAAGCCAAAACAAATGAAGCTTTGATCTATTAAGCTAGGTTCCTGCCTGAGATCTGACTTGATTGGTCATAATATCTATTGGGTTCACAACAAATAGAAGATCATCTGGGATCTTTGAATCCCCTGGATTCACAAAGGATCTGTAGCTTTCTTGTTAAAGTAATTGTTATAAGAGCAATTGTGGGCTTAAAGCAACCATACAATGGTAAAGCTTATTGCACAAAATTTGACAGTACCTTTGGGCACTTAAGAGTTTTCTGATATAGCTCCTGGAAGCTCAAGTTTGAGACTGGAGCAGGGGTTGGGGACACTGTGAAGCATCGGTGAGGCAGAGAGTATTGTGGATAGCATGTATAGAGAGGTGTTCATACCACAAGCTCAGGCTCTGCAGGCAGGAAGGGAATGGGTGACCCACAGAGCAAAGACAGATAAGCAGGTACTGCAGGAATGTCCTGTGGCCATTCCCCTGCAAAACAGTTATACTGTTTTGGATACTGCTGAGGGGAATAACCTCTCAGGAGAAAGCAGCAGCAGCCAAATTCGTTGCACCACGTTTATTCTGCTGCAGAGGGGAGGGGTAAAAAGTGTGCCAGGGCAATAGTTATAGGGGACTCAACTGTAAGGGGAAGAGGCAGGTGTTTCTGTGGCTGCAAATTAGACTCCAGGATTGTATGTTACCTCAGTGATGCTGGGGTCAAGGATGTCTCAGAGCGGGTACAAGACATTCTGGAGGGGGAGGGTGACCAGCCAGTGGTTGTGGTACACATCAGTACAAATGACATAAGGAAAAAAAAAAGTGATGAGGTCCGAAAAGCAGAATACGGGGAGCTAGGAAGAGAGCTATGAAATCAGACCTCAAAAGGCCTCAGACCTCAAAATCTCAGGATTACTACCGGTGCTACATGCTAGTCAGAGCAGAAATGACAGGATATATCAGATGAATATGTGGCTGAAAAGATGGTGTTGGGTGAGGGTTTCAGATTCCTGGGGCATTGGGATTGGTTCTGGGGGAGGTGGGACCTGTGCAAATTGGACAGGTTACACCTGGGCAGGGCTGAGACTGATGCCATGGGGGAATGTTTGCTAGAGCGGTTGGGGAGGGTTTAAACTAATATACCAGGGGGATGGAAACCTCTGTAAGGGGTCAGAGAAGGACAAAACCAAAAGGTAGAAAAGGCAATAAGAAAAGTGATAGGCAGAGAAACCAAGGACAAAATTCAAACAGGGCTATTCAGAAAACTAACAGCGAGAGAAACAATGTTAAAAAGGCAAGCTGAAAGGCTTTGGGCCTTAATGCGTGGAGCATTAAAGTGGACAGACTAATTGCACAGATAGACGTATACGGGTATGATATAATTGGGATTACGGAGGCATGGCTGCAGGGTGACCAGGGATGGGAACTGAATGTCCCAGGGTATTCAGTATTTAGGAAGAACAGGCAAAAAGGAAAAGGTGGTGGAGTGGCATTGCTGGTTAAAGAGGAAATTAACATAATAGTGAGAAAGGATATTAGCTCTGACAATGCACTGTCTGTATGGGTAGAGTTGAGAAATACTAAAGGGCAGAAAACATTAGTGTGTGTCATATATAGACACCCAGTGGTGATGTTGGGAATGGCACTAAACAGGAAATTAGAGATGCACGTGATAAAGGAATATCGGTGATCATGGGTGATTTTAATCTGCACATAGATTAGGCAAATCAAATTAGCCACAATGCCACTGAGGAGGAATTCCTGGAGTATATGTGGGATGATTTTCTTGACCAATATGTGGAGGAACCAACGAGACAGCATGCCATTTTAGACTGGGTACTGTGTAAAGAAAAGGGAATCATTGCCAATCTAGCTAGGTGAGACCCCTTGGGTATGAGCGACGATAACATGCTAGAATTTTTTTATCAAGATGGAGAGTAAGGTAGTTGATTTGGAGGCTAGGGTGCCGAATCTCAACAAAGAAAACTATGAAGATATGGGACATGAGTTGACCTTGACAGGCTGGGGAGAGCTACTTCAAATGATGACATTGGCTAGGCGATGGCAAACGTTCAAGGAACGCATGGGGGAACTGCAACAACTGTTTATTCCTGTCTGGCACAAAAGCAAAATGGGTAAGAGGGCCAATCCACGGCTTACAAAGGAAATTAGAGATAGCATCCGATCCAAGGAAGAAACATACAAATTGGTAAGAAAAATAATATGTCTGAGATTGGGAGCAGTTTAAAATTCAGCAAAGAAGGACCAAGGAATTGATTAAGAAGGGGAAAATATAGTACAGAAGTAAGCTTGCAGAGAGCATAAAGACTGACACTAAGAGTTCCTATAGGTGCATGAAGCGAAAGATGTTGAAGACAAATGTACGTCTCCTGCAGACACAAACGGGGGAATGTATAATAGAGGACAAAGAAATGCCTGAGCAACTGAATACATACTTTGGTTCTGTCTTCTCAAAAGATACAAATCAGATACCAGAAATGTTGGAGAATGCAACATTTGGTGAGAGGGAAGAATTGAGAGAGATCAATATGAGTAGAGAAATGGTGCTGGAAAAATTGATGAGATTGAAGGTAGATAAATCTCAAAGTCTGATAATCTACATCCCAGATACTTAGGGAAGTGACTCTAGGAATAGTGGATGCATTGGTAGTCATCTTCCAGGATTCTATAGACTCTGGAACAGTCCCTGCAAATTGGAGGGTAGCTAACGTCACTCCAATATTCAAAAAGGGAGGTAGAGAGAAAATAGGGAAATATAGACCTGTAAGCCTAACATCAGTAATGAGGAAAATTCTCGAATCCATTATCAAGGACTTTATAGGGGAGCATTTAGAAAGCAGTGGCAGGATCAGTCAAAGTCATCATAGATTTATAAAGGGGAAATCATGCTTGACAAATCTGTTAGAATTCTATGAAGATGTAACTAGTAGAGTTGACAAGGGGGAGCCAGTCGACGTGGTATATTTGGACTTTCAGAAAGCATTTGATAAAGTCCCGCATAACAGATTATTGTGCAAGATTAAAGTGCATGGGACTGGGAGGAGTGTACTGAGATGGACAGAAGATTGGTTGGCAGACAGGAAGCAAAGAGTAGGAATTAAACGGTCCTTTTCAAATTGGCAGGCAGTGACTAATGGAGAGCCACAGGGATCAGTGCTGGGACCCTAGCTATTCACAATATACATTAATGATTTGGATAAGGAATGTAACATCTCCAAGTTTGCTGATGATACCAAGTTGGCACAGGAGGGTGAACTGTGATGAGGACGCACAGATTATTTAGCATGATCTGGACAGGTTGGGTGAGTGGGCAAATCAATGGCAGATGCAGTACAATGTTGGATAAATGTGAGGTTATTCACTTTGGAAATGAAAACATGAAGGCTAATTAATACCTGAATGGCTATAAATTGGGAGAGGGGAGTGTGCAGTGGGACCTGGGTGTCCTTGTGCACCAGTCACTGAAGGTAAGCATGCGGGTGCAGCAGACAGTAAAGAAGGCAAATGGTATGCTGGCCATCATTCCGAGAGGTTTTGAGAACAGGAGCAGGGATGTGTTGTTGCAGTTATACAGGGCCTTGGTGAGACCGCATCTAAAATATTGTGTGCAGTTTTGGTCTTCTTATCTGAAAAATGATGCTCTTGTTCTTGAGGGAGTGTAGTGAAGGTTTACTAGGCTGATTGCGGGGATAGCAGGTCTGACGTATGAGGAGAGACTGACTAGATTAAGATTGTTTTCACTGGAGTTCAGATGAATGCGAAGGGGATCTTGTAAAGACTTATAAAATTCTAACAAGACTCGACAGGGTGGATGCAGAGAAGATGTTCCAGATGATGGGTATGCCTAGAACCAGGGGTCACCGTCTGAGGAATCGGGGTTGACCATTTAGGACAGAGATGAGGAGACATTTTTCACCTAAAGAGTGATGGAATTCATTACCACAGGAAGCAGTTGATGCCTAAACACTGAGTGTATTCGAGATATGGCTAGGAATTATTTAAAATCTTTGAGTAAAGCTAAACTGAGGGACTGTGCAGATACATTATGGAAAATCTAAAAGCTTTTTAGACAATGGCCTAGTGGTATTATCGCTGGACGGTTAATCCAGAGACCCAGACAATATTCTGGGCACCAGGGTTCAAATCCTGCCATGGCAGATAATGGAATTTGAACTGAATGAATATCTGGAATTAATGATGACCATGAAACCATTGTCGATTGTTGGAAAAACTCATCTGATTCACTAATGTCCTTTAGGGAAGGAAACTGCCATCCTTAACTGGTCTGGCCTACATGTTACTCCAGACCCACAGCAATATGGTTGACTCTTAACTGCCCTCTGGGCAATTAGGGATGGGCAACGCCCTCATACCATTAATGAATTAATAAAAAAGCAAGATCTCGTAAAGATGAGATACTTCAAATTGTTTCGGAGGGGGAACAGCCAAACCCCTCTGATAATTAAACCAAAACACAAGCCCAAATCTGTTATGTCAGGATTAGGCATTCGCCTCTAATAATTACCCCCCAACGCACCCAGAGAAGTTTGTCTTTCCCCTCATAATCTATTAAAAGAGTGGTTAAAAGACAGAAAATCCCTGATTTCCACTTTACAAGTAACAGGAAACAATTTACTTATTTAACCCAACAATGAACAAATTAACAAAATTACTAATAAACCGACAATTCCCCCTTAGTCTACTAACTACTCCCTAACTGGTCTAAATTCCACTGGAATGCTGTTTAAATAAAGACAAGTCCCACCAATATAAACCCAATTAATAAGAAGCATTAAATTTTATAATCTCTCCAAGTTTGCACAAACTGTCTTCTGGAATATTCTATTGTCAATGGACTCTTCACAAAACATTTTCTTCCATTAATTCTGCGATCAGAGATGTTTTATCTCTGTAATTTCTTCAATGAGGAATTTGACCTAAAATACCGTGGTACCTTTGATTAATTAGATGGGTTTTCTCTGAGAGCTGAATGGTGCTAACTCAGGCAGGCGGCGCATGGCTCTTTCAGATAGCAGTTAGGTCTCCCCAATTTTCCGAATGCCTTTGTCTTATATACCCTTAATGACCTCATCAAATTCTGATAATAAGATTGGATTCAGGTTGTCAACCCCATCGGGTTTAATTCAAATGGCTTTCTGTATCTAGGTGCTTTGTTTAAATTAATTGGCCAAATTCAAACTTGATGTCTTGGCAAAAATGCTGCTTGGCCATTCTATACAAAATGTTTCCATTCGGGCACTCACTGTGCACCTGCATTTACAAACTTTCAAGCACACACAAAGCACAAGATCTTAAAGGGACCACCATACCCCATGATCATTTTTACCAACAAATTCTAACTTCCTGCCTTCCAATTCAGGATTACTCTACCCAACTTCGTAACAAAATGAATGTAGCCAAGTTATAATTGGTAGGAAGAAAACATGAAATTCAGACATCAAAACTGAAATTAACTAAGATACAGCTGGAAATGAAAAAAAATGAGGGAAAAAGGTAAATGAAAAGACTTGAAATTGAGGGAAAAGAGAAATAGAGAGTAATGGAAAGAGAACAGGGAGAAGTGTGAAGGAAGATGGAATTAAGAAAACCTGAATGGTGAAGCAAGTTAGAGAACATGGGCTAGTCAAAAAAAAAACTAAAATAGAGAAGAAAGTAGCAGTTTGAAGGATGGTTATAATTCACATAATGGGTTTGATTTACCCAAGAATCTTTGCTTGGTGCCTAAATGTAATGACGATGGAGTCAAAAAGTATTTTATTTCATTTGAGAAGGCAGTTGTAAAGTTGAAGTGGCATAAACCGGGTTTAAATGGTACAGAGTGCTTTGTGATGTACCGCTATGGCCTTATATGCCGGCTTGTCAGAAGAACGATCTTCAGTGCGTGATACTGTCAAAGAGGCAATACACAATTTCTATGAACTTTGCCAGAAGCTGTTAAGTTGAAATTTAAGGCAAGAAAGAAACTGATTCAGACCCTTGTAGAATCTTCAGGAAAGAAATGCTATGGGGTTAGTGGTTAAGATCACTTAAAGTCAGAGATAATTTTTTAAAGGAAATTATGATAATGGAAGGATTTAAAAATAGCAATCCCGCAAATCAAAACAGAAACTTATGAGGATCAGGTATTCAAGATCAGAAATTTAGCAGTTCTGGCAGATACTTATGATATTTCCCAGTTACAAGTGGGAAAATGGACATACGAAAATACACAAGGAAGTTGGAGCTACAGAAAGTCTACAGGTAGATGAAGTATTAGTTTCAGAGAACTGACAGAAGAATATCAAAGAAAGAAAGAAAGGCTGGAACCAAAAAGTGATGTGAAGAATTTAAGATGCTTTCGTTGCAGTAAGATTGGATATACCAGTGCCAATTTCTGGAAATTAAATGTGAGACTAAATGCAGAACAGCAAAACCGAAGGGGTCTTCAGAAAGTAGGTATTACAAAATGTAATAGGTACTGAAACTGTAGCAGAGGCATAAAAAGAACGTATTTTATTGGATTATACTAAGAAGGGAGAGATGGGTCAGGACAGTCGTAAAAGTTTTATGCCTGACAAAAAGAATCAAACTGCGAAAGTTTAAAGTATTTTTATCTCAAAGGGGAAGTATTTCCTTAAAATCAAGGAGACAAACCAATAAGGATACTGAGAGACAGTAGGAACTGCAGATGCTGGAGAATCTGAGATAACAAGGTGTAGAGCTGAATGAACACAGCAGGCCAAGTAGCATC
>JAHRHZ010000078.1:395747-418071 GCA_024137785.1 Ginglymostoma cirratum | reverse complement strand
ATTTGAATTCAATAAATATCTGGAATTAAGAATCTAATGATGACCGTGAATCCATTGTCGGTTATTGGGAAAAACCCATCTGGTTCACTAATGCCCTTTAGGGAAGGAAACCGTCATCCTTACCTGGTCTGGCCTACTCCCGTCCCACAGCAATGTGGCTGACTCTTAATAGCCCTCTGGGCAATTAGGTTTGGGCAATAAATGCTGCCTAGCATGATGCCCTCAGAAAGATGAAACAAATTCCTATACAGGGAATTGATATTACCATGGGAAATGACCTAATGGGTTCAAGAATACTAGATTCACTAAGGGTGATGGAAGAACTGATGGAGGTAAAATAAACTGAAATTTTACAAAAAGACCTTTCTGGATTGTTTTGGGTGTTGTGATTAATCTTATATAAGGAAAAAAAGGAGTCCATGAAAGGGGAAATTGACTTGCAAGTTCAGTTATCTAATAAAATTTTTGTCAATTTGACTAAAAGGGATGAAAAAATAAAGAATGAGGCTGACATGTTTAGCCCGTTTTTTTAAATCAAATGCTACAAACAAATTTTGAATTGAAAGAGTTATGCAAAACAGCTAACTCAGAAAAGGAATTATAAACAATCATAGAAGGTTATTACATGAAAAGTAATGATGTGGAGATGCCAATGTTGGACTGGGGTGGACAAATTCGGAAGTCACACGACAACAGGTTATAGTCCAACAGGTTTATTTGAAATCACAAGCTTTCTGAGCACTGCTCCAGCCTGGTATCATGAGACTTCCAACCTTGCAAAGGAAAATCTTAACGATGCAATGGAGACCACTTTAAAAGAAACAGCCGATGTGGAATAGGCAATGGTCCTTCAGGTACTAACTCCATCTGAGCCATTTTGCGAATGGCTCATGAAATTTCAATGGCAGTCACTTGTTATTAGGAAAACAGAAGCTATGATATTAAAGCATTTTTATTGGCGAGGATCACATAAAGATGTAGTCAAATTTTGATAGACATGCAAGGTAGTAGGGAAACACCAACTTCCAATTAAATCTGCACATTCAATTCCAGTACCAGCTTTTGAAGAACTGTCTAGCAGGGTCTTAATAGACTGTGTGTTCTCGTAAAATGAGAATTGGAACCAACTTTTTAAAACAATTATGGATGCTTCCAAAGCATTTCCTGAAAGAGGATCTTTAGGGAAAATTACTGTGAAAGTGGTAGTGGAAACATTAGTTCAATTTGTTTTATAAGATACCAAAAAAGGTAAAATTAGATGAAGGATCAAATTTTATGTTTCAGATATTTAAAGAAATGCTGACTAGTTTGGGAATTAAATAATTCATTTTTTCTGCATATCACCCATGATCTCAAAATGCATTGGAAAGATGGCATTAAACTTTAGAGACTATGATTACAGCAATAACAAGAATATCCTAATGATTGGGACAATGGAATTTATTTGTTTTGCTTTCATTTGCCATGAGGGATGCTTACAAAGTGATGAGGGCAACACTGGCTAGAGTGCATTTTGGTGCATGCAGATGATTGCAGAACAATGATAGACTTTTTAAGAAAATAGTTCATGGCTCACAGCAGACGTATTCCAGTAAGGAAGAAGGATTCTATGAAGGGGTTAAGCTAACTATGGTTAACAAGAGAGGTAAAAGGAAACTAATGGGGCTAAAGACCGATAAGTACCTGGACCAAATGGAATACATTTACTATCATAGGAGATTGGAAGAAGCAGCTATAGAGATGCACTGGTAATCTTTACATTTGGAAAGGTTCCAGAGGATTTGAAAACCATCAAATGTTTATTTAAGAAGGAAACAAACAAAAACACAGGCCAGTTAGCTTCATGTGGGCTCTTGGGAAAATATTAGAGTCTATTAGAAGAGATGTAATAGGAGAGCATTTACAAATGCGTAAATGACTAACCAGAATCAGCATGAACGGGGCCTAACAAATTTACTACAATTCTTTGAGGAGGTAATGGGCAGGGAAGATAAAGGGGAAGCAAAGGCTGTAATGAATTTGGATTTTCTTAAGAACACATTTTGATACTTCATAAAATATGAGCCCATGGTGTTGGAGGTAGTATATTAGCATGAACAGAGGATAGGCTAACTAACAGAGGACAAAGTGGGGATATTGGAGGCATTTTCACAATGGCAACCTGTAACAAGTGGTATGCCACAGGGATCAATGCTGGGGCTAAAATTATTTGCAATATATTAATGACTTGGACTAGAAGAGTAAATGGATGAATCAGCTGAGATATAAACAGATTAAGGGAGTGTTGAAAATTTGGCAGATGGAATATCATATGCGGAAATGTGAGGTTATGCACTTTGGAAGAAGAGAGGTGTGAGATATTTAAATGGAGAAAGACTGCAGATACTGCAGAACAGAAGGATTGGGGAGTACTCATCCACAAATCGCAAAAAGCTGGCATCCAACTTCAGTGGGTAACAGAGAAGACAAATGGAACTGACCTTTATTTCAAAGGAAATGGAGTACAAAAGTAGGGAGGCTTCTGCTAAACCTACACAAGGCACTAGCCAGACCACAGCTGGAACACTGCAAACATATTTGGGCATATTTATCTAAGGAAGGGTCTAATGGTTTTGGAGGCAGTCCAGAGAAGAGTCGTTAGGCTAACAACAGATATGGAGGGACGTTGAGTAGATTGAGCAGATTGAGCATGTATTCATTGGAATGTAAAAGAATGACAGGCAACCGTATTGAAATATAAAAGATTCTTAGTAATCTTGAAAGGGTAGACGCGGAAAGGTTGTTTCCCCTTGTGGGAGAGTCTAGGACCAAAGGCCATTATCTTAGAATATGGAGTAATGAATTTAGGACAGAAATAAGAGCTCATTTCTTCTCTCAGAGGGTTGTGAATTTGTGGAATTCTTCCCACGGAGAGCTGATGATGCTGGGTCATTAAGTATATTCAAGACTGAGACTGATCTCTAATCTATAAGGGAATCTAGGGCTGAGAAGAAAAGACAGGGAATTGGAGCTGAGAATCAGCATGATCTCACTGAATGGCAGAGTACACTCAATGGGCTATATGGCTTACTTCTGCTCCTACGTCTTATGTCTCAAAGTTCTGAAATTGACAAAGGTATATGAATTGGTTAATAGACATCTGAAAGAAGCTCAATAAATAATTAAAACTATAGCAGACAAACAGACCAAAGTTCCAAATTTTGTTGCAGGAAACAAGATGCTAATATTGTTCTCAGTTTCTGGGGAACCCATGAAAAGCAAGGTTCACTGGACCTTAGTGAAATAAGAAGACACTCAATAATGTGAATTATGTAGTGATTGCTCCAAATAAGAGAAAGCATCAGAAAATATGTCATGCTAACATGTTGAAAGTACATAATATAAAAAATAATATTATGCTAGAAATGATGTTTGAGAGAAAAATGCCCTTACAGTAGTGACGGAAGTAGACAGTGAAATAGAAACATCAGAACAAATGCAAAATAGAAGATGTAAAAGATTAGGATCCAACAATCAAATTGGAAAACAGAGGTGTACCACAGCATTATATCTCATCTTCCAGAAAACTATTGATGTGGTATATGAAGGCTAATGCAGATTTATAAATCCATTTGCGTAAAGGGACCAGGAAAAAACATGCTCATGATGCTGATGTAAGGAATGCAGTACAGTTTGGGTATCCATTCTTCGTAAGTCTGAGAAACAAAAAGACCTAAAAACCGGAGGTCATTTCGGAAACAGATTCAAATGGACCTGTCGACACACTGAGTTCTGGCCCTTTGAAAAAGACTCCACTTGGTCTGAATGGGACCTAAAAGTGAAGCTTTTTTTCTCCCCAAAGGACCAAACTCAGCACCACTACGGAACCATCCAAAGGGGCCTGAATAGACCTGAATGGTCTATATTGGACTCAAAGCTGAAAATATCCTTTATCCAAAAACCTTAGGACTAACAGAATTCCCATCCTGTACCTTGGCCAGACCAACTTTAGATGCTTCATCAATGACCTTCCCTCCATCATAAGTTCAGAAGTGGGAATGTTCGCTAATGATTGCACAATGTTCAGCACCATCTGCAACTCCTCAGATATTGAAGCTGTCCATGTCTCAGTGCCAAGTGGGATGATGATAGGATCCATCAGTGCCAGGGAATTTATTAGCCTTTAGTCTGATCAGACATCCCAATCTTTTTACTCTAGTGACTGTCATTGCTTTCCATCCCTTCCTTTTTTCTTTCCTTTTGATTTTCTACTTTCCTTGAGATGTTTCTTGTGTCTTTTACTGAGACAGGGGATAAGAGGGCTCGTTCCGTGAGCTGAAAATTTTGTACAACATTCAAAATAATTGTATATTTGTTACCAGTAATCATACTGATACATAGTGTGTGACATTTCAACATTTCTGCCATTTCCCACAATTAAGTCCCCAGCCTCATTCTATAAAGGACCACCACTTAGCACATAGAACAGGAACAGGCCTTTCGGCCCATGATGTTGTCAAGAACATGATCCCAAATTAAACTAATCGCTTCTGCCTGCCCTTGATCCATATAGCTCCATTCCTTGTATATTCACACACTTATCTAGAAGTCTCTTAAATGCCCCTATCACACCTGGCACCACCACCACTGGCAGCGTGGCCCAGGCTCCTACCAGTCTCTGTGTAAAAAAACTTGTACCTTCACACCTCCTTTGAACTTTCACCCTCTCTCCTTAAATGCATGTCCCCAAGTTTTAGACATTTCTACTCTAGGAAAAAGGTTCTGACGGTCAACCCCATCTATGCATCTCATAATTTTGTAGACTTCTATCAAGTCTCCCCTCAGCCTCTGGTGCTCCAGAAAAAACAACCTGAGTTTTTCTAGCCGTTCCTTATAGCTCATACCCTCTAATGCAGGCAACATCCTGGTAAACCTCTCTTGCTCCCTCTGCAATGATGCCACATCCTTCATGTAATGCGGTGACCAGAATTGAATGCAATACTCTAAGTGTGGCCGAACTGAAGTCTTATAAAACTGCAACATGACATCCTGACTCATGTT
Organism: Ginglymostoma cirratum; assembly: GCA_024137785.1. Lineage (NCBI taxonomy): Eukaryota > Metazoa > Chordata > Chondrichthyes > Orectolobiformes > Ginglymostomatidae > Ginglymostoma > Ginglymostoma cirratum. Next base: position 413,031 of record JAHRHZ010000078.1, on the reverse strand, counting down.
CTCAGCTCCCCGACCAATAAAGGCAAGCATGCCACACGCCTTCTTTACCACCCTATCTGCCTGCGTGGCCACTTTCAGGGAGCTACGGACTTGAACCCCAAGCTCCTTCCGTACATCAATGCTGTTCAGAGTCCTGCCATTAACCGTACACTTTTCCTTAACATTTGATCTCCCAAAATGCAGCACCTTACACTTGCCCAGTTTAAACTCCATATGCCATTTCTCTGCAATTGACCTATATTCAGCTGTATCCTTTGACAACCCACTACACTATCCACAATTCAACCAATCTTTGCATCATCTGCAAACTTACAAATCTACCAATCCACATGTTCATCCAAGTCATTTATATATATCACAAACAGCAGAGGTCCCAGTACGGATTCCTGTGGAACACCACTAGTCACGGACCTCCAGCCTGAAAAACACCCTTCCACCACTACCCTCTGTCTTCTATGGGCAAGCAAATTCTGTATCCACATGGCCAGGTCACAGTGAAGGATCTTGCCAAAAGCCTTACTAAAATCCATGTAGACAACATCCACTGCTCTACCCACATTGATCATGTTTGTCACGTTCTCAAAAATCCAATCAAGTTAGTAAGACATGACCTTCTCTTCATAAAGCCATGCTGACTGTCCCTAATTAGGCCATGCTTTTCCAAATGGGCATAAATGCTTGCCCTAAGAATTCTCTCCAATAGATTACCAACCACCAATGTGAGATCACCTGTCTGTAGTTTCCTGGAACATTCTTATTCCATTCTTAAACAGAGGAACAACATGACCTACTTGCTAGTCCTCCAGGACCTCTCCAGTAGCGTGCGAGGATATAAAGATCTTGGTCAAGGCCCCAGCAATCTCGTCTCTTGCCTCTCTCAATAAACTGGGGTAGATATCATTGGGTCCTGGGGATGTATCCACTTTAATGCTATTCAAGAGACTCAATACCACTTATTTCTTGATCTCAATATGGCCAAGCATATTACCATGCTCCACACAAATCTCATTATCCCCCAAATCCTTCTCCTGGATGAATGCCAATGCAAAGTAATCATTTAGGAGCTCGCCCACATAGAGTCGTAGAGTAATATAACATGAAACAGGCCCTTTGGCCCAAGCTGGTCCATGCTGCCCACTCAGCTAGTTCCAGTTGCCTACATTAGGTCCATATCCCTCTCAACTCATGTACCTATCCAAATGTTTTTTAAATGTTGCTATTGTACCTGCCTCAACCACTTTCTCTGGCAACCCATTCCATGTACACACCACTCTCTGCATGAAGAAGTTGCCTCTCAGGTCCTCCTTAAATCTTCCCCCTCTCACCTTAAACCTATGCCCTCTAGTTTTCAGTTCCCCATCCCTGGGAAAAAGACTATATGCATTCATCCTATCTGTGCTCCTCATGATATACACCTCAATAAGATCATGCCTCAATCTCCAAGATTCCAAGGAATAAAGTCCCATCCTCTGCCTCCAAGCAGAAGTTCTCTCCTTCATCCTCAAGTGATCCTACCTTCTCCCTAGTTATCCTCTTGTTTCTTAATATATGTATAGAACGTCTTGGGATTCTCTTTAACGCGACTTGTCAAGGTAATTTCATAGCCCCTTCTGGCTCTCCTAATTCCTGGCTTGAGTTCTTTCCTGTTTTCTTTATACTCCTCACTGGCCCTGCCTGAATTTAGCTTCCTAAACCTTAAATATGCTTCTTTGTTTCCTTTTGACTAAATTTACAACCTCCCTCATTATCCAAAGGTCCCTGACCTTGCCATTCTTGTACAGCCTCCTTACAGGAACATGCCAGTCCTCAACTCTCATCAGTAGGTCTTTAAACAATTCCCACAAGTCAAATGTGGACTTACCTGATAACAGCTCCTTCCAATTAACACACCCTAGCTCCTGCCTAATACTGACATAATTTGCCCTCCCCCAATTTAGTACCTTCCCACAATTTATTTATCCTTATTCATAGTTATACTAAATCCTAAGGAGTTGTGATCACATGTGTAGCTTATTTTAGCTACTGTTTTCATTTTTACATACTTGTAGAAGCTTTAATGCCAGTGTTCCTACTAAATTTTTGCTTTTCGTTTTCTCTGAAGTCATCCTCTGATGGTTTCCATAAACTTCTCAATCTTTTGGCCGTACATTAATCTTCACAAAACTGTACGCATATCTATCAACTTAACACCATTCTTAACTTCCTTAGTTAGCCACAGATGGTGTATCCTTTTCAAACAGTCTTTGGTAGCACGCCGTAGTTTACTCAGGGTGTAAGACTTGTCATGGCAACATGCATAGTCAGAAGTATGTTGTACCTAGTGTTATGTATGGCGATGGTAGAGGTCCCAATGTTCTTTTCAATCATATGATTGAGAAGGAATGTATCTGGTTCTTACTGCCTGCCATTGACATGTCTGTCAACACAAGTGTACCATCAAGTCCTGGGGAGGGACTCAAACCCAGACTTCTAGTTAAGTGGCAGGGATGCACCACAAGACACTTCCTCAAATCTTTTAAAAAGCAGGAAAACTATTGCAGTTAGCAGTGGCCCATTAGAGGCAGAGACAGGAGAAACTGTCATGAGAAATGATGAAACAACAGAAATGTTGAATAGGTAATGTACACAGCACTCCATATATGGCCTTACCAGCATCCTGTATAACTGAAGAATAACTCTCTACTCTTGCATTCAATTCCACTCATAGCAAAACATGACACTTTTTCTGATTACTTGCTATACCTATATTTTCAAGAAGGGGAGCAGAGACAACCCTGGTAATTATAGACCAGTGAGCCTTACTTCGGTTGTGGGTAAGGTGTTGGAAAGGATTATAAGAGATAGGATTTATAATCATCTAGAAAGGAATAATTTGATTCGGGATAGTCAACACGGTTTTGTGAAGGGTAGGTCATGCCTCACAAACCTTATTGAGTTTTTTGAGAAGGTGACTAAACAGGTGGATGAGGGTAAAGCGATTGATGCGGTGTATATGGATTTCAGTAAAGCATTTGATAAGGTTCCCCACGGTAGGCTATTGCAGAAAATTCGGAGGCATGGGATTGACTGTGATTTAGCGGTTTGGATCAGAAATTGGTCAGCTGGAAGAAGACAGAGGGTGGTGGTTGATGGGAAATGTTCATCCTGGAGTTCAGTTACTAGTGGTGTACCGCAAGAATCTGTTTTGGGGCCACTGCTGTTTGTCATTTTTAAAAATGACCTGGATGAGGGCATAGAAGGATGGATTAGTAAATTTGCGGATGACACTAAAGTCGGTGGAGTTGGAGATAGTGCGGAAGGATGTTGCAGGTTACAGAGAGACATAGATAAGCTGCAGAGCTGGGCTGAGAGGTGGTAAATGGAGTCTAATGCGGAAAAGTGTGAGGTGATTCACTTTGGAAGGAGTAACAGGAATACAGAGTACTCGGCTAATGGTAAGATTCTTGGTAGTGTGGACGAGCAGAGAGATCTCGGTGTCCATGTGCATAGATCCCTGAAAGTTGCCACCCAGGTTGATAGGATTGTTAAGAAGGCATACGGTGTGTTAGGTTCTATGGTAGAGGGATTGAGTTTCGGAGCCGTGAGGTCATGTTGCAGCTGTACAAAACTCTGGTGTGGCCACACTTGGAGTATTGCATACAGTTCTGGTCACCGCATTACAAGAAGGATGTGGAAGCATTGGAAAGGGTGCAGAGGAGATTTACCAGGATGTTGCCTGGTTTGGAGGGAAGGTCTTATGAGGAAAGGCTGAGGGACTTGAGGCTGTTTTCATTAGAGAGAAGAAGGTTAACAGGTGACTTAATAGAGACATACAAGATGATCAGAGGGTTAGATAGGGTGGACTGTGAGAGCCTTTTTCCTCAGATGGTGACGGCTAGCACGAGGGGACATAGCTTTAAATTGAGGGGTGACAGATATAGGACAGATGTCAGAGGTAGATTCTTTACTCAGAGAGTAGTAAGGGCATGGAATGCCTTGCCTGCAGCAGCTGTAGACTCGCCAACTTTAACGGCATTTAAATGGTCGTTGGATAAACATATGGATGATAATGGAATAGTGTAGGTTAGATGGGCTTCAGATTGGTTTCACAGGTCGGCGCAACATCGAGGGCCGAAGGGCCTGTACTGCGCTGTTATGTTCTATGTTCTATTAAGCCAGGTAACTATAGACTGGTGAGCCTAACATCGCTGGTGGGCAAATTGTTGGAGGGAATCCCAAGGGACAGGATTTACATGTATTTGGAAAGTCAAGGACTGGTTAGGGATTGTGGATATGGCCTTGTGCACGGAAAATCGCGTCTCACTAAGTTAATTTACTTTTTTTGAAAAAGTAACAAAGAGGATTGATGAGGGCAGAGTGGTGGATATGATCTATATGGATTTCAGTAAGACATTTGACACAGTTCCTCACAGTAGATTGGTTAGCAAGGTTAGATCACATGGAATACAAAGAGAACTAGCCATTTGGATACAGAACTAGCTCGAAGGTAGAAGACAGAGCATGGTGGTGGAGGGTTGTTTTTCAGACTGGAGGCCTGTGACCAGTGGTGTGCGACAAGGATCGGTGCTGGGTCCACTGCTTTTTGTCATTTATATAAATGATTTGGATGTGAACATAGGAGATATGGTTAGTAAGTTTGCAGATGACACCAAAATTGGAGGTGTAGTGGACAGCGGAGAAGGTTACCTCACAGAACGGGATCTTGATCCGATGTGCCAATGGGCCGAGGAATGGCAGATGACGTTTAATTCAGGTAAATGTGAGATGCTGCATTTTGGAAAGGCAAATTCAGGCAGGACTTATATACTTAATGATAAGGTCCTGGGGTGTGTTGCTGAACAAAGAGCGCTTGGAGTGCAAATTCATAGCTCCTTGAAAGTGGAGTCGCAGGTAGATCGGATAATGAAGACGACGTTTGGTATGCTTGTCTCCACTGATCAGTGCATTGACTATAGGAATTGACAGGTTATGTTTCAGCTGTACGGGGCATTGGTTAGGCCACTTTTGGAATACTTGTGCAATTCTGGTCTCCCTACTGTCGGAAGGATGTTGTGAAACTTGAAAGGGTTTAGAAAAGATTTGCAAGGACGTTGCCAGAGTTGGAGGGTTTTAGCTATTGGGACAGGCTGAATAGGCTGGGGCTATTTTCCCTGGAGAGTTGGAGGCTGAGGGGTGACATTATAGAGATTTGTAAAATCATGAGGGACATGGATACGGTAAATAGACAAGGTCTTTTCCCCAAAGTGGGGGAAGCCAAAACTAGATGGCATAGGTTTAAGGTGAGTGGCGAAAGATTTAAAAGGGACCAAAGGGGCAACTTTTTCATGCAAACGGTGGTGCATGTATGAAACGAGCTGCCAGAGGAAGTGGTGCAGGCTGGTATAATTACAACATTCAAAAGGCATCTGGATGGGTGAACGAATAGGAAGGATTTAGAGGGCCAAACGCTGGCAAATGGGGCTGGATTAATTTAGGATATCTGGTTGGCACCTCTCTCCCACCTCATTGACAAATCCCCACCACTCCCTACCTGCACTCACCTATCACCATCCCACCTAGCTTCCCCAGTCCCATTCCTCCTCTCTCTATTTATTTCTGAGCTCCTTTCTCCTTCCCCATTTCTGAAGAAGGGTCCTGACCCAAAACGGCAACTTTCCTGCTCCTCTGATGCTGCCTGGCATGGTTAGAAAGCCTACTTGGTTCACAAGAATATTGTCCCAGTGTATGGTTGATAGGCCCCCAGGTCTGCACACATTAACCTCATTCACAGCTTAATTCCTTATGCCTCTAATGTATCTTTCACACCCATTTTTCCAGTATTCATTCTCTATAGAACTATTAAGCCATATAATAGCACATACCATCTCTTGCTACATTTGTCAGGAAAAAAGTAAGCAAGGAATTATGGGTGTGTTAATGTGATTTCCATCATTTGGAAAAATACTAGGACTTTTTAAACAAGCTTTAACATTTCTTAAATAAATATTTACATATCATTAGACCAAGGTAGGGGTGTAGGTTAGATAGACCTTAGGATTAGGGTAAAAGTTCAGCACAACATCGTGGGCCGAAGGGCCTATATTGTGCTGTACTGTTCTATGTTCTATTAAGTGAATCGGATTCATTGCTGATTGACTTAATGCCTACCACCCTATTGGCCAAAGGACATACTGCTGCCGAATTCAGCTAAGATGGATTTTGTCTTAACTTTCTTTTAATCAATGCCTTCTTTTATTAATATAGATGCTGTGATATGGCAACTTAAACATTTTTCACTTTTATTTGTAAAAAATACAAGTGACTATAAATCACTCGTCTACTATTCAAGTTCACTATATTTCTGACATTCCTGTCATACATACACCTGCAGATACTTTTCCACGCTGCCTCCCTCTCATGATACTCTGCCTCACTTTCTCATTACACCAGCATGATTTTATAGAATATTTCACCCATGCCTGGTATCTACATACTTTCCATTAAATCTTATGTTCCACTCTCTAGCCTAGAGGCACCAAAATCAATAAAACAAAGAACTAAGAATGCTGGAGAGGATCTTCAAAAGGGTCAATGAACCTGAAACAGTAACTCTCATTTCTCTCCACAGACCAGCTGAGTTTCTTCAGCAATTTCTGTTTTCAGGTTTCAGTTAACTCAGTTGAGGCAAATTAAATGTGCAAGAGCCAGTTGGCCAGTGAGACGTTATTACTGTCTTACCTGCAGCGGTCGTCTGCTCTTGATTGCTGCAATGTCTGCACTTTGCTCAGGCCCAACCTGAAGAAAGCCATGTAGCTGGTAATTGTGACATCGGTAAGGCTGCTCAACCCATCCATCTGATCAAAGACATTTTCCCAGTAGGCTTTCAGGGCTGGTGTCCCTGGAGGGTAACTACCATACAGGTGGGAGTCCAATATATCAATCACCTCCTGGTTAACTGACGATTCAAACTTGCGAGCAAAAAATGTCGGCCTGGTCATTTGCTGTGAATAAAGATGCAAATAAAATTAAGTCAACACTGTGAATCAGATAGGGCAATAAATACCTCTTTCAAATGCAGCATCTTAGAATCACAGAATGGTTACAGTACAAAAGGACACTATTCATTTCACCATGTCCATGCTGGCTCTCTGTAAGTGTGGTTACCTGGTCACACTCTGCTGCCTTTTCCCCTATAGCCCTACCAATATCTTTTGACAACCAATTGGTTTTTGAAAGCCTCAAATGAATTTGCCTTTACCACATTCTCAAGCACTAGGAAAAAAATTTAATGTGTCACCACTGCTACTTTTGTCAATAACCTTAAACATTATCGTCTGGTTCTCCGTCTTCTGCCAAAGGCACCATTTTCTCGCTATCTACACTGTCTAGCCTCCTCCTAATTTTGGTAAGCTCTATCATATTCCACCCTCCGGCGACTGTGTGTGGAGTTTGCACATTCTCCCTGTGTCTGCGTGGGTTTCCTCCGGGTGCTCCAATTTCCTCCCACAGTCCAAAGGTGTGCAGGCTAGGTGGATTGGCCACGCTGAATTGCCCATATTGTTCAGGGATGTGTAGATTAGGTGGGTTATGCAGGATGGGTCTGGGTTGAATGCTCTGAGGGTTGGTGTGGACTTGCTGGGCCGAAGGGCCTGTTTCCACACCGCAGGGCTTCTATGATTCTATGATTCACATCTTCTTGTATTCTTCTCCATGGAAAACAACTTCAGCTTCACTGACCTATCCATGTTATGACCTCAACCCTGGGACCATTTTCCTGAATCTTTTCTGTACCTTCCAAATGTCTTCACATCCTCCTTAAAGTATGGTGCACAGAACTGGGCATGATACTCCAGCTGAGGCCAAAACAGTGTTTTATTATAGTATCCTTGATTTTGTACTCTATGCGCCTACTTATAAAGCCCATGGTGCCATATGCTTCATGAAGCACTCTGACACTGTGATCTGCCAACCTTAAATATATCTCTACATCATCTGTTCCTGTATTCCTTTGGAACTGTACTCTCTCCTATATTGCCTCTCCTCAATCCTCCCACGAAAAGGAAACATTTCACACTTCTCCGTCTCAAATTTCAATTGCTGCTCATCCATTCCCACTAGCCTGTCTATTACTTTAAAGCTTACCATTGTCTTCCTCACTGTTCACAAAATCTTTTACGTTTTGTGTCGTCTGCAAATTTTGAAATTGCATCCTGCAGAACCAAGTCTGGGAAAAACAGGTATCCTAACACCAACCCTGGGGAACCGCACTATATACCACCCTCTATTTTGTAAATCAAACAACAGCCTCTACAGTAATTTCCCACCCTACACTGACTTGCTTAATTTTATTTCAGGTGAACATTGTGGCGGCAATAGGGAGTGCATACCCCTTTAAAACCACGCAAATTCAAGATCTTCTAACATGTAAGTTTTGCACAAATGATAGGAATAGCGTTTTGTGAGAGTTGGAGTTGGGAAGGAGATTAAAAAACTCACTAGCAATTTAACCAATGTATAATTTGCAATCATTATTTTGGAAGACTGCTTTTTTATTTTCTGAAATACTATCCATTATTAGACAGTATTTTAAGAGACTTAGTCTGTTGTAATGATTACTTTTTCCTTAAGCAAGTGATAAATGAAACAGAAGCCTCTTCAAAATATATCTCCGCTAGTAGTGACTGGGCAGGGGGAGAGTGATAAAGATATTTGCATGCTGATATTTCCGACAAAAGTGTACGGCCATGCCAAATTAAAATACTGTGATTCAGGCATTGCCTTAATTGGACTAAATACAAAATCAGAACAGAATAAAAGCAAAATACTGTAGATGCTGAAAATCTGAAATAAAAACAAAGTGCATGAGAAACTCAGCAGGTCTGGTAGCAATTACGGAAAGAGTTAAAGTTGAGTGCAATATGACTCTTAATCAGAACTGGAAGATAGTGGTTTTTATGCTGTAGGCAAAGGCACGGGAGGAGTAAGTGGAACAGCTAATGAGATTGAACAGAACAAAAGACAGAGCCAGTCCTAACTATGGTGAAGTGGAGACAGAGAAGTAAATCTGGTGCAATAAATAGGTACGAAAAGGAAAAAGGGATCTGAGAGCAAGGCCAACAAGCCGCATGACCATCGTCCTTTGTACTTTTCTCTGCTCTCTTTCCGTTACTCTTTAAGCATTTTCCTTTATCTTTCCCAAAGTCATTTTTTTTTCATTTCTAAGTTATCTTAGTAATTCCTATTTTAGCTCATTTCTATTTTTGTTCATTCCAGTTGTGATATCTCGGTTTCAGGTTTCCTTCCTACTAACTCTAAATAGGCCAGACTTATTTTAAGTATCTCATCCTTATGAGATCCTGCTTTTACGTCTACCTTCAATATATCAGCTTAATCCTTCAGTTTAGCTTTACTCAAAGATTTTAAATAATTTACTGTTATATCTTGCACTTTCAAAAAACTCTTAATAGGCTCCAAAGTCATCTCAAATTTCAAGCAATAAGCTTCATCTCAACACAGCTGATTTAAGCCCAGAACCCTCTGTGGTTGTTATTTTAACAAGAAAGACATAGATCCTTCATAAATCCAGATTTTGATTCCAGATGAGCTCCCATTTGTTGTGAACCTAGCAGATGTTACGTCTGCACAAGTCAAATCTTGGACAGGAACCTGGCTTGATAGATCAAAACTTCATTTGTTTTAGTTTTAGCAAAAAGGTCTCTTGCTAAAGCACAAGCAAGCAATGCTGCCGATTTTGCTTCAACAACAAAATACAAGTTTGTTAGAAAAGGAACAAAGCTAAAGTAGATAAAACTATCTACAAATAGTACGACTTCAATGATTTCAAACACACAGTAAAATTATAATCCCAAACACTCTTTTATAAAATTGAAAATAAACAAAATTGCAAAATTGATGGGCCAAATGGCCTCTTTCTGCACTGTAGTGATTCTATAAATCTGGAATTAGAGGCTCGTGCATTATCGATTGTGATAAAAACCCGTCTGATTTGCTCATGCTCTTTATGGAAGGAAAGCTGTTGTCCTGATCTGGTCAGACCTACATCTACTCCAGACCATATGGCTGACTCTCAAATGCCCTAAGCCATTTAGTTGTATTGTGGCAGTACAACTTCTAAAGAAAGGACTGCCCATCCAGGATTGAGAAATGACAATGTCACATCCAGTCTAGTTGACCTTACAAATGCATGAAGATGTCTGCAAAATTCAGCAAAGCCACCTCACAAACTAGTTAAGGGGCTGCCTGACATACTTATAGAATCACACTTGATCAACAAAATGCAAGACTCTGCAAGCATATTCTTGTGTATTGGGAGGAGGGGTGGCGAAGGAAGACCAATAGTATTAGGGGACTCCTTAATCAGAGGAGCAGAGAGGCTTTTCTGCGGCCTAGGACGTGACTCCAGCTTGGTGTGTTGCCTCCCTGGTGCCAGGGTCAGGGGCATTAATGAATGGCTGCAGAGCATGCTGAAAGGTGGCACTAATGGGTTAGAGGTTGTGGGACATGGTGGTACCAATGATATGAGCAAAGTGAGGAATGAGGTTTTGCATCAAAAATTCAGGGAGCTAGGGAGTAGATTAAAAAGCTGGACTTCGATTGTTGTAATCTCTGGATTACTCCCAGTGCCAAGTGATTTGGTTTGATTTATTATTATCATATGTGCCTAAATACAGTGAAAAGTTTTGTTTTGCATGCAGTGCAGGCAGATCATGACATGCAAAGATCATAGGGTGATTGAACAGAGTGAGGAATACAAAGTTACAGCTGCAAAGAAGGTGCATAAAAAAGCAAGATCAATATTACATTTGAAATCTGAGAGGTCCATTCGGAAGTCTAATAACAACAGGAAGCAGCTATTCTTGAACCTGTTGATACATGCACGTAAGCTTTTGCATCTTCTGCCGGACATGTTAGTGAGCTAAGAAATAGGACAAGAGGACAAATGAACGTATGGCTCAAAAGTTGGTGCAATAGGAAGGGTTTTAGATTCCTGGATCACTGGGACCGCTTTTGGGGAACATGGGACATGTATAAATGTGATGGTCTGCACATGAACCACAATGGGACTGACATCCTTGCAGGTAGGTTTGCTGGTGCTGTTTAATCTAGTCTGGCAGCGGGAGGAGGCATAGAATATCAGTGAAACAGAGACACATTACACAACAGCAACGGATGCAAGTCAGAGTGAGTTCAGCTATATTCAGTGACAAGAGAGAAAGGCAAAGCTGGATGGTCTTTACTTTGATGCTAAGAGTGTAATAGGTAATACTGATGAGTTAATGGCGTGGATTGACACATGGAAATATGATATCATTGCCGCCACAAAAACACAGTTGAGGAAGGGTTGGACTGGCAACTTAACATCCTGAGCTACAGGATATTTACGCAAGACAAAGAAGGGTGTAAAATGGGTGGTGGTGCAGCACTACTAATTAAGGAGTCAATTACGGCAGTAAGGAGAGATGATATCTTGGAACGGTCCTCAATTGAGGCTTTGTGGGTAGAACTTAGGAACGTTCAGGGGGCAGCCACTTTACTGGGATTGTATTATAGGCTCCCAGAGAGTAGCAGGAAATACAGGAACAAACACATAGGCAGTTTACAGAGGCTGGTAAGAGTAACAAGTGGGTAATTATACTAAGGATTTCAATTTTCCCAACATAAATTGGGATAGTCATAGTGTTAAGGGTTTAGAGGGGTTGGATTGCTTGAAATGTAATCAGGGAAGTTTTTTTCTGTCAATACATAGAAGGCCCAACAAGGGACGGCACATTGCTGAATCTAGTTCTGGGGAAAGCTGAACAAGTGTTTGATGTAACAGTGGGTCAACATTTTAGCGATAGTGACCACAAGACAGTGCAGTTCAAATTTGTTCTGGACAAGGAAAATGATGGCCTGCAAAAGGTGGCTTTGGATTGGGGAAAAGGCACACTTTATTATTAAAATAAAACAGGATCTAAGCACAGTAGATTGGGAACAGCTTTTTGTGAGTAAGTCTACAATGAAGAAATGGGGGGCATTCAAAAAGGAGCTGGGAAGAGTACAGGTCCAACGTGTACCTTTTAGAGGGAAATGTAAGAGCAATAAGTCCAGAGAGCCCTGGATGTCTCTGAAAATTTGGGACTGGACCAGGAAAAAGAGGAGGACTTTCAGCAAGTCCAAAGGGACCAATTCAACTGTGGCCCTAGAGGAATACATGAAGAGCAGGAATGAATTTTAGGGACCAAAGGGGCAATCTGCGGGTGAAGCCACAGGATATTGGAAGGGTGTTAAATGAATATTGCTCTTCGGTCTTCACTGTGATAAAGGAGAGCATAGGTATGGATTTCAGGAATAGGGACCGTGAGGAACTTGCACAGATTGACACAGGAAATGGGGAGATATCGGAGGCTCTGTCAAGCTTAAGAACAGATAAATCCCCTGGGCTGGATGAATTGCACTCCAGGCTCCTGTGGGAGGTGAGGTAGGAAACTGCAGTGGCTCTGACACAAATTGTTAATTCCTCTCTGGTCACAGAGAGTACCAGAAGCCTGGAGGAAGGCTAATGTGGTTCTGTTTTTCTTTTTAAGAAGGGTGGTAGAGATGTACAAGGAAATTACAGCCCAGTGGTAGGAAACCTACTGGAGAAAATTCTGAGGAACAAATTAATACATGCTTGGAAAGGCATGAGTTAATTAGGGACAGTCAGCAGAGGGAGATCATGCCGAACAAATTTGTTGGAATTTTTTGAAAATATGATCAAGTATGTGGATGAGGAAGTTCAGTTGGTATAACGTATACGGATCTTAGAAAAGCTTTTGACAAGGTCCCACATGGGAGATTAATTGTGGAGAGATGAATCAGAAACTGCCTTAGTGATAGGACACAAAGGGTAGCAGTAGAAGCTGCTTGAGTGGCTGGAGGCTGGTGTCCAGCAGCGTACCACACGAATCAGTACTGGGACTCTTATTGCTTCTTATATACATATATCATTTAGATAAAAATGTCGGTGGGTGGGGAAGATTAAGCAAATTTGCAAATTACATCAAGATTGGTAGAGTGGTTATTAGTGAAGAAGATGGTTGTAGGTTGCAGGAAGATATAGATGGGTTGGTCAGATGGGCAAAACAGTGGTAGATGGTATTTAACCTTGATAAGTCCAAGGTGATGCACTTCGGAAGAAGAAACCAGATGAGGGAATATTTAATGAATGGCAGAACATTGGGTAGTTTAGAAGAACAGAGAGATCTTGGGGTAATTATTCACAGATCCCTGAAGTTGGCAAAGTTCGTGTTTAGGATAGTTAAAATGGCATTTGGGACACTTGCTTTCATCAGTCGTGACTGGAGCATAACAGCAAGGAGGTAATGTGGAGTTGTACAGAGCATTAGTTCGGCCACACACGGAGTACTGTGTGCAGTTCTGGTCACCTCATAACAGGAAGGATGTGACAACACAGAGGGGGCACACAGGAGGTTTGCCAGGATGTTGCCTAGGAAGGAGAAATTGAGCTATAAGGAGAGACGAGATAGGCTTGCTTTCCTTACAGCAGAGAAAGTTGAGGTGGGAGGGGTGGGCGCAACATGATTGAGGTGTATAAGATTATGAGAGGTACAGACAAGGCGAATAAACAGTGGCTGTTCCCCTTGGTTGAGGGGTCAATCACAACAGGGCATAGTTTTAGAATAAGGGCAGGAGATTCAGAGGGGATTTGGTAAAAGCATTTTCACTCAGCAGGTGATGGGAATTTGGAATACACAGCCTGGGAAGGTACTAGAAGCTGGAAACCTTACAACCTTTATAAAATGAGCACTTAAATATCATAACATTCAAGGATTTGGAACAAGTGCAGGAAATTGGGACGAGTGCACCTTTTGTGGTAACTATGTCAATGCAGTCTCAATGGGCTGAAGGGCCTTTTCTGCACTATACGAATCTATGAGAGTAGCATACAATCAGGACTGAGATGCTCAGGGAATCTGAAGGCACTGGATACAAAAATTAAAGCCTTGGAAAACATTTCAGAAATAAGACTGAAAACCTGTGCTTCAGAATTAACAGCTCCCCTAGCCAAGCTGCCTTAGCACAACTACAACGCTGGCATCAGGCCACCATGGAAAATTGCCCAAATATTTTCTATACACATAAAGCAGGACAAACACAAGCTGTCCAATTACTTAAAAATTCAGCAGGACTGTCTGCATCTGTGGAGAGAGAAACAGTGTAGTGTTTTGCTTTTACTTGCTTTAAAAAAAAAACTTGAGAAAGCTGTCATTTCCAGCAGCCTTCAAAAGACAAATTGGACTCTTGGCTGATCACAGACGATAGACAATTCCATGACCATGGCCTTTCAAGATCACGCAAATGTAAGTGCTGGCTAATATACAAGTGAAGAATTACAACCAAATGGAATAAAATGGGGCAGCACAGTGCTTAGCACTGCTGCCTCACAGCGCCAGGGACCTGGGTTCGATTCCAGCCTTGGGCGACTGTCTGTGTGGAGTCTGCACATTCTCCCCATGTCTGCGTGGGTCTCCTCCAGGTGCTCTGGTTTCCTCCCACAGTCTGAAGGTGTGCAGGTTAGGTGGATTGGCCATGCTAAATTGCCCATAGTGTTCAGGGAGGTGTAGATTAGGTGGGTTATAGGGGGATGGGTCTGGTTGTGTGGACTTGTTGGACCGAAGGGCCTGTTTCCACAATGTAGGGATTCTATAAAAAAAAATACTTTTGGAAGACCTGACAAATGTGACTCAAAATATTATGCAGTAAATTGTCAAAAGTGAACCAAAGGGTTTTTGGTTCCACATATCAATCAGAAAGTTCAGAAATTCAGAAGAGTCAGTAAGCTTTGCACAAGTATTTGGGAGAAAGTACGTCTTGTTGAGGGGCAGCCAGAGTGAATGTGTGCTCCCTTGAAATGTGAAGCACAGTAGGTATTCAGTGCAGAGAGGGAGAGGTGCTTTTTGCTTTTTATTATACTTTATATTTCGTGAAGACTATATTCCATAGAACAGAAGATAAGGAAATAAGGGCCTAGAGTATTTGATATTAAGCATCTTCCAAAAGGTTTGGGGGCACATTCTGGCTGGAGAGCTTAAAGCTATGATGTGCTCTTCATGTTCTATGTGGGAAGCCAGGAACATTTCTAGTGCCTGGGGCCAGCATGTGTGTAAGTATCTCTAGCTGCAGCTCCTGGAATTCTGGGTTTAGGAGCTGGAGCCTAGGCTGGGGACACTGTGGAGCTTCCGAGAGGTGGAGGGTGTCGTTTGTAGCATGTATAGAGAGGTGCTCAATTATCAGACTAAAACTCCACAGGCAGGGCAAGAGGACTAGGCAGGAAGTGCAGGAATCTCCGGGGCTACTCTCCTGCAAAATAGATATACCACTTTTCACAACTAAATTTGTTACACCACAGTTGGTTCTGCTGCACAGGGTAGGAGTAAAATGTGTGATGACGCAATAGTTATAGGGGATTCAATTGTAAGGGAAATAGAAAGATGAATCTGTAGCTGCAAACATGACTGGTACGTTGCTTCCCTGGTGCTAGGGGCAAAGGTGTCACAGAATAGCTACAGGACCACCTGGTGGTGCTGGTGGTGGTGGTCGAGGGGAACAGCCAGTGGTCATGATATACAATAACGAAAATGACACAGATAAAAAGAAAGTGACAAGGTCGTAGAGACAGAGTATAGGGAAGTTGGAACTGAGCTGAAAAGTAGGACCTCAGAGGTAGTGATCTTAGGATGACTACCAGTGCCAGGTGCTAGTAAGAGTCAAAACAACAGGATATTTTAGATGGATACGAGGCTGAAGAGACTGTATGAGGGGGAGGGTTTCAGATTCCTGGGACATTGGGTTCAGTTCTACAGGAGGTGGGACCAGTACAAACCGGATGGGTAACATGAGTGCACGGCTGGGACTGAAGACTTGGGAGTATATTTGCTAGAGTAGTTGGGGAGGCTTTAAAGCAAAATGACAGAGGGCTAGGAACCTATGCAAGGAGTCAGAGGACTGGGAATCGAGGGCAAGATAAAAGTGATAGGCAGCAAAAGCAAGGGCCAGGATCAAACATGGTCTTGGTGTGATGATACTATGCCTTTGAGGTATATTTTGTCCTGGTGTTTTCTGAAGATAGGTTTTAAGACAGAGCCATCCACCTGCATCCAGTAAAGTAAACAGCTTGTGAGGCCTTGGGTTTTTTAAAAGTTGGAATAAGAGAAGCAGCCTGAATGGGTGGGGTCAGGTTCCCCCAGAGTCAGTATTTTTGGGTTTAGTTTTTCAGCAGCAGTTGCTTGATTTGATACAATGCATCCGTCCCTGCTATTCTCTCAGAGTATTCCCTTGATCATTTTCCTCCTGGACTCGAGAACTGCATGTGAGATAATCTATTTTACTGAATTTGCCTTTACCAGAGGTATGCTTATGGAATGTGACTATATTAGAACAGTTACTATTTGGTTGTGTAATAATCAATTATTCTGTTATGTTTTCTGATAGATTTATTCCAATTTTTCTTTATTTTGTTCTATTTTAACTATAGTGTATGAATAAAGTGTGCTTTGTTTAAAGACTAGTAATTTGACCAATTGTTATATTTTAACTATAGTGTATGAATAAAGTGTGCTTTGTTTAAAGACTGGTAATTTGACCAATTGAACTGCATCCTGAATGTAACACCAGGCACTTGCCTTTAAAATAAGGAAAATGTAGGGTCAAGGCTATTATAATAGAAACTGAGGGTAGTTTGGTCTGGTCCATTACAAACTGGAGGCTCATCGTGGATCAAAATCTCAAATTCTAGGTTGTGTTTAGGATTACTGGACTCAAAGGCAGTGAGTGGTGAGTGTTAGTGTTTTATTATTTCGGGTATTGCACTCAGTTGGCTTAAACTGATGTTTACACAAGCTGTGTCTTGTGTAATAATGGTTCTTTCAGTCACTAAGAGTTTCCTGGGGGTAGAAAATGTCACTTTGGGAGTTTTACAGAAAGTGAGCAAGGCAAAGCTTTTGGAATTGCAAACAAGCTGGAGTTGGGATTGCCAGTGTCATTGACAGAAGGGGAAATAATTGTGGCAATCGTGCAGCATTTACAATCGCCAGAATGCCATCTGAATCTTTGAAAATGACTAAAGTTCAATTGTAAATGAAGCAACTTGAACATGAAAAGGAAATGAAACAGTCTGAATTATGATTAAAAGCAGAAAAAAGGGAGAAAGGGATAACAAGCATGGGGCTGGATGAACACAGCAGGTCAAGCAGCATCATAGGAGCAGGAAAACTTGACGTTTCGGGCCTAAACCCTTGGATGG
>JAHRHZ010000078.1:252669-390747 GCA_024137785.1 Ginglymostoma cirratum | reverse complement strand
GATGCAGTCATCAATGTAACGGAGGAAGAGGTGGGGTTTAGGGCCAGTGTAGGTACGGAAGAGGGATTGTTCCACATAACCTACAAAGAGGCAGGCATAGCTTGGGCCCATGCGGGTACCCATGGCCACCCCCTTTGTCTGTAGGAAGTGGGAGGAATTGGAAGAAAAGTTGTTGAGGGTGAGGACGAGTTCAGCTAGGCGGATGAGGGTGTCGGTGGAGGGGGATTGGTCCGTTCTGCAGGACAGGAAGAAGCGGAGGGCCTTTAGGCCATCAGCATGGGGAATACAGGTGTACAGGGACTGGACGTCCATAGTAAAAATGAGGTGTTGGGGACCGGGGAATTGGAAGTTCTGGAGGAGGTGGAGGGCGTGGGTGGTGTCATGGATGTAGGTAGGGAGTTCCTGGACCAAGGGGGTGAAAATGGAGTCTAGGTAGGTGGAAATGAGTTCGGTGGGGCAGGAGCAGGCGGAGACAATGGGTCGACCAGGGCATTCAGGTTTGTGTGGCTTCCTCTACATCGGGGAAACCAAGTGGCGGCTTGGGGACCGCTTTGCAGAACACCTGCACTCAGTTCGCAACAAACAACTGCACCTCCCAGTCGCGAACCATTTCAACTCCCCCTCCCATTCCTCAGATGACATGTCCATCCTTGGCCTCCTGCAATGCCACAGTGATGCCACCCGAAGGCTGCAGGAACAGCAAATCATATTCAGCCTGGGAACCCTGCAGCCCAATGGCATCAATGTGGATTTCACAAGCTTCAAAATCTCCCCTCCCCCAACCGCATCCCAAAACCAGCCCAGCTCATCTCCACCTCCCTAACCTGTTTTCCCTCTCACCTCAAGCCACACCCCCATCTCCTATCTACTAACATTATCCCGCCCCCTTGACCTGTCCGTCCTCCCTGGACTGACCTATCTCCTCCCTACCCCCCTACCTACACTCACCTTTACTGGCTCCATCCCCGCCTCTTCGACTTGTCTGCCTCCTCTCCACCTATCCTCTCCTCTATCCATCCTCTATCCACCTCCCCCTCTCTCCCTATTTATTTCAGAACCCTCTTCCCCTCCCCCATTTCTGATGAAGGGTTTAGGCCCGAAACATCAAGTTTTCCTGCTCCTATGATGCTGCTTGAGCTGCTGTGTTCATCCAGCCCCATGCTTGTTATCTCGGATTCTCCAGCATCTGCAGTACCTTTTATCTCTGTCATAGGGTTGATATGGGTTTGTGTGCTACTCTGCTGCCCAGTGGTCATAGGAGTCTTGTGGTTAGTTCCGACATTGGTAACCCAGTTCAACGGATTCCAGATTTTAAAAACCAGGCGGGAAAACATAACGGCGCTTCATCAGAGGTTGCACTGACAATGTTGCCCAGCAGGGTAATGAAACGTTTGCGGAACAACAAACCAGTTCGGCAAGCCAACCAACCACAACCCCAGCTACAAATCTACTCTAAAACTTTAGGGGATAAGACAGTAACAAAGTTTATGTGCTTTCACTGTAATAAAGCAGGCCACATGAAGTTGCAGCGTTGGTAGTTTAGAAAAGGCACTGGGAAAATGGGTGTAGGAAAACAGGATAAGTCAATGAGTTTTGTTGAACTGGTAAAGGAAAGCACACTGAAAGCTAAGAAACTACAAAAGAACGTACTTCCCGGTCAGGGGTTGGTTGAAAAGAAAGTGCCAGATCTCTTTAAAGAATTCACTTGCATGGGTGCATGTATGCCAGGAGGAGCTGGGAAAGAAATTAAAATTTTAAAAGATACTGGAACTAGTCAGTCTTTGATAGTGAGAGGTGAGGAGATATGTAATTCGAAGCAGTATTACTAGAAAAGGTGGTAATATGTGGAATTTATGGTGGGAAGAGCCGTGCTTCATTAAATATAGTGAGGATGGAGAGTGGTGAAAAATGGTAGTAGGAGTAATTAAGAAATTCTCGGTTCCAGAAATACAGTTTATCCTTGGTAATCATATAGGTAGCTGAATCACAGGTGGGAGCGGTGCCTCACGTGGTTGAAAAGCTAGCAGAAAATCAAGCAACTGAGGTATTAATGGAAGTATATACTGGGATTTTTTCCTGACTGTGTGGCAACAAGGTCACAAATCCACAGGTCATAACAGGAGAAGAAATCAAAGAACAAAAATGATAAGGAATATGAGAGACCATTTCTGATCAAATGGTGGAGAAAAAAATAAGAACAAATGCAGGCCAAAGTGGATATTTTTAGTTCAGCAAAATTAGCTGAATTATAAGAGAAAGATGAACCAAAGCAGTTGTATCAAAAATCATACACAGAAGAAGAATCGAAGTGTATCCCAGAATATTACTGTCTTAAGAATGAGGTCTTGATGAGGAAGTGGAGACCATCACATATCCAGGCGGATGAGAAATGGGCAGAAGTTCATCAAGTGGTATTACTGGTGGGTTATAGTGTTGTGTTGGATAGCATATGAATTACCAGTAAGAGGTCATTTGGGAGTAAGGAAAACTCAAGCCAAAAGAAAAAGATATTTTTATTGGCCTGGACTGCATAAGTATGAGATTGAATTTTGCCAGGCATGTCATACATGTCAGGTAATTGGAAAACCTCAGGCAGTGATAAAACCAGCACCATTAATACCTATTCCTGCTTTTGAGGAACCTTTCACAAGAGTTTTAATTGATTGTGTAGGACCCCTATCTGAAACAAAAAATAGGATTCAGTATTTGTTGACCATAATGGATGTGTCCAATAGATTTCCAAAGGCTATTCCATTACGTAGTACCATGACTAAAAGGAATGTAGAAGAGTTACTCAAATTTTTTTACAAGATACAAGCTACCCACAGAGATACAATCGGATCAAGGGTCAAATTTTACATCAAAATTATTCAAGGAAGTTATGGATAACTTCAGAATAAAACAATTCAAATCCACTGCGTACAGTCCAGAATTACAGAGAGCATTATAACAAGACCACGTTAAGGGCTTATAGTCAAGGAGGATTAAGATAAAGGAATTCCATTTGTACTTTTTGCAATTAAAGATGCACTCAATGAATGAACTAAATTCATTTAAATTAGTTTTTGGCCAGGAGGTAAAAGGGCCACTGAAATTAATTAAGGAGAAATTGGCAAGTCAGAGTTCAGAGATCACATATATGGACTGTGGAGTCAAATTTTAGGGAAAGATTAAATAGAGTGAGTGAGTTGGTGAGACAGTATTTGAAAGTTGCACAGCATCTGATGAAACAGGAGGAAAACAACAAATCAAAAATTCTCAATTTTGTTAGTGGAGATAAAGTGTTAGCATCACTTCCAGTGATAGGTGAGCCTGTAAAGGCAAGGTTCAGTGGGCCTTATCAAACCAAAAGGAAATTGAGTGAGGTGAATTATTTGATAAGAGTGCCAAATAGAAAGAAATCTAGCAGAGTGTATCATGTGAATATGCTCAAAACGTATTTTGATGGGGAAGGAAAGCAAAAGGAGGATATGTTACTAATTACGACACCAAGTTCAGATGATTCTGAATTGGACATTCCTCTAAACTAAATTAGACAATGAGGAAGTGCTCAAAAATTGGGATAAAAAAATTATTGAGTTATCTTTCAGTAGAAAATTGAAATGACCTGAGGTATCACAATCACATGGATAGATATGTGCGAATGAGCTAGGAAGTACTACTCTGATTATGCATGATGTAAATATAGGAAATATTGTTCTAATTAAACAATATCCTTATAGACATTACCATCTAAAATTATCACAGGTTCAAGAAGAGATTGAGCGCTTGCTCAAAGACAGCATAATCAAAGTGAGTTGCAGCGAATGGAACTCACCCACAGTAATGGTGCCAAAATCAGATAGTACCCGACGATTAGTTGTGGACGATCACAAAGTCAATGCTATTTCAAATTCTGATTCATATCCTATTCCATGTTTGGAAGACTGTATTGAGAAGGTGGGACAAGCAATTTATATTTCTAAGTTGGGCTTACTCAGAGGATACTGACAGGTACAATTTCGGCTTTCATGACACCAAATGGACCAAACTAGTTAAAGTCATGCCATTTGGTATGAAAAATGCAGCAGCCACATTTCAAAGACTAACTAATAAAGTCCTTTTAGGATTACCCAATTGTGTAATGTACATCGACATTCTGGTAAATTTTAGTCATATCTGGAAGGAACATCTTTCGGAACTGATCGACTTCGGGAGGCGGGTTTGGTGATAAGCTTGGTGAAGACCAAGTTCGCAAAAGTCCAAGTTACATTCCTAGGCCATATCATTGGACATGTAAAGATGGCCCCACAGGATGTGAAAGCAAATATTTTTAAGGAATTTCCCACATCACCAACGAAGAGGAAAGTACTATGATTCCTGGGATTGAGTGGGTTTTATTCAAAGTTTGTACCAAATTTTAGCAGTGTGGTTACGCCACTAACTGACTTGATGAAGGAGTGCAGAAAATTTCAGTGGATGCAGGGATATCTGAAGGCATCTGAAGGCCTGAAAGCTGTGTTAACTGCTGCCCCAGTGCTAGCCACACCTAATTACGTAAAGGTGGCTATCAATGCTAGTGATATAGGTATTGGTGCTGTACTCTTTGATTTCATTTCATTTATTATTCTCACAAGAACCTAGGTACAGTGAAAAGTTTTGTTTTGAATGTAGTACGGCAGATCATACAATATGAAGTGCGTAAGGGTAATAGAACAGAATGTGGAATACAATGTTACAGCTGCACAGAAGGCGCACAAAGACGGAGTTCAACATTAAATTTGAAATGTGAGGTCTGTTCAGAAGTCTAATAACAGCAGGGAAGAAGCTGTTCTTGAATCTGTTGGTACATGTGTTTAAGCTTTTGTATCTTCCGCCCAATGGAAGAGGTTGAAAGATACTATAATCGGGGCTGGGGTTTCTTTGATTACGTTGGCTACCTTTCTGAAGCTGCTAGAAGTATAGATGGAGTCAATGGATGGAAGGTTGGCATGGGTGATAGACCGGGCTGTGTTCACAACTTTCTCTGTAGTTTCTTTCCGTCCTGGGCAGAGCAGTTGCCATGCAGGCCATGATGCATCTTATAAACATTGGTGTGTGGGAGATGAGGGAGGAAATTATAGTGGCCCTGACTAAAATTTTTTAAATGTCTCTGGCCACAGCGGAGGGGCCAGAGGCCTGGAGGACAGTTAATGTCATTCCACTTTACAAGAAAAGTAATAGAGATACACCAGGAAACAATGGTGAACATTGGCGAACCAGGGTACATCAATGAGACTGACATCAGTGATGGAGAAACTATTAGAGAAAATAGTGAAGGAGAAATTCAATTTCCATTAACATAATCGTAAAATCCCTACATTGGGGAAGCAGGTCATTCGGCCCATCACATCTACACTGAGCCTTCAAACAGCATCCAACCCAGACCCAACCCCTATCCTATCCCTGAGACCCTGCAATTCCCATGGCTAATCCACCTAGCCTGCATATCCCTGGACAGTATGGGCAATTTACCATGGCCTAACTACCTAACCTGTACATCTTTGGACTGTGGGTGGAAACCAATGCACCCAGAGGAAACCCACGCAGACATGGGGAGAATGTGCAAACTCCACACAGATAGTTGCCCGAGGGTGGAATCAAACCCAGGTCTCTGGCACTGTGTGGCAGCAGTGCTAACTACTGAGCCACCGTGCCATCCCAGAGTTAAGGTTTGAACAAGGACAGTCAACTTGGCTTTGTCAGAGGCAGGTTATGCCAACAAATCTGGAGGAAATCTTCAAGGAGATGACCAAGTGCTTCACTAACTGTAGCACAGTTGATGGAGTTTATATGGACTTCGGTAAGGCCTTTGTCAAGGTCCCACATAGGAAAATGATAAAAAAAGGTAAAAGCTTATGGGATACAAGGCAACTTAGCAAGTTGACCCAAATTTGGCTTTGCAATAGGAGACAGAGGATGGTAGTAGAACCTGGTGTGCAGTGGAATACCACAGAAAAGACATATGGTGTGTTGGCTTTCATTGGCAGGGGAATTGAGATTAAGGGCCATGAGGTTGTGCTGAAGCTCTATAAAACTCTAGTTAGACCACACAGTTCTGGTCACCTCATTACAGGAAAGATGCGGAAGCCTTAGAGAGGGTGCAGAGGAGATTTACCAGGATGCTGCCTGATCTGGACAGCAGGTCTTAATGAGGAATGGTTGAGGGAGCAAAGAAGGATGAGAGGTGACTTGATAGAGGTTTACAAGGTGATGAGAGGCATAGATAGAGTGGATAATCAGAGACTTTTTCCCAGGGTGGAAATGACTATTATGAGGGGACATAATTTTAAGGTGACTGGAGGAAGGTATAGGGGAGATGTCAGAGACGGATTCTTCATACAGAGAGTGGTGGGCGTGTGGAATGTGCTGCTGGCAGTGATTGTGGAGTCAGATACTTTAGAGACTTTTAAGTGACTCTTGGACAGGTACATGGAGGATAGTAAAATGTAGGGTACGCATGGTAGATTGATCTTAGTAGGATAATAGGTCAGCACAACATTGTGGGTCGAAGGGCCTGTACTGTGCTGCACTAGAGATTGGTTCTAGAGATTAGTGTTGGGTCTCTTATTGTTTGTGATATTTATAAATGATGTAGATGAGAATGAGAGAGGGATGCTAAGTAAATCTGTGAGGACAGAAAGACTGGCTGGGTGGTTGCCAGTGACAAAGAAGGTCGTATATTACAGGAAGGTGTAAACAGATTGTTCAGATAGGCAGGTCGGTGGCAGATGAAATTTAACCCTGTTAAATAATGTGAGGTGATGCACTTTAAAAGAAAGAACAAAGCAAGGGAGTGCTCAATGTTTGGCAAGATTCTAGGAAGCTCAGAGGAACAGAGGGATCTTGGGGTGCTTGCCCACAGGTCCCTGAAGGTGGTAGGACAAGTTAATTACAGTTAAGAAGCCATGTGGGACGTCTGTCTTTATCAGGCATAGATTATAAGAGCAAGGAGGTCATGTTGAGCTGTGTAGAATATTGGATAGGCCACAGCTGGAGTACTGCGTGCAGTGCTGGTCACTGTTCTACAGAAAGGATGAGAGTGCACTGGAGAGGGTACAAAGGAGATTCACCAGGGTGTTGTCTGGGATAGGGCATTTCAACTATGAAAAGAGTCTGGATAAGCTCGGTTTGTTTTCTTTAGAACAGAGAAGGTGGAGGGTGGTCATGATAGATGTGTATAACATTATGAGAGGCATGGAGAGGGTTAATACAAAGCAGCTGTTCCCCTTTACTGAAGGGTTAATAACAAGGGGACTTAACATCCAAAGGGTGGTGGGGGTCTGGAATGCACTGCCTGGAAGGATAGTTAATCCTGGTAACCAAGGTGGGTAACCTCATGTTCTTTAAAAAGTACTTGGATGAGCACTTGAAGTGTCATAACATTCAAGGCTATGGGCCTGGTGCAGGAAAGTGGGGCCAGTGCAGGTCATAGTGTATGTTTGGTGGTATAAACTTGATGGGCTGAAAGGCCTCCACTGTACTGTATAATTCTACTGCATCTGTTTCAACTCAACAAAATAAATGACAATTATTTGCTGATTAATTTACGAACCAGAATAAATGTGCCTGCTTTAAAATTTAAACAAAGCCCAGCATTAGCAGGTGCATTCTCCATGGCAATGCCTCCACCGATCAAAGTTCACTTGCAAACCAATCAGCAATCACTTCTCATGAAGTTGGTTTATTCCCTTGAATTGGTATCCTTGCAAAATGTTCTAAAAATCTTCAATAAAATGCGTCTTCAGTCAGCAATACTCAAGTTCTTGTTTACGAAAGATTATTTGCACTTGATAAATCATATATCTCTCTGTAACTTCCTGGCAAATTCTGTATATCCTTCCTACTGGTAGCTGGTTTACAGAACAAATTTTGCAATGTCACGCTACTTAGTGAACACCAAGCATATAGGTTCTGACCTTAACCTCTCTGGAAGTCCTCTTCAGGTGTATAATGTCCTCTTCTTAGTCAATACTGCTACCTTATTTCTTTCCTCCCCTATCCTTCCTGAACACCTACATCCTAATATATTTAGTATCCAGTCCTGCTCTTTTGTAAGCCAAGTTGCTCACATTACGATATATTTCCAAGTCACAGAAGTGCACAAATCTTTTTCTTACCACGCTGTGTATTTGCATAGAAC
This sequence comes from Ginglymostoma cirratum, assembly GCA_024137785.1. NCBI lineage: Eukaryota > Metazoa > Chordata > Chondrichthyes > Orectolobiformes > Ginglymostomatidae > Ginglymostoma > Ginglymostoma cirratum. The sequence goes on along the minus strand of JAHRHZ010000078.1, from coordinate 382,586 downwards.
CGAATTTAGACCTCATTACACTCCCTCTTACTCTCACCCCTCCAAATACTCTGTGAATCCTCCTATTTTCTACTCTACTGCCATCTTCTTCTATAAAGGAAATAGCTTTGCGAATGTGGTTGGTTACATTCAGGCTCTGACACCAAGTTTTTGATTTTGCACTTGCATAATTATTCAAGAATAAGGAAGGAGAATATGATCTCTCCCCATCCCAGGAACCATTTTTGCTGTATGGCGTAGTATTATATTACAGATCTTTTTCTTGAACTATTGCTGCTCACAATCAGAATTATATGCAGATCTGGTTGCTCTCTCACTGACTGAAAAGTCAGGGATGAGCCTGTTTCTGCTTGGTCAAATTGCCCTGCAGACATTTTTGGCTGTTGGGCCATTGACTGGCTTGAGACAGGACTCCACCACTTTCTAGGAGAAGTTTCTTTTTCAAGAGCTGTTGGCTAATCTAACTGTCGGCAGCTCCCTAGTCCCAGCAGTGCCACACAGATTGTGGCTACTGTTGGGACAACATAACATTACTGAAGAAAAGATGCCATGGAACCAGAATAGAAGAATTAAAGGTAATTCAAAGATTTCACAGGGGCTGGGTGGGTCAGAGTGGGGTTTGGAGATGGGGGCTGTAGATGGTGATCAGGATGTGGGGGAATCATGTAGTTCGGGTACCTACCTCAAATGGGAGGGGGCACCATTAGAAAAAAGGAGAAACCACCCTGTAACAGTCATACCCACTAAGTCAACTAAAACATTTGATAACTTCACTATATCACATGACAACTTCACACCTCCCCATGCTTTGGAAGAAAGCCTTTGGAGCTTTAAGTAGACAATAAGTGAGTGGGCTGTCTGACACCTCCCCTGCTGAGAACATAATCCAGTGGAGGGGTAGGTGATGGGAATAGGGGCAGTGGCTTGGTGTCCAACCTTACAACCTCCCTCAGGTCACAGGAGGGTTCCCAAAAATCCTAGCCTACATTGCTAACTTAAGAGGGTAGTCAAAAGTCAACTGCAATAGAATGGGACTGGACACGAACAGTTAAGGATAACAGATTTCCTTCCCTGCATAAGACTCGCGAAGCAGCGGGTTTTTTTTTAACTCCTTCCAACAGCTTCATGTTCAGTTTTTCCATACCACATCCCAAACTTATGACCAGTACCAGATGGAATGACAGGCAGCAGGAAATAGGAATACAACGACTTGCAAGTTCCCCTCCAAGTCACACACCCTCTTGACTTAGTAAAAACCGAAAGAACTGCAGATACAGTAAATCAGGAACAAAGATAGAAGTTGCTGGAAAAGCTCAGAAGGTCTGGCAGCATCTGTGGACAGAAATCAGAGCTAACATTTCAGCTTGAGTGATCCTTTGCCAGAACTTGGAAAAATATTTTTGCCAACTTAAAATTCTGGAACTCTAACAGCACTTTCACTGAGGGGCCACAGCATTTAAAGCAAATGGCTCATTATCACCTTCACAAGGCAACATAGGGTCAGTCAGCCTTGGCAGTGATGCCTACCCACAAATTAATATAAACATCTCTTAACTGATATTAGATTGTTTCCCCCTGAAGATTAGACAACTAAAATTCTCAAACCAGGTTCGAAATTTAAATTCTCCAAGTTACTGGACGACATACAGCATCACAACATAAGTGCCTTGCAGGGTCGATCCAAAGCTTCCACTTAAAATCATTCCTCCCTAGGAACATACTGTGTGTGGGCAGCCAGAAGAGGCTCTCTTTACCTGAAGTCTTATGAAGTCCTGTGGCTTGAAGTCATTTGGTGAGCAGCCACACCAATCCACAATGTGCTTGTACTGGCACTTGCAGCCAAGCTTTCGGTTCCAATTGGTGACCCGCAGATTGTTGTCCACCAGTGTCTCGCACATGTGGCTGTTTTCCAGCACTGTATGGAAGAATGACTGTAGAAGACAGAAGATAACAAAAAGTCACTAACACAACATGAATACATGCGCAATAAACCTGAAGTTCAGGAAATCACCATGAGATTGTCTTGCAACTGGATGTGTAATGATTTGGACCTTCCACAGCACTATCAGTTCATGGATAAACTGTGGCTTCATTAACCTCATGTTATTATTTTGGAGTGGTTGAAAAGGAGAGAAAAATATAAAATGAGAATGAGAGAAAGAAGCAGATGCTTACTTCCAATGGACTATACTGAGAGCTGGTGACCCACATGCATAGATTTAAAGTGTGATCTGATTAGTGGTGAAGAGTTCACGAAGGAATCTGTTTTTTACAGCAATACATTTGTGTTAACTTCTATTTCATAATGACCTCTACAGTTAAGATATTTAAAGGCAGGAAGACAACAGAGGTAATTGACAGTATGTGTACAGAGGTTACTATAGCATTCCCAAAGCTATCTAGAAAATCCTTCCATGATAAGGTGTAGAGTTGGTTGAACACAGCAGGCCAAGCAGCATCAGAGGAGCAGGAAAGCTGACGTTCCCACTATCTCTAGAAAATCCTTCCATTCACTTTATTTAAAACAACTAAAAACTTAGGGTTTTTCTGTTTTGATAAACGCAATAACTACACTCCTTCAGGATTATACCAGTTATCACATCAGCAACCTCATTAGGCAATTGTAATGGAAGAGTTTAAAAGTTTTTAGAGTAGATTTGTAGCTCGGGTTGTGGATGTTGAGGTTGGTTGGCTCACTGAGCTGGTTCGTTGTTTCACAGATATTTCGTTACCATGCTGGGTAACATCATCAGTGCAGCCTCCGATGAAGCGCTGTTGTGTTTTCCCACCTGCTATTTAGGGTTATGAATGCAAGGGTTGATGGATTAGTAAAACCTACCTTTTATTCTTTCGTGGGATGTTAATGATGTTGAAGTCAGCAGTTATAGCCCATCCCTAACTGCGACCATCACTTTCTTGAACCACCGTAATACATCAGGTATTGGTACTTCTACAGTGCTGTAAAGCAGTTCTAGGATTTTGACTCAGCCAAAGTGAAAGAACAATGATATAGGTACAAGGCAGGATAGTACGTGGAGAGGGTAGCCCCTAGCTGATGGTGTTCCCTTGTCCTCTAGGTCACAGAGGTTATAAGTTCTGTAAGTTGGCGTTGGAGAGTCTTGGGTGGGTTACTGTAGTACATCTTGTAGATGGTACACATTGCTGCCATGTTGTGTTGGTAGAACAGGGAGTGAGTGGCGGACAGAAACACTGAACTTGAGGAGATCGTGAGAACAGGCAGGAAGAAATCTGAAGGGGTTAGCTATATAGAGAAGTAGACAGAGTTGGGTGAGAGACAAGGAGTGGGAGAGAAGTTCAGGGAGAATTGAGGTATTGAGGCTGAGACAGAGATAAAGAGAGAGACAGTGAGAGAGAGGAATTGGAAGACAGGGAATTGGGCAGCTGGATTTTAAAAGCATTTCAAATTCTACCACCTAAAAGACTATGGGATCCCATTGCAATATCAGCCATGCCCTGTAAGATTTAATGTTGGGAACAGTGATAATTGCTTTAAGGCAAGATTTCTGGCCCTACTGCAGTAGCAAATTCCATCTTAGAGTACTGCAGATCGAACAAATGGCTGCCGGTTCTGTAGCCCTAGCAGTACCAGATGGGAGCAATGCCACTTCTGGGCCTACAGGTAGTCCCACCACACCTAGAAGCCCAGAACTGGAGAGTCTCAGGGAGGGATATGAGGAACTAGGGATGAGAAGTCAGGAAGGTTAAGGAGGGCATTGAGGGGTACCTCCACAAAGGAGAACTCCATCATTGCCTGATACTAGTCTGTGAAGCTGCTGGGGCATCCTGCATAGCATTAACCTCACCTCATGGTGGGTACAATATTGACTGGAACAGGAGATGACCCTTAAGTGATCATTAATTGGACAACCAAGGCCTTTAACAGACTCAAGGGAAAGCTGCCTGATATTTTCCTGGCCCTGTAAAATTTCAGACAGGTTGAGATAGGCCAGAGCAGAGAGAAAGAAGACGATATTGGTGACAGCAATGATGAGATACAGAAAGGTACTGGAATCAGCGAGGAAGAGCCATGCCAAACAGAGAAAGCAGATTGCAATAGGCCTGAATTACCCCATACTTAATGCATCAGATCTTAGCTTTCAAGTCCTGCCACAGCCAGTTGACGCACAATTAAACAACTAACAAAAGCAGCCGAAGTTTTACAAAAATTCCATCCTCAACAATAAGGGAGCCCCACACTTCAGTGGAAAATACAAGTATTTGCATCCACGTTCAACCAGAAGTGCCGAATGAACGACTGATGTTGGTCTCCCAGCATTACAGGGATACCTGACCATAACCCTAACCCTATCACAGTCTTCAATCAATTCAATTCACTCCACATTATATGAAAAAAAAAACTGCTAATACTTATGTTGGGTGCCTGAAATTGAAAGTGCTCCTTTGCCAAAGACTAACCTCCCCCGGCTGAAATTAAAAATCTCTGTTTCTGTCAGCTCTCACCTCAGCTGGAAGTAGCGTGTACCAGTAGAACCGTTTTAGTTGAGTGACCAGCTCATCCTGTGTGTTCACCACATAAGCCACAAACTTGTGAGTCAGAGCGAACCAGTCAGAACCACCATCTACTATAATGCCCTCAGGGATGTGCCTGTCTCCGAGGCGCCACATGTGGTTGTCACATTCATGAAATATTCGATCTAAACCTTGCTTCTTGATAAACCTGGAAATAACAGAGACTACAATCGAATTAATGAAGAAAGAAAGTCATGCATTTCTGTAGTATATTATCAAGTTTAGAACATTCCAAACTGTCTTGTACAATAACTTTGAATTGTAGTCACTGTTTTAATTGTTATCACTCACTAGAGCCGGAAAATCCAGCCCTGCTCTTCCAGGGTTGTCACAAAAATGAATGATTTCATAAAGTACCCAAAAATATACCTGACTTCAGACCCCTAGGATGATAGAAGGCACGGATCAGGTTGCTGCAGTGAATAAGAACGGCTATTCCGGTAATTAGACTCTAACTACAGGTAAAGTAGTACAAACTGTTCAAAATTGTCAACATAAAATAATGATAATTAAAACTTTAATCCTCTTTTAATCCCACACTTACATACAGACAAACAAATGGGGCAACTGTTATTAGACAGGGGAACAACTGGAAAGACAGTCCAGTGATCTGTGATACCAGGTTCTGCGATTTTTTTTCTCTCTATTCGTTCACAGGATGAAGCGCCTTTTTCTGTACTGCTGATCTCTAATGACTCAAAGCAGTTGTACGTTGTAACTTTTAACTGATAAGCAAGGGACGTTGTTTTTATAAGTATACTAGTAACCTTGTGTCTCTCACCAACCAGTGGAACAACTTGGAGAAAGACGATTGAAGCAATGCGCTAGCCAGCATTTATTGTCCATCCCTAATTGCCCAGAGGGTAGTTAACAGTCAACCATATTGCTGTGGGTCTGGAGTCACATGTAGGCCAGAACAGGTAAAGGATATTAGTGAACCAGATGGGTTTTTCCAACGATTGGCAATGGATTCATGGTCATCATTAGACTCTTAATTCCAGATATTTCACTGAATTCAAACTCCACCATCTGCCATGGTGGGATTTGAACCCGGGTCCCCAAAACATTTCTGCGTCTCTGGATCAACAGTCTAGTGATAATACCACTAGGCCATCACCTCCCCCAGAGATTAAGATTATCTTTATGACTTTTCTGTGGTTAGCACATTGCTTCAATCGTCTTTCTCCAATTTGTTCCACTGGTTGGTGAGAGACACAAGATGACTAGTATACTTATAGAAACGTCTCTCGCTTATCAGTTAAAAGTTACAGCATACAACTGCTTTGAGTCAGTGAGATCATCTGTACAGAAAAAGGCCCTTTGTCCTATCGCGTCCACACCAGTCAAAAACAATCCCTAACTATTCTTATAACATTTTCCAGCACTTGGCCAATAGCCTTGTATGCCTTGACATTGCAAGAGTACATCAAAATATTTATGAAAAGTCATGAGGATTTCTACCTCCATCACCCTGACAGGCAGTGATTTCAGATTCCCACCATCCTATGGGTGAAAAAGATTTTCCTTACATTTTCCCTAAACATTCTGCCCCTTATCTTAAATCTACGCCCCTTTGCCAAAGGAAAAAGTTTCTTCCTGTCTATCTTATCTCCCCTTCAACATCTCAATCATGTCCTCTCTCAATCTCCTCTGCTATAAGGAAAACAATCCCACTCTCTTCATAACTGAAACTCTCCAGTTCAGGTAACTTCCTGTTAAATCTCATTTGAAATACAGAAATATAGAAAATAGGTTCAGGAGTAAGCCATTCAGCATTTCAAGCCTGAACCACCATTCAATATAATCATGCTGATCATGCAATTTCAGTATCTCATTCTTACTTTCTCTCCATACCCCTTGATTGCTTTAGCCATGTCCAGCTCCCTCTTGAATATATCTAACAAATTGGTGCCAACTGCTTTCTGAGGTAGCGAATTCCACTCATTCACAATTCTGAGTGAAGACATTCTCATCTCAGTCCTGAATGGCCTACCCCTTTATCTCAGACTGCGACTCCTAATTCTTCCCCAACATTGGGAACATTCTTCCAGCATTTAGCCTGTCCAGTCCCGTCAGGATTTTACAGGTTCCTACGAGGTCTCCCCTCATTCTTCTAAATTCCTGTGAGTACAAACCCAGTCAATCCAGTCTTTCTTCATATGTCAGTTCTGCCACCCCAGCAATCAGTCTGGTGAACATTCACTGGACTCCCTCAACAGCAAGAATGCACTTCCTCAGACTAGGAGACCAAACCTGCACACAATGATCATGGTGTGGCCTCACCAAGACTCTGTATAATGGCAATAAAGATATCCCTACTCCTGTACTCAAATCCTCTCATTATCAAGGCCAGCATGCCATTAGCTTTCCTCACTGCCTTCTGCAACTGCATGCCAATCTTCAGCAACTGTTCCATCATGACATCCCAGGTCTTGTTGCATCTCACCTTTTCCTAAACTGCCACCATTCAGATAATAATCTGCCTTCCTGTTTTTGCCACCAAAGTGGATAACCTCACATTTATCTACAATATATTGCATTGCCAAGTATTTGCTCACTCCGCCAGCCTGTCCAAGTCACCTGCAGCCTTTTAGCATCCTCCTCACAGTATACACTGCCACCCAGCTTAGTGTCATCTGCAAATTTGGAGATATTGCATTCAATTCCTTTGTCCAAATTGTTAATGAATATTGTGAACAGCTGGGATCCCAGCACTGAACTCTACCGTACCCCACTTGTCGCTGCCTGCCACCTGAAAAGGACCCATTTATTCCAACTCTTTGCTTCCTGTCTGCCAACCAGTTCTCTATCCAGGTCAATACATTACCTCCAATACCATGATATTTAATTTTGCTTACTAATCTCATGTGGGACCTTGCCAAAAGCCTTTTGAAAGTCCAGATACACAACATCCACTGATTCACGTTCCTCCTTGAAGAGATTGGTAGAATAATTAAAAAGGAGAGAAGAAAAATAATTTTCACCTAGAGGACAGCAGTATCTGGACTTGGTGTCTGAAAGAGTAGGAGGAATAGAAATTCCCAACTTATTTAAAAGGTGTCTAGATATGCACCTGAAGTCCCATAACCTCCTGAGATATGGACGCAATGCTGAAAATGGGAATAAGTAGGGTGGCCTGTCTTTTTGATAGGTGTAAACATGACGGGCAAAATGACAGCCTTCTGTGTTACATATTTTTCCATACTTTCTAAATATTCCAATTATTATAAAAAAGGAGTAATATGAAGGAATGTCAGGAGATTGAAGAGGCCTGCAAGTATGTGAATTGCTCCTTCTTCTATGTTGTAACAATTCTACGATTTTAAACAGAAGAAACACACCATATAAATTGCAAAAATGCAAACAAAGATGCAAAGGTTCTGGTTAAGACTGAATAGATACCATGCCACAAGAGAATATATTTGGAAAAGTATTCTGTCAAGTCAGGTAAAACTGAATGAAAAGGGCACACCAAGACCAAGCCTAACTCCTCAAGGGCTGGGATCCAGTTCCTAGTCATTTGTATCTCCAGCCTGCTGCACAACAATCACTATGCCCAGCAGATCGGAATCAGGGTCACTGTGATTCTGGAGCTGGTGGGCAATATAGTCTGGAATAACAAGACGGCCTACATCAACCACCACCACCACCTGCAGCTCGCCAACTGCAACAACAAGGAGCTCAATAAGCTGTTGGCAGGTGTCACTAGTACCAAGGATGGGAGTCCTGCCCAACATGCAGGATGTACTGCTGCCCAAGATACTGAAAGCAAGGCTAAATCAGAAAAGGGTCAAACCAAAATAGATACATTGTCAATAATTTCTAATTAAATAACCAGGTCAGGAGGACAAGGGCTTTACTGAAAAGGTGGTTGTCTTCAGATTCTTGATTACCAGTAACTGGTCCACAAAGCAAGAATATTACAGGCAATAAGTGCAGAAAATAATGAAGAATGTATGTTGATTCACCTGAATACATTCCAAACAATCTCATCCTGAAACATTAAACACAGTCACCTTAACGTTATTAACAATATGTTAATTTATAATAAGACATTGGTAATTCTGAAAACACTTTGCCTTTGTATTCTATCAAGGGTACTTAGGGATGATTGTTTTGCACATTTTTAATAATTTTTGATAACGTACCTGGTTCGTTAGTTTGCAGACGTCTCATTACCCTGTTGGATAATATAATCTGTGCAGCCTCCAATGAAGCATTGTTGTATTTTCCAGATTGCTATTTAAACTCTGGGGTCCGTTGGAGAACCAGGGCTCCAGGAATTCCTGTGCCTGTCTCTGCTTGGCTTGTCCTAATTGAACTGATGTTCCTCCTTGTCTGTACGTATGGAGACAAGTGAGTATTGGTTGAGTCTTTTTGTTGCTTGTTGGTGTCCATGTATTCTCGTAGCCAGTTTTCTTCCTGTCTGTCCAATGTTATGTTTGTTGCAGTTCTTGCATTTGGACAGACAGGAAGAAAACCGGCTACAAGAATACATGGACACCAACTAGCAACAAAAAGACACGACCAATACTCACTCGTCTCCATACGTACAGACAAAGAGGACCACCAGTTCAATTGGGACAACGTCAAGATCCTAGGACAAGCCAAGCAGAGACAGGCACGGGAATTCCTGGAGGCCGGTTCTCCACCAAGAAGGCCATCAATAAACACTTAGAAATAGACCCTATATACACACCGCTGCAAAGAAAAAGTGGAAATGAGGAAATCAACTCCAACACACCCCAGAGTTTAAAAAACAAGCTGGAAAGTACAACAACGCTTCATCGGAGGCTGCACTGATGATGTTACCCAACAGGGTAATGAAACCTCTGCAACCTAACGGACCAGGTTGGCGAGCGAACCAACCACAATGTATCAGTTAAAGTTAGGAGCCCAAATAAAAGTTGGCAGCTCTAGAATCCTGTAAACAAATGTGAATGTGTTTAAATTAACTACTGGTTAATATTTGGGTCTAAGTTTGGGCCAAGGTACAGAACTTTAAGTCGTAACCAGGAACTTCAAGAACTCTGGAGACCATGATCTTGAACAGTTTCACCTGCACCATCAACTACCAAGAACACAAACTGCTGGAGAAAATCAGGTCTGGGATCATCAGTTCTGAAGAAGGGCCACCAGTGTTAAAACATTAACTCTGTTTTCTCTCCCCCAGTGCTGCAAGAACTGCTGAATTTCTGCAGCAATTTCTGTTTTTTTCTATTTCAGATCTTCAGCATCTGCAGTTCTTTGTTTTCTTTTCGGTAGTTGAGGTCTATTCCTTTCCTTCTAGTGATAATAGCTCTTTGGCATAGATTTGTTTTAGGTGAAGTAAAGCTATTCCTGATCATTACATTGTCACAGTGGAACGAGGTCAAAAGATTATACAACCTCATTTCCTCTTCCTCTTCCTCTTCCTCAAAGAAATCTTCTCAATGCATGGCATCTCAGAAATAGTTGTTTTTAAAAATGAGCAGCAATTCGCAAACTAATGCCTTAAGACCTTCACAGAATTAGATTTGTTTGTTCATGTTACCAGCTCATCTAGATACCCACTGGCCACCGGAGAGGCTGAGAGGGGGTGTGAATGAGGATTTCAGTATGGCTCTACTGACCTATTGCTCCACAGTGCTACAATATGGTCTAGCCCATGTGAATGCTGAATGGAGTAAAGGACCTTCCTTTCAGTTAATTATTCCAGTGTAAACTGGAGTTGCGCATGGGACCCCATGGAAATCCCGTTGTAACACATTCCTAAGGAATTTGCCAGGAAATTGAATTTTCTTCTTGGCAATTCCTCTACACCTGAAACCAACCAAAAATTGGAACTGAGACCCCCTTCAACAACTGACCCTCACCTCTGCTCCTGCCTCAAACCTCTCCTTTCATCAGACCTGAATCTCCCAGAGTCAACTCCCACCTTCTCCGCAGCCCCTGCTGGACCTGATTTATCCCACCCATTCTGACCTAATGTATCACTTAACTTACCACCTTGCACACTACCTTCTACCTATTTGGCAATCTTCTCACCTGGCACCTGACCTATGCCCACATGGCATCTTACCTGTACTCACCTGCTATCCTACCCCAGCCCCCCAACCCTATTCATCTGGGATTCTACCCTGGCACCCTACTCATCAACCAGCTGGCGCAACCTCCCCAAGCCACCCTAAATCACACATCTTATAACCCTACCATTTGAAAGCAGCTGTCAAATTGCTGTCACGGGATCTTTAAATTTCAGAATACAGCAGGGAACTGCAATGAAAATGGGGCGCAGTTATCCTTCCTCTGACAATTCTGTACTAGAAAAGAATGGAAGTGTGCCTCTCCGTTTCTGAGGGAGCTCCGGGCGAAATCTCCTCTCTTAAATGCAGAGCACCCTTCTTTCTGTCTTTGTATTGTAATGATAACTGCTTTTGCCTGCCTTACCTAAACTTTTCATAATCATGCATACTTACATCAGATTAGATAAAGTAGAAGAAGGATGCATATGACAGACGTCAGGTAGGCAATACAATTGTGAAGCAGTTTCAATAAAGAAAGTTTGCAGGGAAATTGAAAAGCAAATTGAAGCAAAAAGACAGTACAAGAAGAGACTGACTGCTATCATAAAACAGAATCTTATCTAGCTGGACAACAGTGGAGGCACTGAATGGGGATGGTGTTGCCAAGCATGTGAAAAGCTATATCAGATTGTTCAAGCATTAAAAAAAATCAACATTGCTCCAAAAATCTGCCCATGGTGGATACTGAGTGAATGGCCACAAAGGTATACTGCACGGTATGAGCGAGTGCGGGGTAAGTGGGAACACGGGGTTGAGGGGTGAGTACTAGACAACTTAGAGGCTTTAAAGCTGTGATGAAGTCCCAGAGAACTTGAGTCCGGTCTTACTCCCTGCAGTGAAAGTCAAGTCTACTTCGGGCGATACAGTGGTTCAGTGTTTAGCACTGCTATCTCAGCACCAGGGATCTGGATTTCTTTCCTGCCTCAGGTGAACTGTCTGTGTGGAGCTTGCACATTCTCCCCATGTCTGCGTGGGTTTCTGTTGGGAGCTCAGTTTCCTTCCACAGTGCAAAGATGTGCAGGATAGGTGGATTAGCCATGGTAAATTGCCCTGTAGTGTCCAGAGATGTACAGGTTAGGTGCCATAGTCATGATAAATGTGGGGTTACGGGGATAGGGTGAGGAGCTGAGATGCTTATCAGAGGGTAGGTGCAGACAGGGTTGAACAGCCTCTTTCCACACTGTAGGGATCCTGTGATTGTATGAACTAGGGCCTCTACATTAAGGCGAGGCTGCTGAGTCTTACAAATCAAGCAAACTACCTTTGTAGCAAAAATCTGATCCCAAGATGATAAAGAATGCTTGTGTTAGAAGTCAGCATGAGAAGGCAAGGGAGAAGCTCAGAAAAACAGTAAAAGGAGCACATGACAAACAAAAAGAGGCTTTAAGAAGAAATTTAGCCAACACAAAAGGTAATACAAAATTCTTCCACAGAACCTTTTTTTAATTCAGTTGTGGGATGTGGACATCACTGGCTGGCTGGAATTTTATTGCCCATTCCCAGTTGACTTTGAGAAGGTGGTGGTGAGCTGCTGCCTTGAACCGCTACAGTCGACATGCTGTGGGTTGACCCACAATGCCTTTAGGCAGGGAATGTCAGGATTTTGACCAGTGAAGGAATGTGATATATTTCCAAGTCAGGTGATGGCTTGGAGGGAAACTTGCAGGTGGTAGTATTCCCATGTATCTGCTGCCCTTGTCCTTCTAGATGGAAGCTGTCGTGAAGTTAAAAGGCGCTGTCTAAGAATCTTTGGCAAATTTCTGTGGTGCATCCTGTAGATAGTACACACTGGTGCGACTGAGCATCAGTGATGAAGGGAGAGGATGCTTGTGGATGTGGTGTCAATCAAGCAAACTGCTTTGTCCTGAATGATATCAAGCTTCTTGAGCATTCTTGGAGCTGTACCCATCCAGACAACTGGGGAGTATTCCATCACACTCCTGACTTCTGCCTTGTAGGGAGTGGACAGGCTTTAGGAAGTCAGGAGGTGTATTACTTGCCACAGTATTCCTAGCCTCTGCTTTTGCAGCCACTGTGTTTATGTGATGAGTCCAGTGGGTTTCTGGTCAATGGTGACCAGAAATATATGTTGATAGTGGGGGATTCAGTGATGGTAACATCATTGAATGTCACGGGTAGTGAATACATTTTCTGTTGTTGGATCTGGTCATTGCCTGGCATTTGTGTGCTGCAAATGGATGGATCGGTTTTTGTCCAATGTGTGCAGGAGGGTTTCTGACACAGTATGTCGAAGGGCCGACAAGAGGGGAGGCCACACTGGATCTGGTACTTGGTAATGAACCAGGCCAGGTGTTTGATTTAGTGGTAGGTGAGCACTTTGGAGAGAGTGACCATAATTCGGTTACGTTTAGTTTAGCAATGGAAAGGGATAGGAACATGCCACTGGGCAAGAGTTAGAGATGGGGGAAGGGCAATTATAATGCGATTAGGCAAGACTGAGGTGGGATAGAATGGGGTAGCAAAATGCAGGGGATGGGGACAATCGAAATGTGGAGCTGGTTTAAGGAACAGATATTGCGTGTCCTTGATAGGTATGTCCCTGTCAGGCAGGGAAGAAGTGATAAGGTAAGGGAACCTTGGTTTACAAAAGAAATTGTATCTCTTGTTAAGCGGAAGAGGGAGGCTTATGTGACATTGAGACAAGATGGTTCAGATGAGGCGATGGAGAGTTACAGATTAGCTAGGAAGGATTTAAAGAGAGAGTTAAGAAGAGCAAGGAGGGGACATGAGCAGTCATTAGCAGGTAGAATTAAGGAGAACCCTAAAGCTTTCTATAGGTATGTGGGGAATAAAAGGATGACTAGGGTAAGAATAGGGCCAGTCAAAGACAGAAGTGGGAAGTTGTGTGTGGACCCTGTGGAGATCGGAGAGGTGCTAAACAAATATTTCTCATCTGTTTTCACTCAGGAAAAGGAGAATATTGTAGAGGAGAAGACTGAGATACGGGCTATTAGACTTGAAAGGATTGAGGTTGGTAAGGAGGAGGTGTTATCAATCCTAGAAGGTGTGAAGGTAGATAAATCCCCTGGGCCGGATGGGATTTTTCCAAGGATTCTCTGGGAAGCTAGGGAGGAGATGGCGGAGCCTTTGGCCTTGATCTTTGAGTCGTCATTGTCTACAGGTTTAGTACCGGAGGACTGGAGGATTGCAAATGTTGTGCCCTTGTTCAAGAAGGGCAGTAGAGATGACCCAGGTAATTATAGACCAGTGAGCCTTACATCTGTTGTAGGAAAAGGTTTGGAAAGGATTATAAGAGATAGGATTTATAATCATCTAGCAAGCAACAATTTGATTGGAGATAGTCAACACGGATTCGTCAAGGGCAGGTCGTGTCTCACAAACCTCATTGAGTTTTTTGAGAAGGTGACCAAGCACTTGGATGAGGGTAGGGCAGTTGACGTGGTGTACATGGACTTCAGTAAAGCCTTTGATAAGGTTCCACATGGTAGGCTATTGGAGAAAATGCAAAGGCATGGGATTGAGGGAGATTTAGCAGTTTGGATTAGAAACTGGCTTTCTGAAAGAAGGCAAAGAGTGGTGGTTGATGGAAAATATTCAGCCTGGAGTCCGGTTACTAGTGGTGTGCCACAAGGATCTGTTTTGGGACCACTGCTGTTTGTCATTTTTATAAATGACTTGGACGCAGGCATAGGTGGATGGGTTAGTAAGTTTGCAGATGACACTAAAGTCGGTGGAGTGGTGGACAGTGTGGAAGAATGTTGCAGGTTGCAGGGAGACTTGGATAAACTGCAGAATTGGGCTGAAAGGTGGCAAATGGAGTTCAATGCAGATAAATGTGAGGTGATGCACTTTGGGAAGAATAATAGGAAGGCAGAATACTGGGTCAATGGAAAGATTCTTGGTAGTGTGGATGTGCAGAGGGATCTTGGTGTCCAGGTACATAGATCCCTGAAAGTTGCCACCCAGGTTGATAGTGCTGTTAAGAAGGCATACGGTGTGTTAGGTTTCATTGGTAGAGGGATTGAGTTCAGGAGCCGTGATGTCATGCTGCAACTGTACAAAACGCTAGTGCAGCCTCACTTGGAATATTGCGTACAGTTCTGGTCGCCTCATTACAGGAAGGATGTGGAAGCATTGGAAAAGGTGCAGAGGAGATTTACCAGGATGTTGCCTGGTCTGGAGCGAAGGTCTTATGAGGAAAGGCTGAGGGACTTGGGTCTGTTCTCATTGGAGAGAAGAAGGCTGAGAGGGGATTTAATAGAGACATACAAGACGATCAGCGGATTAGATAGGGTGGACAGTGAGAGTCTTTTTCCTAGGATGATGACGTCGGCTAGTACGAGGAGGCATAGCTGCAAATTGAGGGGTGATAAATTTAAGACAGATGTCAGAGGCAGGTTCTTTACTCAGAGAGTGATAAGGGCATGGAATGCCCTGCCTGCCAATGTAGTTAACTCAGCCACATTAGGGGCATTTAAACAGTCCTTGGATAAGCATATGGATGATGATGGGATAGTGTAGGGGGATGGGCTTAGATTAGTTCACAGGTCGGCGCAACATCGAGGGCCGAAGGGCCTGTTCTGCGCTGTATTGTTCTATGTTCTAAATGTTACTTGCCATTTGTCAGCCCAAGGCTGGATATTATCCAGATCTTGTTGGATTTGAACATGGACTGCTTCAGTATCTGAGGAGTTATGAATGATGTTGAACATCGTGCAGTCATCAGTGCATGTCCCCACTTCTGACCTTATGATGGTGGGAAGGTCATTGATGAAGCAGCTGAAAATAGATCAGCTTGGTCAGGACACCATCTGAGGAACTCCTGCAAAGGTATCCAGATCTGAGATCACTGACGTCCAACAACCACAACCATCTTCTTATGTGTCAGGTATGACTCCAACCAGCAGACAGAATGCCCCTAATACCCACTGATTCCAGCTTTGTCAGGACTCCTTGATGCCACACTACAAAGTAGCAGAATAATAAGAGGAAGGGTTGGCCGATTCAGGATTGAAAAGGGGATCTATGAATGGAGGCGGGCATGGTGAGGTAGTAAATGAATAGTTTTCATCTGTCTTTATCAGGAAAGAAGACGCTGTCCAAGTCATTGCAGAACAGGAGGTAGCTGAGACACTGGATGGTCTAAACACTTATACAGAGGAGGGATTAAAAAGGCTGGCTTTACTTAAAGTTGATATGTCCCCACATTCGGAAGGGATGCATTCGAGGATTCTAAGGAAAAGGCACTGGTGGCTTTAATCCTACAATTTTCTTTAAATTCTGAGTGGATGAGTAGGTGGTGCGGTGTCAGAGGACTGATGAATTGTAGATGTTACTCGCAACTGCAGCCTGGTGATCAAAACATTTTTAGAATTGATAATCTAGGTTAATTAAACAGTCATTTGGAGAAAGCTAAATTAAGTCAGAAATACCAGCACAGATCTGTGCAAGGTAAATTGTGTTTAACGAATTTGATTGAGTTTTTTGTTGCGTTAACAGAAAAGGCTGATCATGATAATGCAGTCAATGTGGTGTATGTGGATTTCCAAAAGTCATTTGATAAAGTACAGCCTTGTCAGCAAAGTTGAAACTTATGGAATAAAAGGGACATTTATATTAAGTTGGATAAGAGACAAGGAATAAAACAACTGTGGTGAACAGCTGTTTTTTGAACTGGAGGAAGAACTGGAGTTCCTCAGGTGTCAGGATTTGGATCACTGCTTTTCTTGATATATCTTAAAGACAAACTTGGATGGACAGGGCATAATTTCAAATTTACAAATGACTCCACAGTTGGAAGAATTGTAAACAGTGAAGAGAAAAGTGGGAACTTTAACAGGACATCAACAGGCTGGTGGAATGCACAGGCATATATGAAATCTGAATTGACACATTTTGTGAGGAAGAACAACAGAACCTCTTAAACTGATGCAGCAATATTAAAGGGTGGGAGGAAATACATGGGGTATACTCACAAATCATTGAAGGTGGCAAGGCAGTTGAGAAAGTGGTTAAAAAGTCAAGTACGATATTCAGTTCTACTTATCTTACAGTACAAAGCAATGAGGTTCTGGTGAATCATTATCAGCCATTATTAATCGTGCATCCACTTCTGTGCATTGCGTTTTAGAAAAGATGTGAAAGTAATAGAACGAACTGAGAAGAAAACAATATGAGAACAGATGTGGTGACGAGGGATTTCATTTACATAGATAGATTGGAGAAGCCGAAGTTGTTCTCCTTAACAAAGATTAGACTGAGAGATTTGATCGAGGTATTCAAAATAAAGAGGAATCAAGTAGAGGGGCCAGGTGGGACCACTGTTGAGATTAGGTGAATTGCTCTTTCAGAGAATCAGCATGAAAAACCGGCCAAATTTTTTTTTTGTACCATTTCAATGTACCTTTTTTTTCAAATTTTTTTTTCAAATCCAGAGACCTCATTGGTTAGGGAGGAGCATTATCGGTTCTGTTCTTTCAATCTCTGCATTATAAAAGGATGTGATTTCACTGGAGAGGGTGCAGGGGAAGTTCATCAGGATGTTGCTTGAGATGGAGAACAGTTGTCTATGAAGAGAGGCTGGATAAGGGATCTTATGGTGCATTGGTAGTGTCCCTACCTCTGGGCCAGAAGGCCTGGGTTCAAATCCCACCTGCTCGCAGAGGTCTGTCTGAAGAGGTTGATTGAAAATGTCAATTAAGCTCATTTTCTTTGAAGCAGAGAAAGTTGAGGAGGGACCTGATAGAAGTGTATAAGATTATGAGGGAGAGGGATAGGGTGACTAGAAGGCAGCTGTTTCCCTTTGTCGAAGGGTCAATAACAAGGGGGCATAATTTTAAGCTGAAATGCAGGCGGTTTAGAGTGGATTTGAGGAAATATTTTTTCTTTGATGGTGGTGGGGTCTAGAATGCACTGCCTGAAATGGGAGTTGCGAGGGGCAAGTAAATTAAAAAGTAAATTAAAAGGTACTCGGGTGATCACTTGAAATGTCATAACATTGAAAGCTAAGGCCTAGTGCTAGAAAATTGGACTAGTGTAGATTCAGTGTAGCTTTGGCGGTACAGACTTGATGGGCTTCATCTGTACTGTACAATTTTATGTTATATGACTCTGTTGTTGTTGCTGCACTATTGTTAGCTTGCATTTTCCACAATTTATGTTGCAAGACTTATTTGACTGAAATAGCAAGGGAAATATCTAACTGCTCAAGCCATAAGATTCTGTGCTCCAGAAAATAATGTGTGGAGCAGTCTGGTGAATGAACACTACTCACCAGAGAAGCTCCCAGCCACTGACTGTCTCCTGTCTGACAATGAAATGATCCATTATCTGAAAGAAGCTACCTCCCCTTCAAGAGGGCAAAGTGTGGATTTAAGCAGGCCCCTGAAGAATTGGAATTAGGAACAGAGTTGAACATAAATAAGTAACTGAGCAGATTCTTTATATATCGTCATTTGGCAGCAGAAAGTTTGGGTATTGCTAAAAGAAAGAGATATGTTGTCAAAGATTTTTATCTTACCCTTACCAGGTCAGAAATGCAAAAATTCCAAATCTCAAAGGGAACAAGAATTTCTTCATGATGGCTTCCTTCATGATGGCTACAGGATGAAATACTTTGACAGCATCTCTTTTTCAGCAATACTCAGATTTATTACAATTTGTTTTTGAAGCATTTAATAATCAAAGGCACCGTATCACTTCCATTGTAGAAATTTGACATTATCAGAGATTTATCTATGCATTGCTATTGTCTGCTTTCCAGGTAAACAGGCAGACCTAAATTCTAATTTATCTCTCTAGTTTCCTCTCCAGTCCTCCCTGGATATCTCACCATTTTGCTGGATAATTCTACTAACCTTCAGATGAGATGTGAGGAAAAGCTTTTTCACCCAGAGGATGGTGGGAATATGGAACTCACTGCCTGTAAGGGTGGTACAGGCAGAAACCCTCATAAGATTTAAGAACTATTTAGATATGAACTTGCAATACCAAGGCATACAAGCCTGTTGGCCAAGTGCTGGAAAATGGGATTAGAATAGTTTGGTGGTTGTGCTTGACCAGCACAGATGCCAAAGGGTCCTTTTCTGTGCTGCAGATCTCTTTGACTCTATGATTCTAATGTCAGTTACTGCTTGGTCCCTCACTACTTTACCATTCTTTACCTGTGAACCTAAGTAGGAAGAGTCAGAAAGTGGCAATGTCGCAAATCATCCAGCTCAATCTTGTTCTTACCCATTATCCATGTGCAAACAATTTATAGCAAACAGCTCTTAGCCATGCTTGATTTTACTCTCAGTAGCTCAAGGTGCAAAATATCAAGTATAGCACCCTGCTACCACTTACCCAGTTGTAATCAGCTGCTTTGGATCAGGCCTGTATCAATCTCCGCACATATACAGATCAAACGGTGATAAACCCATTAAACCCAAATGAAATATTCCAGTTGGAAGTGCAGCAAGCAAAGAACTGGGTTCAGGTGTCATGCATATACAGATCAACAGCATGCCTGAATTTCATTGTCCAGGCTCCCTTGTGAACAGTCATTACTAGGATCCACATCTATTCGCTGAATTGTATCACAGCAAGAGTTTGCAGTCTCAGGAGAGCAAGAAAAAATCATCAATAAGCCTGGGTTTGGAACAGCTGTTTTCTTCCCAGTGGAATAATCTGGTCAAATAACTGCACTTCATCACTGTAGTAACTGTGTTCCTTTGTACAGTGCCAGAAAAAAGCACGGATTAATCCAGCATGGTGATAGTAATACATTAATCCTTCTAGTAATATCCAGCATATGCTCCAGCTACAGAATGCGCTGTGACAAACATTAGTCCCTTGTGTGCTGGTAACACTCCACAGGGACACTGCTGCTCTTAAACAATGAGTACCTGACTCTTCGCAGTTTTCACAAGACACAGGTTTAGCCTGCTCTCAACTTAAAGTAGAAAGCTCTCTCAAAACCTCCATGAAGGTTCTTCACAGTAAATTTGAAAGGAAAAGTACATCTAATTCCTACTTGATTCTTGTCTTCTGTTCTTCTTCTACGCTCTCATTTTTCACTCTAACATCCCTCTCCTGAACATGGTCACTTAGAGTCAGAGTCACACAGCACAGAAACAGACCTTTCAGTTCAACTTGTCCTTGCCGAGCAAGTTTCCCAAACTAAACTAGTCCCATTTGTCTGCATTGGCCCATATCCCTTGAAACCTTTGCTATTCATGTACCTGTCCAAATGCCTTTCAAATGTTGTAACTGTATCGGCATCTACCACTTCCTGTGGCAGTTCATTCCACACACAAACCACCTCTGTGTGAAAAAGTTGCCCCTCAAGTCCTTTCTAAATCTTTTTCCTCTCACCTTAAAATTATGACCTGTAGTTCTGAACTCCCCTACCCTAGGGAAAAGACCTTTGCTATTCACCTTATCTATGCCCCTCATGATTTTATAAACCTCTATAAGGCAATCCCTCGACTTCCTATGCTCCAGTGAAATAAGTCCCAACTAATACAGCCTCTCCCTATAATTCAAACCCTACAATCCAGTCACATCCTTGTAAATCTTTTCCGTACCCGCTCCAATTTAATAATATCCTTCCTTACACAGTACTCTAAATGTTTTTAATCATTTCTTCTTGGAACATGCATTATTGGTTGCTTCAACGTATTAAGACCCAAACACACAGGGCTGAATCTGTTCAGAAATGACAACTGTCATCAGATTCTTACTCCTATTGTGCTTTTGTGCCCAATTGTGGACCATTGCATTTTTGGTTGTGATGACCAAAGCTGGCCCCTAAAAATGTGCAGTGGTCTTCCAATGGAGTCCTTGGGACTGCGGAATCGTTTGTGGAGTGGCGGGCGGAGGGGCGGCGGGTGCGGTGGTGACGGCAAAACAAAAGTGGAGTGTACAGGGGACAGACAGTGTGATAGACACTGGCTACAGGGAGGTAGTCACACCACAGGTTCAGTCAGGTAGATGGGTGACTGCCAGGAGAGGCAGGCAGCTAGTGCGGGAGTCTTCGTGGCTATTCTTCTAACAGCTATATCATTTTGTATACTGTTGGGGGCGGCTTAGCTTCCCAGGCAAGTATTACAGCAGCAGCCAGGCTTGTGGCACCACAACTGGATCTGCTGTAAAGCAGGGAGGGGCAAGATCCAAGTGAGTAATAGTGGTCGGAGACTCGCTAGCTAAGGGCACAGCCAAGCATATCTGTGGCCTCGTTCAAGATTCCAGGATGATGTGTTCCTCCCTGGTGCCAGGTTCAAGGACATCTCTGAGTGGTTGCATAAAATTGTTAAGGGGGAGGGTGAGCAGCTAGAGCTTGTTGTGCACATTGGTACCAAAGACATAGATAGAAAGAGGGATGAGATCCTACAGAGTGAGTACAGGGAATCAGGAAAGAGGCAATTTTATGCAACCACTCAGAGATGTCCTTGAACCTGAAGAGTAGGACCTCAAGGGTAGTAATCTCTGGGTTACTTGCTACATGCTAGTGAGCAAGGAATAGAAAGATAGCATAGATGAACATGTGGCCAAGCAGCTGGTGCAGGAGGCAGGGTTTCAAGTTCTTGGATCATTGAGACTTCTTCTGGGACAGCTGTGACCTGCACCTAAACTGGAGGGGAACCAATATCCTTGCAGGGAGTTTCGCTAATGCTACTCGGGAGGGTTTAAACCAGAGTGGCAATGGGATGGGAACCAGAGCAGCAGGTCAGCAAGTAGAGGGATTAAGAGGAAGGTATGTTAGGACCAGCAAATTAGAAAGGAAAAGACAGGCAGAGACAAGTAAATGAACACAATGGTACTAATGGGCTGGTGTGTTTATGTCAATGCAAAGAGTATTATAGTTAAAGAGTCTCAATCAATACATGGAATAATGATGTTATGGCCATTACAGTGACTTGATTGAGAGAGGAACAGGATTGGCTGCTCAATGTTCCAGGGTATAGTTGTTTTGGATAAGATGAGAGGAAGGCAAAATGTCAGAGTTGCATTACTGATCAAGGAAAATGTTATATCCACACTGAGAGAGGATATACTGGATACCTCATCCACTGAGGCAAATAGCTACAGCTCAAAAATAAGATGGATGCAACCACTCTGATAGGATTATACTATAGGCACCCCAACAGCCACTGAGAGATTGAGGAACTAATAATGTAGGCAGATTATGGCGAGGTGTAGTAAAAACAGAGTTTTCATACTGGGTGACTTTAACTTCCCCAATATTGATGGGACTCCCTCAGAACAAGAGGCTTAGATGGGGCAGAATTTGTTAAGTGCATCCAAGAGGGTTTTTTGAAACAGTATGTGAACAGTCCAAATAGAGGAGGGGCCATATCGGACTTTGTATTGGCTAATCAACCTGACCTTTCAGTGGGAAAACATTTTGGAATCAGTGATCACAACTCCTTATGTTTTAAGATATCTATGAATAGATAGAAGCTTACAAGAAGGTACTGAATTGGGGGAGGGGGACAAATTACTTCAGTATTATGCAAGAGCTAGAGAGTGTTAATTGGGAGGAGCTGTTATCAGGCAAAGGAATTGCTTAAAGACCAACTGATAAGAGGTTCAAGACCAGCATATTCCAGTAAGGAGGAAGGACAAGGATGGCAAGGTAAGGGATCCTTGGATAATGAGGGAGGCTGTGAATTTATCAAAAGGAAAAAGGAAGCATAAGTAAGGTTTAGGAGGCTAAAATCGGATGGGGCCTGTCAGAAATATAAGGAAAGCAGGAAAGTACTCAAGCAGGGAATTAGGAGACCAAGACAGGGCCATGAAATTACCTTGGCAAGCTGAGTTACGGAGAATCCCAAGGCATTCTATACATATATTAAAAAAACAAGAGGATAACCAGGGAGGAGGTAGGGCCACTCAAGGATAAAGGAGGAAATTTGCGCTTGGAGGCACAGGATGTCAGTGAGATCCTAAATGAGTACATTGCATCAGTATTCACCCAGGAGAAGATGTGTGGAGCATGCGAAGATGCTACAGCATTTTGAGATCAAGAAAGAAGTGGATAAGTCCCCGTGGTATCTACCTCAGGTTGTTGAGAGAGGCGAGGGAGGAGATTGCTGAGGCCTTGCCCAAGAACTTCGTATTCTCGCTAGCCATTAGGGAGATCCTGGAGGACTGACAAGTAGCTAATGTTGTTCCTCTGTTCAAGAGGGAAAATAGGATAATCCAGGAAACTATAGACCAGTGAGTCTCACTTCAGTGGATGGGAAGCTACAGAACAGAATTCTTAGGGAAAGGATTTGAGCACATTTGGAAAAGCATGGCCTAATTAGGAATAGTCAGCATGGCTTTGTGCAGGGCAGATCATGTCTGATTAACTTGATGGAATTTTTTGAGGAGGTGAAGAAAGTGATCAATGAGGGTAGAGCAGTAGTTGTTATTTACATGATTTTAATAAGGCTTTCGACATGGTAGGCTCATCCAGAAGATTAAGATGCATGCAATCCACGGTGACTTAGCTGCGCAAATTCAGAACTGGCTTGCTCAAAGAAGGCAAAGCATAGTGGTGGAAGGGTGTCTTTCAGGCTGGAGGTCTGGAAGTAGTGGTGTTCCGTAGGGATCTGTACTGGGACCTCTGCAGTTTGTGATATATATAAATGACAGATGAAAATGTAGATGGGTGGGTCAGTATGTTTGCAGACTATACAAAGATGAGTGGAGTAGTGGATAGTGTAGAAGGTTATCAAAAGATACAGCAGGATATAGATTGGTTGCAGGTATGGGTGGAGAAATGGCAGATGGGATTTAATCGGGGTGAGTGTGGGGTGCTGCACTTTGAGAGATCAAATTTTGAGGCAAAGTATACAGTTAACGGCAGGTCTCTGAACAGCACTGATGTACAGAGAGGTCTTGGGGTTCAAGTCTATGCCTCCCTGAAAGTGGCCACACAAGTAGATAGGGTCGTAAAGAAGGTGTATAGTATGCTTGCCTTTATTGGTCAGGAAATTGAATACAAGAGTCAGAATGTCACGTTGCAGTTTTATATGACTTTGGTTACACTTAGAGTACTGCGTCCAATTTTGGTCATCACATTACCGGAGGGACGTGGAGGTTTTGCAGAGGGTGCAGAAGACGTTTACCAGGATGCTGCCTGGACTAGAGGGTATGAGCAAGAAGGAGAGGCTGGAAAACTCATGTTGTTTTCTCTAGCAGCAGAGACTATAAAATTATGAGATGCATAGATTGGGTTGATGGTCAGAATCTTTTTCCCAGAGTTGAAATGCTTAATACTAGGGGGCATGTATTTAAGGTGAAAGGTTGGAAGTTCAAAGGAGACGTGAGGAGCAAGTGTTTTTACACAGAGATTTGTTGAAGTCTGGAAGGCAATGCCAGGGGTCGTGGTGGAGGCAGATACAATAGGGACATGTAACAGACATTTAGGTAAGCACATGGATATGCAAGGAATGGAGGAATATGGACCAATGGCAGGCAGAAGTGGTTAGTTTCATTTGGCGTCATGCTTGAGCCGACATCGTGGGCTGAAGGGCCCGTTCCTGTGCTATCCTGCTCTATGTACTATGTCCCATGCAGCAAGCCCCATTTTGTCAGCAATAGTTGCCATTTACTGCTAAGTCTAAATACAGAAAACTTTTGGGCATTGAAACAGGTTTTCAGTGCAGGAAATGATGGAATTATATTGAAAGGAAAGATTCAGAAGATTAGGCCTTTATTAGAACAAACAAAGAACAAAGAAAATTACAGCACAGGAACAGGCCATTCGGCCCTCCAAGCCTGCGCCGATCCAGATCCTCTATCTAAACCTGTCGCCTATTTTCCAAGGATCTGTATCCCTCTGCTCCCTGCCCATTCAGGTATCTGTCTAGATACATCCTAAATGATGCTATCGTGCCCGCCTCTACGCGTTCCAGGCACCCACCACCCTCTGCGTAAAGAACTTTCCATGCATATCTCCCTTAAACTTTTCCCCTCTCACCTTTGAAATCGTGACCCCTAATAATTGAGACCCCACTCTGGGAAAAAGCTTCTTGCTATCCACCCTGTCTATAACTCTCATGATTTTGTCGACCTCAATCAGGTCCCACCTCAACCTCCGTCTTTCTAATGTAAATAATCCTAACCTACTCAACCTCTCTTCATAAGGGGTAGGCCATTTAGAACAGAGTTGACGAAAAACTTCTTCACCCAGAGAGTAGTGGATATATGGAATCCTCTGCCCTAGAAGGCAGTGGAGGCCAAGTCTCTGGATACTTTCAAGAAAGAGATGGATAGAGCTCTTATAGATAATGGAATCAAGGGTTATGGGGATAAGGCAGGAACAGGATACTGATTGTGGATGATCAGCCATGATCATAATGAATGGTGGTGCTGGCTCGAAGGGCCGAATGGCCTACTCCTGCACCTATTGTCTATTGTCTATAGCTTGCGCCCTCCATACCAGGCAACATCCTGGTGAACCTCCTCTGCACCCTCTCCAAAGCATTCGCATCCTTTTGGTAATGTGGCGACCAGAACCATACGCAGTATTCCAAATGTGGTTGAACCAAAGTCCTATACAACTGTAACATGACCTGCTATCTCTTGTACTCAATACCCCATCCGATGAATGAAAGCATGCCGTATGCCTTCTTGACCACTCTATCGACCTGCATTGCCACCTTCAGGGTACAATGGACCTGAACACCCAGATCCCTCTGTGCATCAATTTTCCCCAGGGATTTTCCATTTACTGTGTAGTTCGCTCTTGATTTGGATCTTCCAAAACGCATCACCTCGCATTTGCCTGGATTGAACTCCATTTGCCATTTCTCCACCCAACTCTCCAATCTATCTATATTCTGCTGCAGACTCTGACAGTCCCCTTCACTTTCTGCTACTCCACCAATTCTGTTGAACGTAGAAGAATGAGAGGTGATCTCATTAAATTGTGTAAAATCCTTAAAGGGCGAGGTAGGGTAAGTGCAGAAAGGATCTGCCGACTAAGGACATAGTCTCAAAGAGGTTTCCCACCCAGGTTGATAGGGTTGTTAAGAAGGCATACGGTGTGTTAGGTTTTATTGGTCGAGGGATTGAGTTTCGGAGCCGTGAGGTCATGTTGCAGCTGTACAAAATTCTGGTGTGGCCGCACTTAGAGTATTGCGTACAGTTCTGGTCACCGCATTATAAGAAAGATGTGGAAGCACTGGAAAGGGTGCAGAGGAGATTTACCAGGATGTTGCCTGGTATGGAGGGAAGGTCTTATGAGGAAAGGCTGAGGGACTTGAGGCTGTTTTCATTAGAGAGAAGAAGGTTAAGAGGTGACTTAATAGAGGGTTAGATAGGGTGGACAGTGAGAGCCTTTTTCCTCAGATGGTGACGGCTAGCACGAGGGGACATAGCTTTAAATTGAGGGGTGACAGATATAGGACAGATGTCAGAGGTAGATTCTTTACTCAGAGAGTAGTAAGGGCATGGAATGCCTTGCCTGCAGCAGTTGTAGACTCGCCAACTTTAAGGGCATTTAAATGGTCGTTGGATAAACATATGGATGATAAGGGAATAGTGTAGGTTAGATGGGCTTCAGATTGGTTTCACAGGTCGGCGCAACATCGAGGGCCGAAGGGCCTGTACTGCACTGTAATGTTCTATGTTCTATGTTCTATGACCTTCTGGACCGAGGAGAGGAAAAACCACTCCACTCAGAGGTTTGTGAATTCTGTAATTCCCCACCCCAGGGACTGTGTAAGGTGAATGTGTTCAAGATAATGGACTTATAGTCATTAATTACATCAAGAAATATGGAAATGGTGCAGAAAAGTGACATTGTGGGAGATCATGGGGCGGCACAGTGGCCCAATGGTTAACACTGTTGTCTCACAGCGCCAAGGACCTGGGTTCAATTCCAATTCCATATACTCCCTTTGTCTGCGTGGGTTTCCTCTGGGTGCTCCAGTTTCTTCCCACAGTCCAAAGGTGTGCAGGTTAGGTGGATTGGCCATGCTAAATTGTCCAGGAATGTGCAGGAAATGCAAGGTTACGGGAATAGAGTAGTGGGTTGAGTCTGGGTGAGATGCTCTTTGATGGGTCAGTGTGGACCAAATGGCCTGCTTCCACACTGTAGGGATACTATGATAGGGAGTGACAGAGCAAATTTAAGGAGCTGAATGGTCTACTCATGCTCCTACATTCCTCCATGTTCTTAAAAAAAAAGTGCAACACGGTGAGGCAAACAGATAGGGTGGCACGGCGGGTAGGATACTTAGATCATATCATGAGGAGTCAGAGAATGGGGATGGAGCAGGAAGGAAATCAGTGGTTCAGGGATGGTCCGTGTAATAATTATAACAAGGTCAGCCAAGTGGACCTCATAGAATATGAGTTCCCTGATTGGGCTGTTATTCTAGTCCAATGAGGGAGCCCTAGCTAACAGATATAAACAGAAGCTCTATTCACTCAGAGTTGGCCCTGAGGAAACTGGATCAGTGTCAAGGACTCTTAACTTATAAACGAAGGGTGGCTTGGTGACAGGACACCAGCCTCTACGGAGTTTATTGGTCAGAGTTTGAGACATCTGTGCCGTGTCCTAACAAGCTGGGCAATACTCACGTTATCTGTGCATTTCCTACTAGTCCCAATGTATATCTCTGGGCCACAGTGTGGGACTGGATGAGCACAGATTAGGTATAGACAGGGGTTTTCCACTCCCAGAGGACTTACTAAACCAGTTGGATTTTTACAAGAAAACAGGCGCGCCAAATGTAGTGAATTTAATTTCACAAGCTGCCGTGTACAAATACCAGCAAGCCTCCCTAAACTGACCATTCAAGCCAAGTGCCTGCAGGTTACTTAGTGGCCCAAAATTTCTTCACAATGTTCATATCTTGCAATGTGCCCATAAGGTAGACTGGTGTCCTTAAAGACTCCTCCTCTTGTTAACCCAGGTATGTAGAAACCAGCAACAGTGTGCCCAGCACTGTAATCCAGTGGCTAAACAAATAAATTAATTAGAATGCAGATCAGGAAATCCCAGATCAGGAAATCCCAGACCACAATATCTTAGTTTGTGTGCCATAAACACTTATTATTTGCTGTGCAACACTAACTCATTTTTCCATTTCATGTCACGCAGAAAAACCTTAAAGTTGCTATAGTTCACTAATATATTTGCCTTTTATACAGTCACAAATTAAACACTGATGAGGAGAATCCATTTTTGTTCACTCATTACTAGATTCAGTAGGCTTTCAGCATCCAATCCACAACCCACTGGAAGGGCTGATGTCTCTGACATCAGGCTGAAATTTGATTATTACTTATTTAAATAAGCTTCTAAACCTTACTATATTTCAATGCATTGCTGGGGTCATTCCTTTTCCATTTGGCTAACTTATAATCCTCCATAAAGTGCCTCTCACTGTAAATTACCCTCAAGACTCTTCCTGTGTCCCTTCCTGGACTATACTGCAGTAATCAGAGCTAGAAACAGCACTCAAAGTTCAGTCTGACTGATGCACTTTAATTTTAGTATGTCACCAGAGACCCAGATAACATTCTGGGGACCTGGGTTACCATCTGGTTCATTAATGTCCTTCAGGGAAGGAAACTCGGAGCAGCACAGTGGCTGGCACTGCAGCCTCATAGTGCCAGGGACCCGGGTTCTATTCCAGCCTCAGGTGACTGTCTGTGCAGAGTTTGCACACTCTCCCCGTGTCTGTGTGGGTTTCCTCCGGGTGCTCCAGTTTCCTCCCACAGTCCAAATATGTGCAGCCTAGGTGGATTGGCCATGCTAAATTGCCCATAGTGTTCAGGGGTGTGTGGGTTATAGGGGGATGGGTCTGGGTGGGATGCTCCAAGGGTCGGTGTGGACTTGTTGGGCCGAATGGCCTGTTTCCACATTGTAGGGATTCTAATGATCTGGTCTGGTCTGGCCCACATGTGACTCCAGACCCACAGCAATGTGGTTGACTCTTAACTGCCCTCTGGGCAATTAGGGATGGGCAATAAATGCTGCGTAGCCAGCAACGCCCTCATCCCGTGAATGAATTTCAAAAAAGACCCAACTTAGCCAGCAGGGCTAAGGTTCTGCATAGGTTCTGAAGAGGAGTCACTGGTCTCGAAATGTTAACTTTGCTCTCTCTCTGCTGCCAGATTTTCTGGGTTTCTCTAGCAATTTCTGTTTTTGTTTCAGCATTGCACTTGTTCATCTAATTATTGCTCCACAATGAATTGGTCTGAGGTCTATAGATAATTCTATGCATGGCAACAATTTGGACTCTATGCACAGAGCATGAATCATCCAGTTTATTCTTTCTAATCACAGTAATCACAGTTTGTACTCAGGACATTGGACTTTCATTTGGTTTAACCTTGACAGTGCAAGGCCCATAATGCTGGCCCAGCTGAAATGCTCCCACTGCATTCCTGGCTGAAACCAATTCACTCAATATAGCCCCAGGCTGTAACTAGGTTTGCCATAACGTGCAGCGGTTCAGCCAGTTTTGGCTCGTACCTGGCATTATCCCGGCCGTGCGATTTCAGAAAATTTTTCTCTCTATACCTGGAGAGGAATCCCACCAGCTCATCATTTGTCCTGTGAAATAAAAGAGTTATCAGATAACAATGTAAGAAAAGGTTTATAATCTTTTACATTTAAATTCCACTGTTAATAATCATCAAAATGCAGGATATTTTTCCCTATCACGTTACTGTTTAGTCTGCTGAATGGTGACCTTTTTTTAAATTTCCAGCTTCATCAGTATTTTGCTTTGAAAGGATGCTAACATTAGGAAATGGATTTTTTTTACATCTTGGTTACCATCAAACTCTCCCATTTGGGTGAGATACAGATCAAAGCCCCATCTACACTGTCTCCATCAAACACTCCAATGACAGATACAGCACAAGGTATGTACAAGGTATGGACATCTGTTTTCTGAGTCTTGAGAGTCTTTGGAACTCTCTTCCTGAAAAGAGGATATTAGCAGAGTCCTTAAATATTTTAAGTCATAAGTAGATAGATTCTTGCTAAGCAATAGGGTGAAATGGTATCAGGACAGGCAGAAATACAGACTTGAGGATATAATCAGATCAGCCAGGAGGAGGCACCAAGGGCTGGATGACCAACTCCTACTCCTAATTTCTATGCATAATATCATTCTATAACAACAATGTCACACTAATCCCTCAGTAGATAAGGCAGAAAAAAAGGAAGGAGACAGAAAAGACTATGGGCCAGTTAACTTAAGACTGTCATTGGGAAAATGTTACCATCTATCATAAAGGATGTAATAACAGAGCAGAAATACCAAAGCAAGAGTCAGCATAGCTTCACGAAGTGGAAATCATACCTGACAAATTTACTAGAATTCTCTGAGGAGATAACAAGCAAGATGAAGGGAAAGCAGTGCATGTAATATATTTGGATTTTCAGAAGGTGTTTGGTATTGGAAGTAGTACATTAGCATGGATAGAAGATTGACTAACAAATTGAAGACGGAGTTGCACTTCATCTCTTTAGTCTCATCTGGGCTTTCTGAGATTAAAGACAAAGCAATAACTTTCGTTCTTGGTAAATCAGCCCCAAGAGCAAATCAACTCCATCCATGAGTAACTTCTTCACTACCCTGACCACCACGAGTCCAGATGACAAGTCACACTCCAATGGGACTCTGACAAAAGAACCAGGATATACACTCCACCCATACAGATAGTAAGAACTGCCGATGCTGGAGACAGAGATAACACAGTGTGGAGCTGGAGGAATACAGCAGGCCAGGTAGCATCAGAGGAGCAGGAAAGCTGACGTTTCGGGTCGGGACCTTTCTTCAGAAATGGGGGAGAGGGAAGGGAGCTCTGAAATAAAGAGAGAGGAGGGGTGGGGCTGGGGAAGGTAGGTGGGATGGTGATAGGTGAGTACAGGTGGGCAGTGGTGGGGATTGGTCAGTGAGGTGGGAGGGGCAGATAGGTGGGGGATAAGACGGACAGGTCAAGGAGGTGGGGTTGAGAGGGAGACAGGTAGGAGAGAAGACGGACTGGTCAAGAAGGCAGGGATGAGAGGGGTGGGGGAAGGTAGGTGGGACGGCAATAGGTGAGTGCAGGTAGGCAGTGGTGGGGATTGGTCAGCGAGGTGGGAGGAGCAGATAGGTGGGTGAGAAGATGGACAGGTCAAGGAGGCAGGAATGAGAGGGAGGGCTGGTCGTGGGATGAGGTCGGGGGTGGGGAGATCTTGAAGCTAGTAAAGTCCATATTGACGCCACTGGATTGTAGGCTCCCAAAGCAGAATATGAGGTGCTGTTCCTCCAGTTTCCAGGTGACATCATTGTGACACTGGAGGAGGCCCAGGATAGACATGTCATCCAGGGAGTGGGAGGGGGAGTTGAAGTGGTTCACGACTGGAAGGTGTTGTCATTTGTCGTGAACCAAGTGCAGGTGCTCAAAAACCGTTTACCGAGCCTCTGCTTGGTTTCATTGATGTAGAGGAGGCCACATCAGGAGCAGCGGATGCAATAGACCATGTGGTATAGTGGATGTGCGGGTGAACATCTGTCTGATGTGGAAGGTTTTTTTGGGTCCTTGGATGGAGGTGAGGGGGGAGGTGTACGGGCAGGTGTAGCACTTCCCGTGGTTGCAGGGAAAGGTGTCGGGGGTGGTGGGGCTTGTGGGGAGCATGGAGCGGACGAGGGAGTCGCGGAGTGAGTGGTCCCTACGGAAGACAGATAGGGGTGGGGAGGGAAATATATCCTTCATTGTGGGGTCAGATTGCAGGTGGCGGAGAATGATGCGTTGAATCTGGAGGTTAGTGGGGTGATACATGAGGACAAAGGGGATTCTGTCTTTGTTTTTGTTGTGGGGAGGGGATGTGAGGGCAGAGGTGCGGGAAATGCAAGAGATGAGGTCGAGAGCATTTTCAACCACTGAAGGGGGGAAGTTGCGGTCCTTGAAATACGAGAAAATCTGGGATGTTTGGGAGTGGAACGCCTCATCTTGGGAGCAGATGTGGCCGAGGCAGAGGAATTGGGAGTAGGTCTCATCTCATTTGCCAACATTTTAGTCTTCATTGAACTCCCTGGAAGGAAAACTAAATCCTTCTCCAGCAAGAGAGTCTGAGGAGCTCCAGTATCCCTGAGAATAGTTGCAGGCTTGGATGCTTCATTTGAAGAGAAAGGGTTTTTCCCTTCAGATAAAAGCCTTTCGTATCTCTCAACTACCCTATGTACTACTTCTGCACTCAGAATTTTTAACTCCAGTCCCTTACTTATAGTTAAACCTGATGACGTTAGCTTAGTTTTCAAACTCCATGAGTTCAAATAAGTCCAATCGTTTCCCTTGCAACCTCCAGCATTCTGAATGATGAGTCCCACCTTGTTACACTGGAAACACATCAGCTTCCAATTCCAACCTCTACCCTCAGGCCTTTAGATCTGAGGAGACATTGATACATTCCCAACTATCCGTGTCTTATCTCAGCTACTTGCTTTCCTTTCATTCTTCCATTTTCTATCCCTTTCGAGCTTATTTGGAGAAATGGGGGAAAAAAACCTTTCCTTTTTAACAGTTCAGCTCATTATCATCAGCCATTATTGCTGCTCATCTCACAGTTGCAACGCTTTGCTCCCCAGCATGGATTCTTACTGTGGAAGGCAGTGAGTTTTAAATTCTTCTAAGAGAATAATCTCTGTTACCAGCTTCATGACTGGCTTCAGCTTCGAACGCTCATATCCACCAGTCAAAATTACCTTGTTTAACCCTTTCAAATTCAATACACATTTGCCCAGGCTGCTTCCTTAAATACCAGAATCTTTGCCTACCTGCCTCGGGCTCTAACTCGCATGCAGCAATGTAGTTTTCTTCACAGTGCCATAATCCCAACTAAGCTTCTCTGAAAAGGAAGCGTAAGTTTCCTGTGCTTTTTTGTGAACTTATTCTGCATGGGCATTGCCCAGTCCTCCTTTTCCCAATTATTTTCTAGCCACTTTCTCAAATAACATGAAGAGTGCCTCCACATCCATTTCCTTGGATTTGGTAGGGTCCATGCAAACTTAAACATTTCCTCACTGGACTTTAAATTATGACTCAAATTCTTCCCCTGTAATCTGCATCACCATCTGTCAGCTCCTGTTTCAAGTGCATCTTTTCAAGCTAATATTTATATTCCCTTGTTTTTTCTCTTTCTTGAAGTTTTAATTCTGATTTTATCATTTTCATTCTCATCAATGCTATTCCCTTATGTTTTCCTGCTTTTTCCTTGTCTTCTTCTACCATTTTGAGTTTCTTCATTTTCTCCTCATGCTCAAGCTACTTTGACCATAACTGAATATCACTTGAATTCACTATCCAGAATACTTGACTTCTCCTGTACATCCTCTAAACAGCAGCTGTGACAGCACCTCAATTACCACCGTCTCCTTAGCTCTACCGGGCAATGCTACCTTCACTTTACCTGCCAAATCAATCAACCTGGGATTTGAAAGGTTCAAACACTGCCAGGAACAATGCTGCCACATGCAGGAAATCCTTTACTATTTCTAATGCCATGTCTTAAATACTAACATCACATCCCAAATCCTCATCGTTGTGACTCAAATCAAACATGGACAAATCCCCCAAATTTAGTTACACCTCACTGGGGAAGCATACAGGAAATCAATGCCCAGCATTCCCAGAGTCATCACAAAAATTGCAAATGTTTAGAAGTACTCAGAATTCCCCAATTTACCAGTCTTCTAAATCTGGGTTGACAGAAAATGTTGTACTTACAATAAGTATCAGGTAACTTATTGTTCAACCAGTTCTTTTCCCAATTTAGTAGGTAATCAAAAATACAGAAAAAAAATGGTCTTGACAAACTCTATTTTTCAAAAAGGGAAACAAAATATAGATACCTATAGGCCAATTAGCAATAACATCTGTCATTGGGAAAACATTATTATTAGTATGCAATAGTAAAGCATTTAGAAATATATAACACAATGAAGCAGAGACAGCATTTGTCAGAATTCTTTGATGAGAAAAGTTAGACAGATAAATTGAAACCAGTAGCAGCGGAATCAGTGGAAAGACAGCAAAAAGAGGGATTATGAGGTCTTCATTCGTCAACCATAAAAATCCAGCGTCCACATTCAGCGGGTAAGAGGGAAGGCATGGTCTGTTGGCCTTTACTTCAAAGTGAATGGAGTATAAAAATAGGGAAGTCTTGCTAAAAGGTATTAGTTAGACCGCAAATGGAATTCTGTGAGCAGTTTTTGTCCCCTTATTTGAGCAAAGCCATACTGGCACTGAAGGCAGTCCAGAGAATGTTCTCTAGATTGATCCCGGGTATGAGGGACTTTCACTAGATCATTATTTTATATCAGTTTTCACAGCAGACTGCACTAAATTAATATTATCAAGCTGGATAGGCTTCAGAAGAGATTCACCAGGACGTTGCCAGGAATGGAGGGTTTGAGTTATAATGAGAGGCTGGATAACCTGAGACTTCTTCCATTGGAGCGTACGAGGTTCGGAGGTGGCCTTATAGAAGTATATAAAATGATGAGAGGTACAGATAAGGTGAATGGCAGGTGTCTTTTCCCTAGGGAGGGGGATTTCAAGACTAGGGGGCATATCTTTAAGGTGAGAGAAGAAAGATTTTAAAAAGACATGATGGGTAATTTTTTTTTTTTACACAGAGTTTGTGTGTGAACTTCCAGAGGAAGTGGTGGATGTGGGTACTATTGAAATATTTAAAAGACATTTAGATAAGTACACGAATAAGAAACATTTGGAGGGATGTTGGCTGAGCCAGGCAGGTGGGATAATTTAGTTTGGGATTATGGTCAGCATGGACTGGGTAGATCGAAGGTTCTGTTTCTGTGCTCTATGACTCTACTACCTACTGAACAGTCGCAGGTAATGGAGAGATGATAGAAAGGGAGGAGCTTGGGATAATCCTCATTATTAGGGGAAAAAGTACTATACAAGCTACTGGGATTGAAAGAAGACAAGTCTCCAGGGCCTGATGGATCATAAAGGAAGAGGCAGTAATTATATTGGGTCAACGAGATAAGAAGGCGTAGAGCTGGATGAACACAGCAGGCCAAGTAGCATCAGAGGAGCAGAGCTTACATTTCAGGTCTAGACCCTTCTTCAGAAAATGAAGAAGGGTCTAGACCTGAAACGTCAGCTTTCCTGCTCCTCTGATGCTGCTTAGCCTGCTGTGTTCATCCAGCTCTACACCTTGTTATCTCAGATTCTCCAGCATTGGCAGTCCCCACTATCCCTCTCAATGATGTTGGGTCCACTGGTTATAATATTACAAAATTCTTTGGATGTGGGAAAGGCTATAGTTGATTGGAGAAACGCTAATGTAATTATTATTAAGTTATATTATTATATTATCCCTTACTCAAAAAGGGAGAGGTAGGAATTAGGAAACTATAGACCAGTTAGTTTAACATGCATTGGTGGGAAATTGTTAGAATTCATTTTTATGGACGTAATAACATGGTATTTGGAAAGTCAAAATTTAATCCATCAGAGTGAGCATTGGTTTTATGAAGGGTAAATAACGTTTAACAAATTTGCCACTCTTCGAAGAGGTGGATAATGGGGATCCTGTGGATATAGTCTTTCTGCACTTCCACTAAGCATTGAATAAGGTGCAGCAAAAAAGGTCAACAAAAGATAATGGGGTTAGGGGTAATTTATTAGCTTGATAAGAATATTGGCTAACCGACAGAAAGCAGAGAGTCAGGGTAAATGGCTCTATTTCTGGCTGACAAGGTGTTGGCTTTGGTCCACAGACTCCAACTATTTACAATCTGTATTAGTGATCTTGGATTCAGGGATAGATGTACTGTAGGTGGGAAAGTCAGCTGCAATGAAGAAATAAGACATTTATAAATGGATATGGATAGGTTAGGTGAATGCCAAAATCTAGTGGAATAAGTTTAACGTGGATACGAATGAGGTTATCCATTCTGTTTGGAGGAATAGAAAGGCAAATTATCTAAACCAAGAGAAACTTTAGAATGCCTTGGTGCAGAGGGATTGGGTGTCCTCATACATGAACTACAGAAAATTAACATGCAGGTATAATAGGTAATAGGGGAGGCAAATGAAATTTTGGCATTTATTGCCAAATATAAAAGTAAGAAAAGTGTTGCTGCAACTGTACAAAACATTCCTGAGACAGCACCTGGAGTACTGTGTATAATTTTGGTCCCCTTACTTAAGGAGGGATATAGTTGTATTAGAGGTGGTTCAGAGGAGGTTCGCTAAGTTGATTCCAGAGATTAGGGATTTGTCTTATAAAGATAAAGTTCAATATAAAGAATGAATCTTATGTTAAAAGGGATTTGTCAAGATTTAAAAGAATAATTGTTACAGGGGACAGTCCTGTCAGGGACACAGACAGGAGATTCTGCAGCAGTGAGCATGAATCTAGGAGAGTATTTTACTTTTCTAGTGCCAGGGTTTAGGACATCTCAAAACGTTGAAGCATATTGTCAAAGGGGAGAGCGAGAAGCACGAAGTGATTGTACACATTGGTAGGAATGACATAGTTAGGGAAAGGGTTAAGGCTTTGCAGAGTGAATATAAGACGTTAGATAGAAGGTTAAAAAACAGAACATCAAAACTAGTAATCTCTGATTTACTTCCAGTGCCAAGTTCTAACGAGGGAAGGAATAAAAGGATGGGGTAGAGAAATCAATGGCTGAAGAGGTGATACAATAAGCAGAGATTCAGTTTGGATCATTGGGATCTCTTCCAGGACAGAAAAGACCTATTCAAAAAGAATTTCATCTAACCTGGAAAGGGACCAATATCCTGGTGGGGAGATCTGCTAGTTCTATTTTGAGAGCCTGTAAACTTTTAGACAGGAGGGACCAGGGGCTTCCTAAGTAACAGTAAAAATAGAAAGAAAGATGAGGATGGTTCTGAATGAGAAAAGATCAAGTTAATTAGTAAAGAAAGACAAGAGAGAGTCAGAGCACATAGTAACTCTGAAGAATTAAACTGCATTTATTTCAACGTAAGAGGTCTTAAAGGTAAGGCTGATGAGCTCAGGGTATGTATGGGAACATGGAACTGTGACATCATAGCTATTACAGAAACTTGACTGAGGGAAGGGCAGGACTGGCAGCTCAATGTTCCGGGTTTTAGATGTTATTGGAAGGATAGAAAGAGAGGCAAGAGAGGAAGGAGAGTGGCATTTTTGAGTAAGAAAAACATTACTACTATAATTAGGGAAGATATTTCTTAGGGATCATTTAGTGAAAATATACAGGTTGAAATAAGAAATAAGGAAGGGATAATCATCTTGATGGGATTGTAATATAGGTCTCCCCCATAGTCAGAGGGAAACTGAGAAGCAAGTATTTAGAGACATCTCAAATATGTTCAAGAATAATAAGGTTGTAACAGTATGGGATTTTACTTTTCCAAACACTCACTGGGACTGCTACAGCGTTAAAGGGTTAGACCGTGAAGAATTTATTAAGTGTGCTCAAGAAAACTTTCTTTATCAATATGTAAATATTCATATTAGAGAAGGAGCAAAACTTGAACTTCCCTTGCAAAATAAGGCAGGGCAAGTAACTGAAGTGCTAGTAGGGGAACAATTTGGAACTAGTGATCATAATACTAATAGTTTTTGAATAGTTATGGAAAAGGAAATGCCTTCCATAAAAGGTAAATTTCTTAATTGGAGAAAGGCAAATTTTAAGGGTATGAATCAAAAACTTTCAAAAGCTGATTACAGTAGACTGTTCATAGATAAAGGACAACTGACAAGTGGGAAGCCATCAAAAATGTGATAATGAGAGTTCAAGGCATTATGTTCCTGTTAGAGTGAAAGGCAAAAATGGTAAGATTAGAGAATAATGGATAAATAAAGATATTGAGATTCTAGTGAAGAATAAAAAAAATCATATTTTAGATACAGACAACTGGGATCAACTGGATCTCTCGAACAGCATAAACAGTGTAGGGGCATTCTTAAGAAAAAGATCTGGAAGGCAAAGAGGGAAATAAGATATCCTTGGCAGATAAGGTTAAAGATAATCCAAAAAGATTCCACAAATACAAAAAAAAGAGCGAGAGCAACTAAAGAGAGTAGGACCCCTTAAAAATCAATGAAGTTGCCCTTTTGCGTTGAACCTTAGGAGATAGGCAAGATACTAAATGACCATTTTGCGTCAGTTTTCACTGTTGAGAAAGAAATGAGGTCTAGAGAACTCAGGAATAGAAATATTTGTATCATCTATAAATATACATGCAGTACTGGAGGACTGGAGGGTGTCTAATGTACTACTGTTTACAAAAGGCTGTAAGAAGAAGCCTGGAAACTATAGACCTGTGGGTCTGACATCACACTGGGTAAGTTGTTGGATGGGACTCTGAAAGATAGGAATTACATACATAGGGATAATCAGCATGATTTTGAGAGAGGAAAATCACGTGTCACAAACTTAATTGAGTTTTTTAATGAAGCAACCAAGAAGACTGATAGGGGCAGAGTTGTATACATATTTTTTTTGGACTTGAGTAAAGCCTTTGACAAAGTTCTGCATGGTAGACTAATTTTTAAAGTTAGATCCCATGCGATTCAGGGTGAGACTGCCAACTGGATACAAAATTGGAGTTACAGTAGGAGACAGAGGGTGGTGGCAGAGGGTTGTTTTTCAGACCGGAGGCCTGTGACCTGTGGTGTTCCACAGAGATCAGTACTGGGTCCACAGTTGTTTTTCATTTGTATAAATGATTTAGATGAGAATATAGGAGGTATGGTTATAGGTTATATGAGAATATAGGAGACACCAAAACTGGTGGTATAGTGGACAGTGAAGAAGGTTACTTAAGATTGCAAAAGGATCTAGATCAATTAGGTCAATGAGCTGAGGCATGGCAGATGGAGTTTAATTTGAATAAAATGTGAGTTATTGCGTTTTGGTATTACAAACAAGGACAGGACTTATACAATTGATGGTAGGGCCCTGGTTAGTGTTGTAGAAGAGAGAGAGCTAGGGATTCTGCTACATAATTCTACGAAATCTGCATCACAAGTAGACAGGGTGGTTAAGTCAGCATTTAACACACTTGCCTTCACTACTCAGACTTTTGAGTATAAGAGTTGGGATGTCATATTGAAGTTGTACAGGACGTTAGTGAGGCCTCTTCTGGAGTACTGAACGTAGTGCTGGTTGCCCTGTTACAGGAAGGATATTATTAAACTGGAGAGGATTCAGAAAAGATTTACCAGGATGTTGCCAGAAATGGAGGGTTTGAGATATAAAAGTAGAGTGGAAAGACTGGATCTTTTATCACTGGAGCGTGGGAGTTTGAGGGATGATCTTATAGAGGTTTATAAAAGCATGAGGGACGAAAATAAGGTGAATGACAAGGGTATTTTCCCTAGAGTTCAAAACTAGAGGGCACATTTTTAAGGTAAGAGGAGAAAGATTTAAAAAGGATATGAGGAGCAACGTTTTTTTACACAGAGAGTAGTTCATGCGCAGAATGAACTGCCAGAGGTACAGTTACAACATTTAAAAGACATTTGGATAAGTTCATGAATAGGGAAGGCTTGGAGGGATGTAGGTTAAAGGCAGGCAGGTGGGACTAGTTTAGGTTGGAAACATGGCCGTTGTGGACTGATTGGACTGAAGGGTCTGTTACCATGCTGTATGACCCTATGACTCTACACACTACTGAGTGGAAAACACTAGACTGCTTTGTAGGAGAGACTAGCTCTGCACTGCATAAAGGCAGGTCCAAAACTTGCCTCAAATACATTTAATTTAAATTTAACACAACTTCATATTGATGTAAAAAGGACTTGTACGTGTATAACACCTTACACAACCTTTGACTTTCCCAACAGCATTTCAGCCAGGGAGAAAGTGCTCACACTGCTCAGAGCAAAGTCACCAGGACACAGCTGTGTGACAAATGGAAGAAAACTGGAGAAGGCAAACCAGGGCAGGACTTATATAGTTAATCGTAGCGCCCTGGGGAGGGATATACCTAGGGTTACAGAGACCTGGGGGTGCAGGTGCATTGTTCTTGAAAGTGGAGTTGCAGGAAGACAGGATAGTGAAGAAGTCATTTGGTATGCTTGTCTTCATTGACCGGTGCATTAAGTATATGAATTGGGGTGTCATGTTGCCGTTGTACAAGACATTGGTGAGGCCACTTTTAGAAAACTGTGTACAACTCTGGTCACCCTACTATAGGAAAGATGTTGTGAGACTTGAAAGGGTGCAGTCAAGACTTACAGGGATGCTACCGGGATTGGAGGGTTTGAGCTATAGGGAGAGACTTGAATGGGGGCTCTTTTTTCCCTGGAGCATTGGAGGCTGAATGGTGACCTTGTAGACATTAATAAAATAATGAGGAACATGGATACAGTGAATAGCCAAAGTCTTTTTTCTAGCATGAGGGAGTCCAAAACTACAGGGCATAGATTTAAGGTGAGGAGGAAAGATTTATAAAGGACCTGAGGGGTAACTATTTCATGCAGAGGGTGGTATGCGTACTGAATGAGCTACCAGAGGAAGTGGTGGAGGTGAGTACAATTACAACATTTAAAAGGCATCTGGATGGGTACATGAATAGGAAGGACTTAGAGGGATGTGGGCCAATTACTGGCAAATGGGACTAGATCAGAATGAGATGTCTGGTCAACACAGACAAGTTGGCCCGAAGGGTCTGTTTCCATGTGTATGTCTCTATGTCTCCAAGAGAAATTGTGCCATTCAGGCCTATACACTCTGGAATTCAGAAGAATGAGGGGAGTTCGAATTAAGATGCTAAAGGGAGTTGTCAAATTTGACATTGAGGGCACATTTTCTCATGTGGGGCAACCTCGAGGGAAAGATCAGTTTTATAATAAGGGGTGGCAGATTTAAACAGAGATGAGGAGAAATTACTTCTTTCAAAGGGGTGTGAATCTGTGGAATTCATTCCCTTAGAGTATGGTGGGTGCTGGAACATTGAGTAAATTTAAGGAGGAGATAGATTTTTAATTTGTAATGGATTGATCGATCATGCAGAGTGGGCAAGAAAGAGGAGTTGAGGCCAAGATCAACCACGAATAGGTTTGAGGGGCTGAACTGCCTACTCCTGCCCTAGTTATTGTGTTCTTCTCCCATACAGTTTTCAATTTGAGGAATTCTGCAAAGAGTTGTTGAGGCTAGGTCATTAAGTTCATTCAAGGTTGAGA
Source organism: Ginglymostoma cirratum (assembly GCA_024137785.1). Lineage (NCBI taxonomy): Eukaryota > Metazoa > Chordata > Chondrichthyes > Orectolobiformes > Ginglymostomatidae > Ginglymostoma > Ginglymostoma cirratum. The sequence goes on along the minus strand of JAHRHZ010000078.1, from coordinate 341,831 downwards.
CTGACAGATTTTTAAAATCAGTAACAAAATCAAGGATTAAAGGGAAGAGGCAGAAAAGAGGAGTTTAGAATTATCAGATCAGCCATGGGCAATGGGCCGAATGGCCTAAGCTGTGGACCATTCAAACCTTACAGATGGAAAGTTTTTTTCAGTCTGAAACAGGATGGTACAGTAGCTCAGTGGTTAGCAATGCTGCTTCACAGTGCCAAGGACCCGGGTTCAATTCTGCCCTCAGACAACTGTCTGGTTTATGTGGGTTTCTTCTGGGTGTTCCAGTTTCTTTCCATAGTCCACAGATGTGCAGACCAAGTGGATTAGCCATAGGAAATGCAGAATTACAGGGATAGGGTAAGGGGTCGGTCTGGATGGGATGCCCTTCCTAGGGCCGGATGGGACAAATGAGCTGCTCCCACACTGTAGAGACACTTTACAAATTGAAATTTGTAAATCTAACTCAACAGCCATTCTATGCAGCAAAACTCCAAGAAGCAGAAGACACCCTCAGAGGAGAATTTTGACCAAGGAGAAAGTGAAAGAGAGAAGAAATGTTATCTGTTGAAGGGATGTCAACTAGTATGAACCAAAGCCCCATAACTAGTGGAATAAGGAACCTTCTTTCACCTTCCCAAAATTATAACTCTGAGAAAGCCCACCTGTACCAGAAAAATACCACTTACTCAACATAGAAGCCATCACAGCTGCCAGATCTGACCTGAAGTGTTGACTGTTTGCTTCAGTAACAAAAAATTTAACAACAGGCCCTTATGGCATATCATAGAGATATACTTTTTCTATAAGTATTCTTTTTTTCTCATCTGCCTTAATCCTAGTTTCTGCAAATTTTTAACATTAATTTTATCTCTTTAGCCTTAAGGAACTATCAGTAATGCCTTAGAAAAATGACAATAATGAAAGATCAGTGCACCATACTTCAGGGCACCAAACAGGAGCTCATTAATTTCACTTTCCCATCATTCAAAGAGACTGACCTGGTGGGGTAGTCAGTGGCACTCAGGTTGATGAAATAGTCCCAGTCCCAGTCTGTCATTTCCAGTAGATCTTTCATGCACTGCAGATACATCTTCAGCAGACTTGCCCCTCCCCAGATAGTAACCATTCGCCATGGGGTTATCCGGATGTTTGGGTATTGCTGTGCCAGCTTCAGTGTCTCTCTGTGCAGGTAATTGGAACGCTGCAGGTTCAGAATAGCAAAATTATATGTAAAGGCTTAAAATATTGGAAAGAAAAAAAGCTAATTTACACAAAGCATGCCCCCATAAACAGTAGTAAGACAAGTAACCAGATAATCGATTTAATATTGTTTGACAGATAAATATTGGGCACAAGAACAACTTTCCCTTATGATGCAACTTTAAAATGGTGAAACATCCCAAGGTGCAAAACAGGAACAGTGTGAATAGAGTCATAGCACCATTTTTGGCACAAAAGAGGCCACTTGGCTCATTGAGTCTGTGATGGCTCCCCTTGGAGCAATCCAGACAGTCAATCGATCTTTGTAGTACACAATTTATTGTTGAGTGTCCTTCCAATTTCCTTTTGAAATCATTGATTGTTTCTTCTTCCACCACACTCAGACACATTTTTTCATCATGATTATTATTGGGCAAAACTGTCAGTGACCTACACGAAGGTGATCCAAACTTAAGTCAAGTGTTTAGTTTTATGGGGTGTCCTAAAGGAGGTGGGAGGGAATTCCAAACTTAAAACCTAGGCAGCTGAAGGCACAACCACTAATGGAAATAAATCGGAAATGTAAAAGAAGGTAGAGGAGGAGCGCAGTAAACTTCCCTGTTCTCTTCAAGCGTGCCATGAAATCTTTTAGATCAACGTAGATCAAGATGGGTACCATGGTTTAATGAAAGACAGATTAAAGAGCTGTCTGAATAAGTAAATGGGACCAGAAGTTCAGTGTTGAACGACAGAGAGGGTACATGAAGATAATATGTAAATATTGTAAGTATGTCCTTTCAAAAGGCTTGGATGAAGTACCATATAAAAGACCCATTTGGAAAATGGATGCACATGTATTTAAGGGATATTGATATCTAGGATACAAATTTTCTGTAGATTCAGAATCAAAAAGTACAAGTGAACAAACGTCATAGTCATTGGAAAGCAGAATCCTGTGGACTCCTCCAACGGGTCGAATGAGTGTTTTGGTTCATTTATATTGACAAGTATAGAGCATGGACTTCAGGATAGGAATACATGTTCCAAGCTTGTAGCTCGGTCAGAACATAAGCACATTTTACAGAGTGAACAAGAATGTGGCAAATTCAGGAGAGCCCACTGGTGAAATTATATATGATGGTGAAAAGCAAATTGAAAAAGAAACATTTGCATTTATATAGAGCATTTTCATGATCACCAGACATCTCAAAGCACTTTGCAGTCACTGAATTACTTCGGAGTGTAGCAGCTGTTGTAACCAATTTGCAATCAATAAATGCCCACAAACAGCAAGGTGATAACAGCCAGATAAATTGTATTTACTGAGATGTTGAATTGAGGGACAAATATTGGCCAGGGCACAGGGAAGAACTCCCCTGCTCTATTTAAAATAGTATTACGGAATCTTTCAAATTCACCTGAACAGATACTAGCCCTTCATTATTTCTCTATTTGTTCTCACTTTACTGGCTAGGCCAGCATTTATTGCCCATTGCTAACAACCCTGGAAAGGTAGTGGTGAGCCGTCTTTTAAGCCACTGCAGTTCTTGGGGTGTAGGGGCACTCACTATGCTATTAAGAAGGACGTTTCAGAGTTCTAACATAGTGACAGTAAAGACACTGCAATACAGTTCCGAGACAGGATGGTCTCTGGATTGGAGGGGAATCTGCAGGTGGTGATGTTCTTCAAGGTGGTGGAGGTTACTGGGTTTAGAAAGTGTTGTCAAGTATCTATGGTATATACTTCATTGCATATCTTACAATGCTATATACTACTGACACTGTGTGCATGGCTGATGAAAAAGAAACTGAAAAGAAATAGCTGCATTTACATAGAGCACTACATGATCACCAGATGTCCCACAGCATCTTACAGCCAATTAATTACTTGTGAAGAGTAATAACTGTTGTGATATACATCGGTGAAGGGAGTGAATGTTGAAGATGATAGATGGATTGCCCATCAAACAGGATAATTAGTCCTGCATGGTTTCAAACTTCTTGAATGTGGTTGGAGATTAGGGCAAGTGGAGAGTGTTCCAGCACAGTCCTGACTTGTACCTTGCACATGGTGGACAGGCAATAGGAAGACAGGAAATCAGTCTGGTCTAGAATACCTGGTCTCTGACTTGCTTTTGCTTTCATAGTATTTATATGGCCAGGTCAGCTTCTAGTCAATAGTGGAGGATTCTGCAATTGCACATCAAGGGGAGGTGGTTAAATTCTCTCTTAAAATGGTCGCTACCATGTCCTGGGCTTTCCCTCCACTGGGGACTGGGGTATTTGTGCAGTCTCATCTCCTGTTAGTTGCTGAATTGCTCACCACTATTTATGACTGGATATGGCAGAACTGCAGAGCTTAGGTATAATTCATGATTGCAGAATCACTCAGCCCTGTTTATTCCATGTTACTGGAGTTGGCATGAGTGATCCTGTGTTGAAGCTTCACCAGATTAACATCTAAGTTGTGGCATGCATGGTGTTGCACCTGGGATAGGCTAGGCCATGAGGGTGCAAATTGCTTTTGAATACAATTCTGCAGCTGATGGCCCACAGTGCTTCATTGATGTCCAGTCTAGAGGTGCTAGACCTATTCAAAGTCTGACACATGTATCATGTGGAAGTGCTATACAACATGATCGGGGCTATTCTTAATATGAAGCCAGAACTTTATCCCCACAAGGGCTATGTTGTGGTTACTCCTACCGAGGATTTTGTGGACAGAAGCATTTGTGGCAGCAGACTGGCGAGTACAAGGTCAATTCCGTTTTTCTGCTTCTTGGTTCCCTCATCACCTGCCACAGGCCATGTCTCTTTAGGACTCAGAGGTAGTAGGAACTGCAGACGCTAGAGAATCTGAGATAACAAGGTGTAGAGCTGGATGAACAGAGCAGGCCAAGCAGCATCAGAGGAACAGGAAAGCTGACGTTTCGGGTCTAGACCCTTCTTCAGAAAAGCACTGATGATCAGAGGGACCTTGGTGTACATATCCAGAGGTCACTTAAGGTATCAGGACAGGTGGATAAAGTGGTTAAGAAGGCTTACAGTATAGTCGCCTTTATTAGCTGAGGCATAGAGTTTAAGAGCCGGGAGGTTATGCTGGAACTGTACAAAACATTGGTTACTCTACAGCTAGAGTGTTATGTGCAGTTCTGAAATCCACATTATAGGAGGGATCTGATAGCACTGGGGAGGGTGTAGAGGAGATTTATCAGGGTGTTACCTGAGCCAGAGATTTTCAGTTAAGACGACAAATCGGACAAATTGGGCATGTTTTCCTTAGAGCCCAGGAGACAGGGAGGGGACATGACTGAGATGTATAAAATTATGCTGGACATAGATACGGTAGAACACAGCAGGCCAAGCAGCATCAGAGGAGCAGGAAAGCTGACATTTTGGGCCTAGACCCTTCATCCAGCTCTACACCTTGTTATCTCTCTTTAGAACTCAGCCAATTTGGTCGGTAATACTTCCACTGAGCTACTCTCAATGACACATGACCATCTCGATCACAGACATTAAAGTCCCCAGTCCAGAATACACTCTCTCCCCTTGCCACCTCAGTGCTCCCTCTGAGTAGTGTCCCTTACACATGGAAGAGCACTGATGGTGGGTGGGGTGTGTGGGGGGGCAGCGAGGGGCAGGGAGTTTGGGCCGGGCTGGGGAGCAGACATAAGTGGCAATCACGTGGCGATTTCCTTGTCTGCCTCCTCTCCACCTATCCTCTCCTCTATCCATCCTCTATCCGCCTCCCCCTCTCTCCCTATTTATTTCAGAACCCTCTTCCCCTCCCCCATTTCTGATGAAGGGTCTAGGCCCGAAACGTCAAGTTTTCCTGCTCCTATGATGCCGCTTGACCTGCTGTGTTCATCCAGCCCCATGCTTGTTATCTCGGATTCTCCAGCACCTGCAGTACCTTTTATCTCTGATGCATTGATGGTCATGTGTGGAATAATTATTGAGTATAAGTATGACTGTGACGAGTCTGTGGGACAGCACACTCAATTTGAACTCACACATTGACAGCACAGAAAAGCATCCTGCAACCCATCTTGTCCATGCTAGTCAAAATCAACTACTTAACCATTCTAATCACATTTTCTAGCACTTGACCGATAGCCTCGTATGTCTTGCCATTACATGTATACATCTAAATACATCTTCAATAATATGAGGGTTTCTGCCTCTACCACCCTTCTAGGCAGTGAGTTCCAGCTTCCTACCATACTCTAGGTGAAAACATTTTTCATCACATCTCCTCTAAACCTTCTACCCCTTATCTTAAACCTATGCCCCCGGTCATTGATCCCTCCATCAAAGGGAAAAGTTTCTTTCTGTCTACCGTATCTATGCCCACCATAATTTTATACATCTCAGTCATGTCCCCTCTCTATCTCCTGGGCTCTAAGGAAAACATGCCCAATTTGTCCAATTTCTCTTCTCAACTGAAAATCTCTAGCTCAGGTAACATCCCGATAAATCTCCTTTGCACCGTCCCCAGTGCTATCACATCCCTCCTAAAATGTGGATTTCAGAACTGCACATAACACTCTAGCTGTGGCGTAACCAACGTTTTGTACAGTTCCAGCATAACCTCCCGGCTCTTAAACTCTATGCCTCAGCTAATAAAGGTGAGTATACTGTAAGCCTTCTTAACCACTTTATCCACCTGTCCTGATACCTTAAGGGACCTCTGGACATGTACACCAAGGTCGCTCTGATCATCAGTGCTTCCCAGGGTCGTACCATTCATCACAGAACATAGAACAGTACAACATAGCAACAGGCCTTTCGGCCCAAAATAAACTAATTCCTTCTCCCTGTCCTTGGTCCATATCCCGCCATTCCTTGCATATCCATATGTTTATCTGAAAGTCCCTTGACTGTCCCAATTGCATCTGCTGCCACCACCACCCCGGCAGCATGTTACATACTCTTACCACTCTTTGTGTAAAAAAAAAATGCCCCTCACATCACCTTTGAACTTTCCCCCTCTCACCTTAAATGCATGCCCCTTAGTTTTAGACATTTCAACTCTGGGAAAAAAGATTCTGACCATTAACCCTATGTATGCATCTCAATTTTACAGGCTTCTATCAAGTCTCCCCTCAGCCTCCGCCACTCCAGAGAAAACAACCCAAGTTTTTCTAGCCTCTCCTTATGGCTCATACCCTCTAATCCAGGCAGCATCCTGGTAAACCTCTTCTGCACCTTCCCCAAAGCCTCCACATCCTTCTTGTAATGTGGCGATCAGAACTGAATGCAATAGCACTCCCATTCCTACTGAGAACTGGTGAACATTCACCAATGAATTTCAATAGATATTTCTAATTCATCTGGTCAGAGATATTACTACATACCTCCGGGGCAGATTGGACTTGAACCTAGGCTTCCTGGCTCAGATGTAGGGACACTGCCACTGCACCACTGGAGACATGATGTATCATGTATTCCCTTGTCTTATCTATACTGTCCAAGTGCATCAATTCACAATTATCTGACTGAATTCCGTTCACAACTGATCAGCACTCTTCGCCTATTATCTAAGGCTAACCTCCTCACGATTTACTACCTCATCAATTTTTGTTATCATCTGCACCTGGTATATGCAGGGGAGGTCAGGTAAGGGCAGCACATATCCTACCATAAAGTGAATCAGACCGTTTTTAGGATGACCAACGTGGTCGTAAAACTTCATATTTTTACCAAAATTTGCCCATCTGCCAAAATGAGATTTGAAATGTCCCCAGTGCATGAGACTGGGAATCTTGATTAGTAGTCTAATAATATTGACACTATGCCACTGACTCCCCTCTTAAACGTTGCTATTGTATCTGCCTCCATCACCTCCCCAGCAACGCACCTCAAGCACTCACCATCCTCTGTGTAAAAAAACTTGCCTCTCACGTCGCCTTTAAACTTCCCCTACTTTTACCTAGTAATTGATATTTCTACCCTGAGAAAAAGACTCTGATTATCCATTCTATCTATGCCTCTCATGATTTTGTAAACTTCTATCCGGTCACTCCTCAGCCTCAACATTCAAGTGAAAACAAACCAAGTTTGTCCAAACACTCCTCGAGCTAATATCCTCCAGACTAGACAACATTCTGGTAAGACTTCTCCGTATCCTCTCCAAAATCTCCTCTTCATTCTGGCAATGTGGCAACCAGAACTGTACGTAATATTCCAAGTGTGCCCTAACTAAATTTCTACACAACTTTTTCTTAAATTTATTCACGATACAAGGTCATCACTGGCTAGGTCAGCATTTACTGTCCATCCCTAATTAGCCACAGGACAGTTAAGAGTCAACCACATCGCTGTGGGTCTGGAATCACATGTAGAGTAGACCAGACCAGGTAAAGATGATAGTTTCCTTCCCTAATAGACGAGGAAGGATGGGTTTTTCTAACAATTGACAATGGATCAATGGTCATCATTAGACTCTTAATTCCAGATTTTTATTGAATTCAAATTCCACCATCTACCATGGTGGGTTTTGAACATGAGTCCCCAGAACATTACATTGGGTCTCTGATTTAATAGTCCAACAATAATACCACTAAGCTATTGCCTCCTCTAAAGTGCAACACAACTTGCCCAAGTTTATACTCTCTGCCCTAATCAATGAAGGCAAGCTTGCTACATGCCTTCTTGGCCACCTTATCCACTTGCATTGCCACTTCCACGGAAATGTGGACCTGAATATCCCTCTTCATGTTAATCCTTCTAAGGGTTCTGCCATTTACTATATACTTTCCCTCTGCATTAGACCTTCCAAAATGCATTTGCCTGGATACTATCTGTCATTTCTCCGCCCAAGTCTTCAACTTATCATACCTTGCTGTATACTCTGGCAATCCCCCTCAGTATCCACAGCTCCCACAATCTTTGTGTCATCCACAAACTTACTAATCAGACCATCTATATTCTCCTCCAAATCATTAGTCACAGAAATCCAATCAGAAAAACACCCTTCCACTGTTACTCTATCTTCTATGAGCAAGCCAGTTCTGTGTTCATCTTACAAGCTCAGAGGAAATCCCACGTGACTTAAGGGTTACGGTAAGTAGGTGGGTAAGTAGAGCAGAGTCCACAAAAAGATCAACTATGATCTTACTGAAAGGTGGAGCAGGCTCAACAGGCCAGATGGCCTACTCCAGCTTCTATTTCTTATATTCTCAGGACATCATCTTATGCCAAAAGGCCTTGCTAAAATCCACACAGACAACATCCACTGTCCTGCCTCCTTCTCAATCATCTTTGTCGGTTCGTCAATAAAAAAATCAATCAAGTTTGTGAGACATGACCTCCTCTGCAGAAAGCCATGCTGCTGATCTATAACAAGTCTAGATTTTTCCAAATGTGAATACCTGGGGATTCAATGATGGTAATGCCACTGAATGTCAAGGTGAGGTGGTTAGATTGTCTCTTACTGGCGATGGTCATTGGTGTGAATGTTACTTGACACTTTTCAGCCCCAGCCTGATATGAACCAGGTTTTGCTGCATTTGAACATTGATTGCTTCAATATCTGGAGTCCTGAGTGGTGCTGAACATTGTGTAATAATCGGTAAACATCCCCACTTCTGACCTTATGATGGAAGGAAGGTCATTGATGAAGCTGAAGATGGTTGCACCAAGAACACAACTCAAGGGTCTCCTGCAGTAATATCTCAGGAATGAGATGATTAACACACTAACAATCAACCATCTTCCTTTGAGCCAGGTATGACTCCAACCATCAGAGACTTTTCCCCAAATCTCACTGACTCCAGTTTCACGAGGGTTCCCTGATGCCATTCTGTTGATGCCAAGGGCAGTCAGTCTCACTTCACCTCTGGAATTCAGTTCTTTTGTCTATGTTTGAACCAAGACAGTATTGATGTCAGGAGCTGAGTGGCCCTGGCGGAATCCAAACCAGCCATCAGTGAGCAGATGGGGCAGTAATTTGGCTGGGTTGGATTTGTCCTGCTTTTTGTGTACACAACTGGACAATTTTCTACATTGTCAGGTAGATGTCAGTGTTGTAACTGTACTTGAATAGCTTAGCTAGGGGAACAGCAAGTTCTGGAACACATTTCTTAAGTACTATCACCTGAATGCCACCAGGGCCCATAGCCATTGCAGTAACCAATGTTTCCAACTATTTTCTGATACCATATGAAGTGAATCGAATTGGTTGAAGACTGGCATCCATAATGCTGTGGAGAACAGAAGGACGCCAAGGTGAATCATTCACTCGACACTTCTGGCCAAAGTTTGTTGCAAATGCTTCTGCCCTATCTTTTGCACTGATGGACGAGCCTCTCCTTTCATTAAGGATGGGATGTTTGTGGAACCTCCTTTTTCAGTTGATTGTCAACTACACTTCACAACTGGATGTAGCAGCACTGCAGAGCTTAGTACTGATCCCTTGCTTGTGGGATTGCTTAACTCTATCCATCACTTGCTGCTTATGCTGTATGGCATACACGTAGTCCTGTCTGGTAGATTGATCTCATTTATAGGTAAGTCTGATGCTGTTCCTGGCATGCCCTCCTGCCCTTTTCATTGAACCAGGCTTGGTCCCTTGGTTTGATGGCTGAGTGGGGGATATGCCAAGCCATGAGTTTCCAGATTGCGTTGGAATACAATTCTGGTGCTGACGGTCCTCAGCACCTCATAGATGCCCAGCATGAGTTTCTAGATCTGTTCGAAGTCCAATCTAGCATTGTGATAAGGTATTAACAATATGATGATGAGACTTCGTCTCCACAAGGACTGTGCGATGGTCACTCCTTCCAATACTGTCATGGGCAGATGCATCTGTGGCCAGCAGACTGATGAGGATGAGGTCAAGTCCAATTTATCCCTCACCACTAGCCACTGACCCAGTATAGCAGCAATGTCTTTTAGGACCAGACCAGCTTGATCAGTAGCGCTGCCAATGAGCCATTCTTCATGGTGGATATTAAAATTCCCCACCCAGAGTATATTTTGCACCCTTGAAACCCTCAAAACCTCCTCCAAGTGTTGTTCAACTTAGAGGAGCACAGAGTCATCAGCCAGGGGAGGACGTTTCATTGTAATCAGCAAGAGATTTCCTCACCCATGTCTGACCTGGTGTCATAAAGCCTCATGGTGTCCACAGTCAATGTTGAGGACTCCCAAGGAAACTCCCTCCTGACTGTATACCACCCTGCCACCGACTCAGATAGGTGGGACTGGTACAGTTTGGGAAACATGGTCAGCATAGACTAGTTGGACCAAAGGCCTGTTTCCATGCTAGATGACTCTATGACTCTTGGGTCTGTCCTCTCAGTGGAACATACTGTGGATGGTGGATGGTGGTGTTTGGGGCATTGCCTGTAAGGTATGATTCCATGAGTATGACTATGTCAGTTGTTGCTTGACTATTCTATGAGACAGCTTCCCCAATTTTGGCACTAGCCCCCAGATATCAGCAAGGAGGGCTTTATAGGGTTGACAGTGCTGTTTTTGCCATTGTCGTTTCTGGTGCCTTGGTTGATGCTACATGGTCCATCCAATTCCCTTTTTTTCGAGACTTCATAGTGATTGAAGCAATTGAGTGGCTTGCTAGTCCAATTCAGAGGGCAGTTGAGTGTCAACCAAATTGTTGTTGGTCTGGAGTCATATGTAGACCAGACCACATGAGGACAGCAGATTTCTTTCCCCTAAGGACATTAGTAAGCCAGTTGAGTTTTCCCGACATTGACAATGGTTTCATAATTCCAGACACTTATCGAATTCAAATTCCACCATCTGGCGTGAAGAGGGAAGTGAGACTGGCAAAGGAAGAATGAGAGAATAGAATGGCTGTTAACATTAAAGGGAACCCAAAAACCTCTTACTGGCATCTAAATAATTATTTGGTGCTAAGTAGCAGGATATGGCCCCTTGGGGTCAAAAAGTTGATATATGCTTCGAGATGCAGGCAATCTACAATACTAAATGATTATGTTGCCTTTGTATTTACTGAGGAACAGGATACTGACAAAGTATTGGTAGAAGCAGTAATGGTAAAGGTAACCGACATGGTGAAAATGATTGGCAGGACATTCTGGAAAGGTAGCATACGCCTAGAGTGGATAAGCACTTGTCCGGCTGGTTGCACCCTAGGAAAATGGCAAGTGAAAATGAAGATTGTGGTAGGGCTTTGTACAATTTTCTAATATTCCTTAGCTATTGGGGAGCTTCCAAAGGTTTCAAGAGTGGTACATGCAATAAAGAGTATAAATAAATTCCTAATAATCAGTCTAGTCAGTTTACCATCAATAGTGGATAAGATTATAGAAATGAGAACAAATGTTACAATTCGAACTAAAGTTACAACTAAACAGACAGATCTCAGACTGAAACTGAATTTGTTCAATCCTAACCAATTTGTTTTTTAAGCTGTGGAGATCAGTTACTAAATATATTGTTAAGTACCTGCCACTGTGTACACCTTACACTAAGAATAAAAGGTTTATTAAACAAAAAAATACAGAAACAGCTGAGAAACTCAGCAGGTCTCACAGCATCCGTGGAGACAAGGCAGAGTCAATTTTTTGGATCCAGTGACCCTTCTTCAGAACTGATTGTAGCAAGGAAAATATTGGTACACACATTGAACTCAGGGTGGAGGTTGCGGGGTTGGGTCGAGGAGGAGCCCAGGGAGATGCAGATTAGCAGTAGTCCAAACAAAGGATTCATAGAATCACAGAATCCCTACAGTGCAGAAAGAGGCCATTTGGCCCATCGAATCTACACCGATCTCTCCGGACAGTACCCCACCCAGGCCAAGCACCCTACCCTATTCTCATAACCCTGCATTCACCATAGCTAATCTGCCTAACCTGCACTTTGCTGGACATTATGGGGCAATTTAGCATGGCCAATCCACCTAATCTACACATCTTTGGACTGTGGGAGGAAACCGGAGCACCCAGTGGAAACCATTGCAGACAGGGAGAGAATGTGCAAACTTTACCCAAGACTGGCATTGAACCTGGATAACTGATACTGTGAAGCAGCAGTGCTAACAACTGAGATATCACGCTGCCCACAATGGCTGGGGAGAGTGAAGAACTGCTGACTGTGAAAACGGGCCAGCTGTGATGAAAGTAGCCCATGTGATGCCAAGACCTGGTGTGTGTAGTAGGAAAAGGACATGGGAGAAGGGGCTCAAACCCTAAAATTATTGAACTCAATATTCCGTCCTGAAGGTTGCAGAGTCCCCAACCAGAAAATGAGATGCCATTCTTCCAGCTTGCGCTGAACTTCACTGAAGCGCTGCAGCAAGCCCATGACAGAGATAGTGGCCAGGACGGGCAGGCAATTGGAAACTCAAGGTCTTTTTTGCAGGCAGAACATAGGTGTTCCACAAAGCTCAGTCACATTTCACCTCCCCAGGGTAAAGGTGACCAACACTGTGAGCTCTGAATACAGTGGACTACATTGAGTGAAGTGCAGGTAAATCGCTGCTTCACCTGCAAGGTGTGTCCAGGTCCTTGGATAGCAAGGAGGAAGGAGTTAAACAGGCAAGTGTTACACATTCTGTGATTTCATGGGAAGGTGCTATGAGAGTGTGGGGACGTCCTGGGAGTACAGGAAGAGTGGACCAGGATGTCCCATAGGAATGGTCCCAACAGAAGGCTGACAAATGGGGAAGCAGAATATTTATCTCATGATAGCAAACTAGTGGAGGTGACAGAAATGGCAGCTTATGATCCTTTGGATTTGGATGCTGGTGGGGTGGAAAGTGAGCACCAGGGACCCTTCTGGTGTTGAGGGAAGGAAAATAAGGCGTGAGGGCCAAAGTGTGGGCAATGGGTGGGACACGGCTCAGGGCCGTGTCGACAACAGTGGTGGAGAATTCTCAGTTGAGGAAAATGGATATTTCTAAGACCCCCCTGTAGAAGGTCGCATCATCAGAACAGAGAGAGAGAGAGAAACTGGGAGAATGGAATGGTGTCTTTACAGGAAACGGGGTGTGAAAATGTATAGTCCAGGTAACTGTGGAAGTTGTTTTTTTTTGTTTAAGGAAACTAATAAACTAGATTATACTAGACAAAAATAGCTGAGAAAGACTTCATTAAAAACACTTCAAAAAGCTTCAAATTTACACTATTCCCTTTATTCCGGCAATATCTTTACAATTACCCAAACCTCAATTAAGAGACAACACTATCTCCACTCTAAGACTTCTTGCTCACAGTTGTAATTGGCTTCTTTTGGTAACATTTTTATGCCTTCATTAGATGTCATTTTCTTTAGCTGGTATCTTTCCAAGATACCTGACAGCATCTTATGAGCTTGTCGAATTGTGGACCAGTTTTGAAGGACAAAATAGCCTACTCCTGCTCTTAAGTCTTCCATTCCCATGTTTCCTACATTCCTAAGCTTTGACAGAGTTCCCTGATGGATGCTATGCTCCACATTTCTGGAAAAATCCATGCTTGGCATGTCCTAGAAAAAATACAGGGCTGTGTCAATTGGAGAAATGTTTGAGCGGACCAGCAATCCAGTTACGTTTTCCTCAAGTGATCTGGGCCATCATATTTCTCTAGTTTTACACTCTCTAGAAACCCATTTACTCCCCATTTCAATATCCTCTCTTGAATGCTATTTTACAGTGCAACTATAGAAGCAGGTTATTCTGTTTCTCCAGGTTATAATGCCATTCAGTGAGATCATGGCTAATTGTGATTTTAATTCCACTTATCTGCCATTACTTCATATTACTTGATACTTCTACCCAACAAAGGTTTAAAGAATGCAGTCTTCAAAATTTCATCTAATCTCAGCATTCCCAGCTTTTTCAAGGAGAATTCTAGATTATCACTACCGTGTGAGAAAATGCTTCCTTATTTCATTCCTGAACTATCTGGTTCTAATTTTAAATTTGTGTGCCACTAGACTCTGGAGTTTTTTTTTCCCAATTCATTTAGTATTTTAAACACTGCTACCAGATTAACTATGTAAATTCAGAGATGTACAGCCTAGTCTGTTATCATTTTAATGAACCTGTTGTAACCCCCATCCAAGTTCCATATATTATTCCACGGGCTTGATACCTCTTTTCTCCAATTTCACCTTGCTTCATGCTTGTCCTTTCTAATTTGTGTCCATGTTTGAAATCATGTCAGTACCATTTAACTTTTAGCCCAAAATATGCAATACATAGATGAGTTTTTCAGTATAAAAACAACCAGTGACCAGGGCACTTTCATCTATCAGGAAAGCAGGAGCACCAACCTTGTCCACATGGATGTAATAAAAATGATATTGATGATAGATGGCTTTGATCAGTCGCTTGAGCTGCCTGATGGCTCTACCATGAACGACGAGCACATATACAATTCTTACAGGGGTCTGGATTGATGCCACATCTACACTGCTGTCATCCCACTGGATGTTGCTGTTGGGTTTCCCTACAAAAAAACACTTAAGTTAGTACAATAATGACAGGCGGACTCGGATCTAAAGAAATCCTTCACAGGCTCCTTTCAATTTATTTCTCCCATTCTCACTCGTTTTTTACATTATTATGACATCAGTAAAGAAACCAGCACCCTGCAGGCAACCGGCTACATTGCTCAAACACCTCATCAGGTGAACGACTGAAGCGATAGGCAGATCTCTGGATGGTCTCATTTGAGTCTGACACAGACTTACTGACATGCATGCTCCAGTCGGAAATGGGGGGGTAAAGACACTGTGAGATTAAATCAACAATGATAATTGAGTGTAAAAGCAAGGAAATTACGAAAAATCTTTATAAAACACTAATTAGGTCTCAGGTGAGGCACAATTCTGGAAATTCTACATTTCAGTGAGGACCTTGGCTAAGCTGGCAAGGAATTTACTGCAGTAATGGGGAAAAAAGGGAAGGAAAAGCTTCAGTTACATGGAGAAATTGCAGAAGTTGGAAATGTTCTTAGAGCACAGAAAGGTAAGGGAAGATTTGATAAAAGCATTCAAAATTATAAGGGATTTTCATGCAGCTAACAGAAGAAAAAAATATTTCTATGGAAAGTCACAGAGGATTCAAGCTGATTGGCAAAATATTCAGTCGGAAGACGAGAAAAATTAAGTTTAATGCAGCGAGTTGAGAGCTGGAAAGTATGCCTGAAAGTGTGGTGACCATTGATTACAATGGTAACAATGGACGGAACTGGATAGATACTAACAAAGAACAAAGAACAATACAGCAAAGGAACAGGCCATTTGGCTGTCCAAGCCTGCACCGACACATTTTGCCCTTCCATACTAAAATTGTCTTCACTCACTGAGTTCATACCCTTCTATTCCCTTCTTATTCATGTGCTCATCCAGGAGCTATTGTTCCTGCTTCCACTATCTCCTCCATTCCTGGCACTCACCACCCTTTGTGTGAAAATCTTGCCTCGTACGTCTCTTTTAAACTCCCACCCACCCACCAACCTCATTGCACCGTGAACCTGTATCCCCTAGTAACGGACCCTTGCAAGAAAGCCTCATACTTTCCACTCTATCCATGCCATTCACAATCTTACAAACTTATATTAGGTCGCCCCTCAACACCTGCGTTCCAGTGAAAACAAACCCAGTCAATCCAACCTTTCTTCATCACTGAACCCCCCATACCAGGCAACATCCTGGTAAAGATAACAAGGTGTAGAGCTGGATGAACAGAGCAGGCCAAGCAGCATCAGAGGAGCAGGAAGGCTGACGTTTCGGGCCTAGACCCTTCTTTAGAAAAGCACTGATGATCAGAGGGACCTTGGTGTACATATCTTGTTTTCAGCGGCGGGTGAGTGGAGGGAACACAAGCCAGGAAGAAACACATAAATTCAGGCATTGGCTAAACCCAAAACACTGCACATGTAGTGTCTCCCACCCTTCCTCCTCCTCTAACCAAAAGAGACTGTGGAGGTTCGGTAAGGTAAGGCTTTTTTTTTATTCTTCTTCTGGAAATCTAGAGTAGAGGGAATGGAAGCTAGGGCAGTTGCATGCTCCTCTTGCAGGATATGGGAGGTAAGGGTGACTGCGAGTGTCCCCTCTGACTTCACCTGCGAGAAGTGCACCCAACTCCAGCTCCTCAAAAACCGTGTTACGGAACTGGAGCTGGAGTTGGATGAACTCTGGATCATTTGGGAGGCTGAGGGGGTGATAGATAGGAGTTATAGGCAGGTGGTCAGACTCAAGGTACAGGAAAACGGTAGCTGGGTGACTGTCAGAAAGGGGAAAGGGAACAGGTAGTGCAGGGATCCCCTGTGGCCGTTCCCCTCAATAATAAGTATACCGTTTTGGATACTGTTGGGGCGGGGGGACCTACCAGGGGAAGGCCATAGTGGACAGGTCTCTGGCACTGAACCTGGCCCTGTGGCAAAGAAGGGAAGGGGGGAGGATAGGAGAGCAATTGTAGTGGGGGATTCAATAGTAAGAGGCACAGACAGGCGGTTCTGTGGACGCGAACGAGATGAAAGGATGGTATGTTGCCTCCCAGGTGCCAGCGTCGCTGATGTCTCGGATCGTGTCTTCAAGATCCTTAAGGGGGAGGGTGAGCAACCAGCAGTTATGGTACACATTGGTACCAATGCACATAGGTAGAAAAAGGACTAAGAATGTGAAAAACGAGTACAGGGAGTCAGGTTGGAAGCTGAAGTCCAGGCCAAACAGGGTGGTTATCTATGGATTACTACCAGTGCCACGTGATAACGAGGTAAGAAATAGGGAGAAAGCGCAGCTAAACACGTGGCTACAGGGCTGGTGTAGGAGGGAGGGCTTCCATTATATCGATAATTGGAGCACATTCTGGGGAAGGTGGGACCTGTACAGTAAGGACAGGTTGCACCTGAACCAGAAGGGCACAAATATCCTGGGAGGGAGGTTTGCTAGAGCTGTGCGGGATGGTTTAAACTAGTTTGGCAGGGGGTGGGAAACTGGATTTATAATTCAGGGGATGAGGTATTCAGCCTTCCAACAGATACAACAGGGAGTGAGGCTGTTAATAAAGAAATGCCGTCGATGGAGCGTAATTGCAGACACCGAGATGGTTTGAGGAGTGTATACTTCAATGCTAGAAGTATCAGAAATAAAGCAGATGAACTTCGAGCAGGGGTCGGTACTTGGAACTACGATGTTGTAGCTATTACAGAAACTTGGATAACTCAGGGAGAGGAATGGTTGTTGGAAATTCCAGGATTTAGATGATTTAAAAGAAATAGGGAGGGTGGAGAAAGAGGTGCGGGAGTGGCATTGCTAGTCAGGTCGAGTATAGCAGACACTGAAAGGCAGTTCGAGAATGACATGTCTACAGAATCCATTTGGGTTGAGGTCAAGAACAAGAAAGGAGCAGTCGCTTTGTTGAGGTTTTTTTTTTACAGACCCCCTCATAATTGCAGAGAAGTAGAGGAGTGGATTGGGAGGCAGATACTGGAAAGGTGCAGAAGTCACAGGGTTGTAGTCATGGGTGACTTCAACTTTCCTAGTATTGATTGGAAACATTTTAGTTGTAATAGTTTAGACGGAGCAGATTTTGTCCAGTGCGCTCAGGAAGGATTCCTGACACAGTATGTAGATAGACCAACACGAGGAGAGGCCACTTTGGATTTGGTGCTTGGCAATGAACCGGGTCAAGTGTTAGACCCGTTGGTAGGAGAGCATTTTGGCGGTAGTGATCATAACTCTGTTTCTTTCACGATGGTCATGGATAAGAGTCGGTACATACGGCAGGGTAAAGTTTACAATTGGGGGGAGGGTAACTACAATTCAGGTAGGCAAGAACTGGGTAACATAAATTGGGAACAGATGCTGTCAGTGAAGAGCACCACAGAAATGCGGAGATTGTTTAAGGAATGCATACTGCATGTGCTTGATATGTTTGTCCCTAGCAGGCAGAGAAGATGCGGTCGAGTGAGGGAGCCATGGTTCTGAAGAGAGGTCGAATGACTCGTTAAGAGGAAGAAGGAGGCTTATGTAAGGTTTAGGAAAAGAGGAACAGAAAAGGCTCTAGAGGGATACAAGTTAGCCCGGAAGGAGCTGAAGAAAGGTCTTAGGAGAGCTATAAGGGGGCATGAGAAAACCTTCGCAAATAGGATCAAGGAAAACTCCAAGGCTTTTTACACGTATGTGCAGAACAAGAGAATGACCAGAGAAAGGGGAGGGCCGATCAAGGATTGCAAAGGGAATTTGTGCACAGAGCCTAAAGAGATAGGAGAGGTCCTTAATGAATACTTTTCTTCAGTATTCACAACTGAGAGGGACCTAGTTGTAGAGAAGGACTTTGTGAAACAGGCAGGTAGGCTAGAGGAGGTTGATGTTAGGAAAGAAGATGTGCTAGGAATTCTGAGGAAGTCAAAGATAGATAAGTCCCCCGGGCCTGATGGGATTTATCCAAGGATTCTATGGGACGCGAGGAACGAGACCGCAGAGCCTTTGGCGATGATCTTTTTGTCTTCACTGTCCACGGGTACAGTGCCGGAAGATTGGAAAGAGGCAAACATCATTCCCTTGTTCAAAAAAGGGAATAGGGATAACCCCGGAAATTACAGGCCAGTTAGTCTTATGTCAGTGGTGGGCAAATTAACTGGAAAGGGCTCTGAGAGATAGGATTTATGATCACTTGGAAAGGCGCGGTTTGATTCATGATCATCAGCATGGATTTGTGAGGGGTAGATCATGCCTCACAAATCTTATTGAATTCTTTGAAGAGGTGACCAAACATGTGGATGAAGGTGAAGCAGTGGAAGTGGTATACATGGATTTAAGTAAGGCGTTTGATAAAGTTCCCCATGGTAGGCTCAGCAGAAAGTAAGGAGGCATGGGATAGGTGGAAATGTGGCAGATTGGATTCAGAATTGGCTGACCCTTAGAAGACAAAGGGTGGTAGAGGACCCGCCTCGGGAGCCTACAGCCCAGTGGCTTAAATGTGGACTTTATCAGTTTCAAAATCTCCCCACCCCAGGCCTCATCCCATGACCAACCCTCCCTCTCATCTCCACCTCCTTGACCTGACACAACCTGTCCATCTTCTCTCCCACCTATCCGCTCCTCCCACTTCACTGACCAATCCCCACCACAGCCTACCTGCACTCACCTATCACCATCCCACCTACCTTCCCCAGCCTCACCCCTCTCTCTATTTATTTCTGAGCTCCCTTCCCCCTCCCCCATTTCTGAAGAAGGGTCCTGATTAAAACGTCAATTATCCTGCTCCTCTGATGCTGCCTGGCCTGGCCTGCTGTTTTACTCCAGCTTCACACCGTGTTATCTCTGACTCCAGCATCTCTGAGGCTAATGAAATGTCTGCCCTTATTTCAAGAGGGCTGAAGTATAAGAGTAGGGAAGTCTTAACTGCAAGTGTAAGGTGCTGGTGAAACCATATCTGGAGAACTGTGAGCAGTTTTGGTCCCCTTATCCAAGGAAGGACATTATTTCATTGGAGCCAATTCAGAGGAAGTTCACTGTTTGGAAGGATTCAGCAAGGACTAAACAGGTTAGAATTCTATTCGTTGTGAGTTTAGAAGAATGAGAGGTCATCTTATCGAACCACAGGATTATTAAGGGGCTTGCTGAGAGGGTATTGACCAGACAGCATAGTTGCAGAATAAAGGGTCACCAATTTAAGACCAAGCTGAGGAGGAATTTCTTTTCTCAGAAGGTTGAGTGTCTTTGAAACTTCTTGCCACAGAAAGCAATGGGGTAGAGTCCTTGTATATATTTAAGACTGGGATGGATTCATGATCAGTGGGGAAATGAAGAGCTACAGGGAAGGACAGGAAAGTAGACATGAAGACTGTTGGATCAGCCACTGAATGGTGGAACAGGGTCAAGGAGCTGAATGGCCTACTCCTGTTCCTTTTCTTATAGTCATGTGATGACTTTGTTTTTAAAACACTAAGATGTGGGCGCAGAGATATCTCAAACTGTAGATCCAATAGTTTGCTTAGTATTACGCCTGGCGACTGGAAGTTCACTAAGTTCTCCATTCCGTTCTACCCCTGATTTACAGCTATTATTCTATAGTGAAGACAGAACAAATATTTGTTCATTGCATCCACCAGTTCCTCATTATCTACTGCTAGCTCGTTATTCTTTCTCTCTCTTTAGTACTCACTTCACTTCCTCTTTTCCTTCTAAATACCTGTAGAAATTCTTCCTATCCATGTTTACATTCCTATCTATTTTCTTCTCACATTCTAATTTATTCTGCCTGTTTTAAAGAATGGCAGAGAAGGATGAAAGGTTATGTTCTGGCCAATCATCTGACCTACCAATGATTTTTAAGCTTTTCCTAACTTGGTTAGTTAACCACAGAAGATTAACTAAAATTTCCTTTAAGAAATTTTCTTTATAGCATATTGCTACACTGAGTATTCTGAAATATCGCCTGCTGCTGCTTCTGTAATGTTATATCTCCTGGCCTAACATGCTAGTACATGGGAACCCACAAGAAAGATTTGAACAAACAACAGTAGTCAATAGTTCTGTGCAGCTAGAAAATTGGGTCTCAGAAGCAGTATCAGCTCTGTGAATGTGTTTGCTCAGTGGATTGGAAATCAGGACATAGGAGAATGCCCATGAGGATGAGTTGTCAAGCTCAGTGAAACTGAAGAACAACGTATCTGCCTCCTAGAATCCTGACTGTTTGGAAACAGGCCATTCTGCCCAACAAGTCCATACCAACTCTCCAAAGACCCACCCAGACTCACTCCCCTACCCTATCCCTGCAACTCCCATGCTAATCAACCTAACCTACACATCCTCAGACACTGTGGGCAATTTCGCATGGCCAATCCACCTAACCTGCATATCTTTGGATTGTGGGAGGAAACAGGTGCACCCAGAGAAAACCCACACAGACGAGGGGAGATTGTGCAAACTCCACACAGACTGTCACCTGAGGCTGAAACTGAACCCAGGTACCTGGCGCTGTGAGGCAGCAGTGCTAACCACTGAGCCACCGTGCCAGCCCCTTTTTTTTTTATTTTTAAACAAATAATCTAGTCGTTACCCCCAAATTATATTTCTGCGCTCTTGTTCCATGGAATCCAAATCTCATGAAGCTGAGATGTGATTGTCTGCTCAGTAAAACAGGGAGCTGGGACCATGCTGGTGATTAGTTGCTGCAGTGTAATCTTGTAAACACCGTGGGATATAGTCTCAGGAAAAGAGATCATGCAGCTAGAAGATGGATAGTTACTGGGGCATTCTCAATTTAAGTCCTGACCAGGAAGTTGAAGTGAAATCAGAAGCTAAATTCCTGAAGAGCCAAAACCCTTAGTGAGGATGACAGATTTTGAAGGACTTTAGTGACTCTCGGTGATCATCGATATTTGTGTGGTTTACTAATGAGAACAACCACAAAATTGATTGTGCCTGCTGTTTGGTATGTGCAATTTATGGTTAGTGTTCAACTACAGTTTGCCGTTTACCTCATGTTAATTTTGAATGGTAAAGTATAGGATAAACAGTATTTAATGTTTGCTTAGTAAAAATTATTTATTTGTTTAAAATCACGGAAATTTGTGATTTTATTCTGTTAGCAAATACCCAGGATTTTAAGAGGTAACAAGCATGGGGCTGGATGAACACAGCAGGTCAAGCAGCATCATAGGAGCAGGAAAACTTGACGTTTCGGGCCTAAACCCAGGATTTTAAATTCTGTTTACTTTAAGAAATATAAACTTACTGATCTCTGAATGGAATCTTAACATTGAAAGTAGGAATAGGAGTAGGCTATTCAGCCCTTCAAACCACAGTTCAATATGACTATAGTTGATCATCCAACTCAGTAACCTCTTCCTACTTTCTCCCTAACATCCTTTGATTCTATTAGCTCTAAAACTATATCTAACTCCTTCTCGAAAACATTAAATGTTTTGGCCTCAACTGCCTTCCCTGGCTGAACTAATCAACTGGGACAACACACGCGTAATAGCAGGAGCCAAACAGAGACATGCCAGGAAATTCCTGGAGGCCTGGCATTCCAACCATAAGTCCATCAGCAAACACACTGAACTGGACCCGATACACAAACCATTGAAAAACAGAACCGGAAGAAATGTTGACCACCCCAGCAAACCAAGGTATATAAATAACAAATGGGACAGAACACCAATGCTTCACTAGAGATGCACTGACAATGTTACCCAGCAGGGTGACGAAGTGTCTGCAACCAAACACACTGGCTCGGCGAGCAAGTCTACAACCTCAGTAAAACTCCTTATCTCACTGAACTCAAAATTCCACAGTAAAGATCTGGAATGAAAAGAGCTTACAGTAAATTGATGCAATCTTTATAGAAAGGAGTTGAACCTTATTGAGCATTATACCTGAGAGATGACAGGAGCGAGGTATAGAGTGTGGCATCAGTCTCCCAGCCTGGTGTAAACAGACAACATTGGTGATTTCTTGTTGGCACTGCTGAGTGCTTGCCCTGGCTAATGCAGACAAGGCATCCTTCCCCACAATGTCACAGTTGGATGAGAAGCCATTGTTGGTGGGTTGAGGAACTCCCCCTACACTGCCGATGTCTCCATTCTTCAATTCCACTTTCACATCGCTGGTGTTTCTACTGCCGAATGGATCATTTTGGATGGTATCACTGTAGAGGATTTTTGGGGCGATTCTGTGCCGTACTGCAGGTTTTTGCCTTATTAAACTAGTCCTCAGTACGCTGGCAGTGCTACCCGGCTGTTCCCTACTCGCTGTCCGTGGGTTCAGCCGTCGGCTGGACCCCAGATGCCGTCCATCAGAACTGTCCACTTCATTGCTGTCTGGCAATTTGATTCTCTTCTCCCTCACCTTCTGTGAACAAAAAAAAAACCATGCCCATTACAAATCCAGTCAAAAATCCAGCAACAATTTTCAAGATTGCAGAACAACCAAACCTCTCACTCTATTAATGGTTATCATTGTTATTTTTGATCTTTAAAAGGGACTTCCAGAAATCTGTCAAATTGCTCAACAATAAAATGGTCTCACCCAGGATGGTCCATTCGTTTGTTCAGAATGATTGCTACATTATCATTGCAAACCTATTCTTCATCTTCGCAACATTGAAATCTAGACATATCACACTTTCCACTTCACACACAACCTCCAGAACTGTGAAACTCACTTCTCTCAGTCTATCCTTCTCACCTTAATCTTTAAAGTTGGTGCTAACTAAGCCTACCTTCTGACGTGCTTCCTCTTCTCAACCACCTTTTCATGTTTAGAATTTTACAGTGTGAGCTTTGTCCATTACCAGTTTCTTTATTCAAAGATAATTCTTCAGAACTAAATTAGGCTGAACATAAACAATCAATACTCTCTGTCTGTGATTTCTATCTTGTGACATCCTTTGGCCTCACTGTACATGGTCCTTCCTGTATAAGCACATACAATGGCAGTCAGTGCGTGACTGACACCCTCAAATAGTTGAAAGGTATGGCTGAAAAACTGCAGACTCCAGTAAAATTATTTAGCTGATTCTATAACAAACACAACTTCTCATGAATAAGTAATAATGACTGAATAAGCTTCTTATCCAATGCAAACAGCTTTAGTATTTTCTCAGTGCAAGTTATAAGAAGCCTCTGCACCCAAATCAGCTACATCTTCACTTGTAAATAGCCTCTTTGGGAATGGCCATAAATAAAATTTTACAGCTGCACTCGGAAAAAGTGATCAGGAGCAATGTAGACCACTGAAATAGATATTGCTAAAACTTGCAAACAAAAATAAAGAAATGACAAACATGTAGAGACCGAGATCATGTCAGATTTCACATGAAAACAAAACACCGATTCAGCAACAGAGACTCGTGAAAACTAACTTCAACAAAATGACAGTAAAGAAGAAAATAACAACGTTAAAGAGTGACAACCAACTGGCACTAGGGGCTAGTAAATCAGGGTTTTAAAAATGGTAAAAACATTGCAGATGCCCTTATTGTAATCTTACAATATTCTCTCAATTCAGGAGCCATTCATTTAAATTTGAAATTGTGCATGTCTCCCTGCTGTTTAAGAAATGTGACAGAAAAAGCATGGAAGTACACCACAGTTATCGTAACATGTAATTGAAAATTATGACACTCCATAATGAAATATATAAAACTAAAACAGATGACAGTTATACCAAAGATCCTTAATCAACATGTAAGACCAGCCAGAAGACAGAGGCAAGAGTAGGCTATTCAGCCCATCGAGTTTGCTCCATCATTTAATAAGAACATGACTGCACTGATGATCCTCAACTCCACTTCTCTGCTTTTCCCTCCCCCAAAAATCCTCAATACCCTTAGTGATTAAAATCTTTCTATCTCAGCCTTGAATCTATTTAATGATGCAGCCTCTTTGGATCCCTGTAGTAAAGAATACCACAGATTCACAACACTCAAACAAGAAATTCTTCCTCATTTCTGCATGACCCATAATTCTGAGATTATGGCCTCTGATCCTAGACTCACCCACAAGGGGAAACGACCTTTCTGTATCAGTATCAGTAAGAGCGAAAGCTGCACAGACGATGTCCCACCTTCACATTGAGAATAACCTTCATTGTGTTGTGTGGCACTATCAATATGCTAAACGGGACAGACTTTGAACAGATCTAGCAATTCAAGACTGGGCATCCATAAGGCACAGTGGGCCATCATCAGCAGCAGAACTGTACTCCAGCACAACCTATAACCTCATGGGCCAGCATATATGCCATTCAACCATTACATCAAGGCAGGCAGGCATGCGAGATGCAGCACCAGGCATACCTGAAGCTGAGGGGTCAAGCTGGTAAAGCCACCAAAAAGAATTACTTGCATGCCAAATAGCATAAACAGCGAGTGATAGGCAGAGCTAAGCAATCCCAAAACCAATGGTTAAGATCTAAGCTCTGTAGTCCTGCCACATCCAGTCGTGAAAGGTGGGAGACAATTAAACAACTCACTGGAGGAGGCTGCTCCACAAATATCCTGATCCTCAATGACAGAACAGCCCAGCACATTAGTGCAAAAGATAGGGCTGAAGCTTTCACGGTAATCGTCAGCCAGTACTACCGAGTGGATGACCCATCTTGGCCTCTTCCAGTGGTCCCCAGCATTACAGATTCCAGTCTTCAGTCAATTCAATTCACTCCATATGATATCAAGAAAGGGTCAGAGACACTAGATACTACAAAGGCTATGGGCCCTGACAATATTCCAGCAATAGTACTGAAGGCTTGTGCTCCAGAACTTGATGCTCCCCTAGCCAAGCTGTTCCAGTACAATTACAACACTGGTATCTACCTGACAATATGGAAAATTGCCCAAGTAGGTCCTATACATAATAACAAGCAAGGCAAATCCAACCTGACCAATTACCACCCCATCAGTCTACTCTCAATCATCAGTAAAGTAATGGAAGGTGTAATCAACAGTGCCATCAAGCAACACCTGCTAAGCAATAACCTGCTCAGTGACGGCCAGTTTGGGTTCCACCATCAGCTCCTGACCTCATTACAGCCTTAGTTCAAACATGGACAAAACATCTGAATTCCAGAGGTGTAGTGAGAATGACAGTCCTTGATATCAAGGCTGCATTCGACTGAGATCAAGAAGCCCTGGCAAAACTAGAATGAACGCGAATCTGGGGGCAAATTCTCCAGTGGTTAAAATCATACCTAATCATCATTATCAGGAAATTTAGAACCACCTCAGTCGCGGAAACTGATTCCGAGCTGACTGGCCACAGCTGTGCGAAAGGAAATAAAGGGTGATTTGGTGATGGATACCGGCGTCTATGCAGTTATTTCAACCTTCTCAAATGAAACAACTTTCCTTAAATTAGAGGATGCAACTGCTCACAGTAGTCCAGATGTGGTCTCCCCAGCACCTGGTACAGTTGCAGTAAGACCTCACTATTCTTACAGTTCAACGCCCTTGAATTAGGGCCAATATTAGTCTTCCTGATTACCTGATTAGCAGCTGTGTGCTAGTTTTCTGTGTTTCTTGCATAAGTACCCCAAATGCTTTGTGCAGTCCTTCTTCCCTTAAATAATTCTCAGTTATTTTGTTTTTCCTTCCAAAATGAACAACTTCATATTTTATACCATGAAATATACCATTATATACCATGTGCTGACTCTTTTGCCCACTTACTTAACTTATTCATATCTCTCTGTAAATTGTTTATATCCTCTCTCAATCTGCCTTTCTATCTATTTTTGTCATCTGCAAGCTTGGCTACAGTTCTTTTGCTTCCTTCCTCCAAGTTATTAATATATATTGCAGTTCCTACACTGATCCCCATGGAAAACCACTGATTACAAATCACCAACCTGAAAAGAACCCTTTATCCCAACTTACCGTTTTTTGTCCATTAACCAATTCTCTATTCGTGCCAATATGCAACATCCAATAGCGTGGGCTCTTATGTCTTATTTAAGGAAGAACATCAAAGCTCTGGCATAATGCCAAGGAGGTGGTGTGATAGCATCGATATCTGTAAATTTTCTTCTAAGATCTACATCACTTTGGCTTGGAATAATATCACTGTTCCTTCATTGCAAAATCCTGAAACTCCCTCCCCAACAGTACCGTGATTGCATCTGCCCCTCATGGACGGCAGTGGGCTCAGGAAGGCAGCTCACCATCATCCTCCCCAAGGCAATTAGGTATGGACAATACATTCTGTATTAGCTAGCCTCACCGACATTCCATGAACAAATACACAGCCAAATTTCAATATCAAGCTATGAAACCAAATTTGGATGAGTGGCAAACGTGGAGGATGATACTTACTAACTGCAAAAGGACAACACAGATGGTAGAATGGGAAGCCAAATGGCAGATGCAATTTAATACAATTATGTGTATACTGATGCACTTTGCTAGAAGGGATAGGAAAAGTCTAGAAAGTTAATGGCTCAGATCCAAAACATATGCAGGGACAGAGGAATTAGATGCAAGTGTTTAGATTACTGAAGGTGGCAGATATATTGAAAGAGTAATTTGCAAAGCACATAGTACATGAACTTTCTGAACAGAGGCACTGGTTACAAATACTGGGGGATTTTGGTCAACCTTTATCAAGCTCTGATGAATCCATAATTACAGCATCACTTCCAGTCTGGCCACTTTAGCAAGGATGAGAGGTCCTTGAGAAGATCTACGGATTTGCTGGCATAGTTCCAGGGATGAGGAATTTTAGCTACAAAGTTAAGATCGAAATGTTGGGATCATTTCCTTGGTACAAAGCAGATTTCAGAGAGATGTACAAACATATAATGAGTATAGAGTACACCAGTATAGTAGGGTTCAGAAGAGATTTACCAGGATGTTGCCGGGTATGGAAAGTTCAAGTTATAAGGAAAGGCTGGATAGGCTGGGACTTTTTCCACTGTAGTGCAGGAGGTTGAGGGGTGACCTTATAGAAGTTTATAAAATAATGAGGGGTACAGATAGGGTTAATGGTAGTTGTGTTTTCCCTAGGATGGGGGATTTCAAGACAGGGGGCACATTTTTAAGGTGAGAAGAGACAGATTTAAAAAAGACATGAGGGTCAAATTTTTTACACAGAAGTTGGTTTACATGTGGAATGAACATCCTGAGGAAATGGTGGATGTTGGTACAATTACAACATTTGAAAGTCATTTTGATAAGTACATGAATAGGAAAGATTTGGAGGGATATGAGGCCAGGAGTAGGCAGGTGGGACTAGTTAAGTTGGGATTATGTTTGGTATGGATTGTCTGGACCAAAGGTACTCTTTCCGTGCTATATGAATCTATGACTATAAAAGAATTGCAAATGTTAGAAATTAGAAACAAAAATAGCAATTGCTGAGAAAACTCAGCAGGTCTGGCAGCATCCGTGAACAGAAAGCAAAGTTAACTTTTTGGGTCCAGTGACCTTTGTTCAGGCCTTTCTTCAGAAATGTTAGCTCTGCTTTCTCTCCAGATGTTGCCAGACCTGCTGAGTATTTCCAGCATTTTCTGTTTTTGTTTCTGAAGTAATGTTTAATTTTACAGAGCATTGGTTAGGCCACAGTTTGAGTGCTGTGGGCAGTTCTGATCACCTCACTACCGGAAGGATATGATAGCACTAGAGGGGGCACAGAGGAAGTTCTTCAAGATGTTGCCCGAGATAAGAACATAAGATGTAAGAGCAGAAACTAGAATTAGGATTAGCCTTTATTGTCACATATACTCAATAAGTACAGTGAAAAGTTTATATGTCGCCACTAACAGCACCATCTCAATTACAAGGCACCTAGGTACAGCTTCTTTAGATTCAAGATCTTAGAAAATAGAGAAATAAAATGTCCAGCATTGCAGAAGTAAAAGTTCAGTACTATTAGCTTCCAACCCAGGCCACGCTGGCACCTAGCCTCCCATCTGAAAGGCCCTGGCCCCAGACCATGCCAGGCTTCATCCTGAGGATCATGAGGCTGGGAGATTGCTACTGACCACCACGGCAGGCCAAGGGCGCCATGCCAGGCAGCCGCGTGGCGAGGCTGCTGCATCAGGCCGGGACACCGCTGTGGGAGGCTGCTCCGCCAGGCCGGGAGATCGCCACGCTAAGCTGGGAGGTTGCCACATCACGCCAGAGGGCAGCAACAGGAGGCCACTGTGCCAGATTGGGAGGTCATCACACCATGCCGGGAGACCACTATGGGAGGCTGTCAGTTGTTGGAAGCTGGAAATCATTGCCAGAGGCCTGGAGTCATCACCGGAGCTCGGGAATTATCAGAGACCAGTAGAGAACAGGAGAAAAAAACACAATGAAGAAGAAAAAGGAGAAGGAAAGAGGAGGAAGAATGGGCAGAGCGGACGAGCTCCAGCTGAAGCATCCAACTCCGCTGCCATCTTGGACCTGAAGGTAGGTGTGTAGGAGTCAGCTATCTGGCCCATCCAGCCTGCTATACCATTCAATAAGATCTTGGCTCATCTTAACATGGATTTAGCTCCACTTATGCGCCAGCTAGCCATACCCTTAATTCCTTTACTGTTGAAATATTCATCTATCTTTGCCTTGGAAACATTCAATGAGGTAGCCTCAACTACTTCACTGGGCAGGGAATTCCACGGACTTGCAACCCTTTGATGTGGAGGTGCCAGTGTTGGAGTGGGGTGGACAAGGTCAGATGTCACACAACACCAGGTTGTAGTCCAACAGGTTTATTTGAAATCACAAGCTTTCAGAGTGCTGCTCCTTTGTCAGGTGAAGTGAGTTGTTGGACTACAACCTGGTGTTGTGTGTACCAGCAGTGGAAACAACCTCCCTGCTTCTAGCTGATCTATCCCCTTCATAATTTAAATGTTTCTACAAGATTCCCCCTCATGCATCTAAATTCCAATGAGGATAGTCCCAGTCTACACAATCTCACATCATAAGCCAACCCTCTCAAATCTGGATTCAACCTACTGAACCTCCTCTGCACCCCCTCAAGTGCTAGTAAATTCCTTCTCAAGTAAGGAGAGCCAAACTGTACACAGTACTCCAGGTTTGGCCTTACCGGCCCCTGTACAGCTACAGAATAGCCTCTCTGTTATTAAATTACATCTACTCTAGCAATGAAGGCCAATATTCCACTTCCCTTCTTAATTGCCTGCTGCATCTGCAAACCAACTTTTGTGATTCATGCACTAGGACACCCAGGTCCCTCGGCACAGCAGCATCCTACAATCTTTCACCTTTTAAATAATAGTCCACTTTGCTGTTATTCCTAACAAAATGGATGACCTCACATTTACCAACACTGTACTCCATCTGCCAGACCCTTGCCCATTCACTTAACCCATCTACATCCCTCTGCAGTCTTTCTATGTCCACTGCACTCTTTCCTCCACCACTCATCTTAGTGTCACTTGCAAACTTTGACACACCACACTTGGTCCCCAACCCTAAATCAACTGCAGTTCCAACACTGATCCCTGAGGCACATCACTGACCACTGATCACCAACCAGCAAAACACCCATTTATCCCCACTTTTTGCTTTCTGTTAGTGAACCAATGTTCTATCCATGCTAATACATTATTTGTAATATCACGCACATTTATTTTTACGTATCAACCTTTTGTTTGGCACATAGTCAAATGTCTTCTGGAAATCCAGTTACACCACATCTACCAGTTTTCCATTATCTACTTCACTCAATGCCCTGAAAGAATTCGAGTAAATTAAACATAAACTGCGTTTCATGAACACATGCTGCGTCTAGACGATATCACAGGTCACACAACACCAGGTTATAGTCCAACAGGTTTATTTGGAATTATGTAAGCTTTCAGAGTGCAGCACCTTCATCAGATGCAGCGAGAGAACAGGGTTCACAGCCACAGAGTTTACAGGCAGAGAAATCAAAAGATCATACAACTGGTGTGAGTGCAGCGTTAGGTAATTAGTCCCTGCAGGTGACTAGAGTGTTAGATAGTGTGTAAAGTATTAATAAAATCAACGTCAGTGCTGTGCTGTCATGAAAATCAGGCAGGGTGACAGGAATATACAAAAGGTGACATCTCAGGTCAGACAATGAATTGTAGGTGTGAGGCTTTGATTAGAATCTGTCTCGGATATTTTAACAATGAAATCAGGCTGGTTTTATTCCGAAAGCTGGAACTTATAAGATGCCATACTGACTGCAACTACAAAGTGTGTGCTTTTTGAACAAAATAGAATGTATCTGCAAATAAACGAACATCCTGGATGAAATGATTCACCTCATAGATTTATATGTTTGGAAAAGAGTGCGTGCGTGTGGATGAGAGTGTGTCTTTGTGAAAGTGCGTGTGCGCGGTCAAGAGTGCGTGTGCATGTGTGTGCATGCGAGAGAGAGAGTGCGTGTGTGTGGGGGGCATGAGAGTGCATGTGTGGGCGCGAGAGTGCATGTGTGAAAGAGTGCATGCGTGCAAGAGTGTGACTGCGCACACATGAATGTGTGCACACATGAAACAGTGTGTGAGGCAGCCTAATATGTAACTCAAAACTGAACAAACTAATTAAGCTAGCAAGAGCATAACAATTTATCAAAGTGATGCTGTCAAAACAGGAAACTAAGGAAGATTTTACAGATACAGAAGGGGGTGTGTGTGCGTGTGTGTGTTTGTGTGTGTGAGTGAGAGAGAGAGAGGGAGAGAGTAAGAGTGTTTGATAAATACTGCGACATGAACCCAAGATCACGCTTGAGGCCATTTTTATGAGCACGGAATTTGGCTAGCAGTCTCTGCTCGGCAATTCTGTGTTGCTATGAATCTCGAAGATCGGAGGCTGAATGCACTTGATCGCTGAAGTGTTCCCCAACTGGGAGGGAACAATCCTGTCTGGTGCTTGTTGAGCGGTGTCCATTCATCCATTGTCATAACATCTGCATGGTTTCACCAATACACCACGCCTTAGGGCATCCTTGCCTACAGTGCATGACATAGACAACATTGGCTAAGTCACATGAATATCTGCCATGCATTGGGTTGAGGTCAGGAACAAGAAAGCAGCAATTTTCTGATGAAGGGTCTAGGCCCAAAACGTCAAGCTTTCCTGCTGCTATAATGCTGCTTGGCCTGCTGTGTTCATCCAGCTCCACACCTTGTTATCTCGGATTCTCCAGCATCTGCAGTACCTATTATCTCAGTCACTTTGTTGGGTTTTTTTTTTTAACAGACCCTCTAATAGTTGCAGAGAAGTGGAGGAACGGGTTGGGAGGCAGATACTGGAAAGGTGCAGAAGTCATAGGGTTGTAGTCATGGGTGACTTCAACTTTCCAAATATTGACTGGAAACTTTTTAGTTGTAATAGTTTAGATGGAGTGGATTTTGTCCAGTGCATTCAGGAAGGATTCCTGACACAGTATGTAGATAGACCAACATGAGGTGAGGCCACTTGGATTTGATGCTTGGCAATGAACCGGGTCAAGTGTTAGATCTGTTGGTAGGAGAGCATTTTGACAGTAGCAATCATAACTCTGTTACTTTTACAACAGTCATGGAAAAAGACAGGTACATACTGCAGGGTAAGGTTTATAATTGGGGTAAGGGTAATTACAATTCTGTTATGTTACCCAGTTCTTACCTAAAATGGGAGAACATGCTGTCAGGGAAGAACATTATAGAAATGTGGAGATTGTTTAAGGAATGCATACTGAATGAGCTCGATATGTTTGTCCCTAGCAGGCAGGGAAAATGCGGTCGAGTGAAGGAGCCGTGATTCTCAAGAGAGGTCGAACCTTAAGGTTCGAGGTTAAGAGGAAGAAGGTTGCTTATATAAGGTTTAGAAAACAAGGATCGGAAAAGGCTCCAGAGGAATACAAGTTAGCCAGGAAGGAGCTGAAGAAAGGGCTTAGGAGAGCTAGAAGGGGGCATGAGAAAACCTTCGCAAATAGGATCAAGGAAAATCTCAAGGCTTTTTACACGTACATGAGGAATAAGAGAGTGACCACAGAAAGGGTAGGGCCGACCAAGGATTGTAAAGGGAATTTGTGCACAGAGCCTAAAGAGATAGGAGAGGTCCTTAATGAATAAGTTTCTGTGGTATTTACAACTGAGAGGGACCTAGTTGTAGGGGAGCACAGTGTGAAACAGGCTGGTGGGCTACAGGAGGTCGATGTTAGTAAGGAAGATGTACTAGGAATTTTGAGGAAGTTGAAGATAGATAAGTCCTCCGGGCCTGATGAGATTTATCCAAGGATTCTATGGGAAGTGAGGGAAGAGATCGCAAGGCCTTTCGCGATGATCTTTTCATTCTCACTGTCCATGGGTACAGTGCCAGAAGATTGGAAAAAGGCAAACGTCATTCCCTTGTTCCAAAAAGGGAATAGGGATAACCCTGGAAATTACAGGCCAGTTAGTCTTATGTCAGTGGTGGGCAAATTATTGGAAAGGGCTCTGAGAGATAGGATTTACGATCACTTGGATAGGCACAGTTTGATTCACGATAGTCAGCATGGATTTGTGAGGGGTAGATCATGCCTCACAAACCTTATTGAATTCTTTGAAGAGGTGACCAAACACGTGGATGAAGGTAGAGCAGTGGATGTGGTATACATGGATTTAAGTAAGGCGTTTGAAAAGGTTCCCCATGGTAGGCTCATGCAGAAAGTAAGGAGGCATGGGATATGGGGAAATGTGGCAGATTGTCTTCTCAGGGTTGGCCAATTCTGAATCCAAAGGGTGGTAGTGGACAGAAAATATTCAACATGGTGCTCAGTTACGAGTGGTGTACCACAAGGATCTGTTCTGGGTCCTCTTCTATTTGTGATTTTTGTAAATGACTTGGATGAAAGAGTGGAAGGGTGAATTAGTGAGTTCGTGGACGATACGAAGGTGGGTCGAGTTGTGGATACTGCAGAGGGCTGTTCTCGGTTACAAAGGGACATTGATAGGATGCAGAGCTGGGCTGAAAAGTGGCAGATGGAGTTTAACCCTGAAAAGTGCAAGGGGTTCATGTCCACAGTTCCCTGAAAGCTACCACCTGGGTGGATAGAGTTGTTAAGAAGGCATATGGCGTATTAGCTTTCATTAATAGAGGGACTGAGTTCAAGAGCCGTGAAGTTACGCTCCAGCTATACAAAACCCTGGTCTGGCCACATCTGGAGTATTGTGTCCAGTTCTGGTTGCGTCATTACAGGAAAGATGGGGAAGCATTGGAAAAGGTGCAGAGGAGATTTACCAGAATGTGGCCTGGAATGGAGGGAAGGTCTTACGAGGAAAGGTTGAGAGAGCTAGGGTTTTTCTCTTTAGAACGGCGAAGGAGGAGAGGTGACTTGATAGAGGTGTAGATGATCAGAGGTACAGACAGAGTGGACAGCCAGAGACTTTTTCCTAGGGTGGAGGTAGCTATTACGAGGGGGCATAGTTTTAAAGTGAGTGGAGGTAGATATAGAGGAGATGACAGAGGTAGGTTCTTTACTCAGAGACTGGTCGGGGCGTGGGATGCATTGCCGGAGAGGGTAGTGGAGTCGGCCTCATTAGGGGCATTTAAGCGGCTATTAGATAGGCAAATGGACGATAGTATAAGGTAGGGGTGGAAGTTAGATAGGCCTTAGGTTTCGGGTAAAAGTTCGGCACATCGTGGGCCAAAGAGCCTGTACTGTGCTGTACTGTTCTATGTTCTATGTGGTGGCTGCTGTTCCCACGTGTGACGGTAGTATCCAAGTCAATGATCTGACACGTCTTGCTGAGGTTGCCATGACAGGGTTGTGTGGTGTTGTTGTCGATGTCATCCTCAAGGCTGGGTAGTTTGCTGCGAACAATGGCCTGTTGAAAGTTTGGCAGCTATTTGAGTTCTTTACGCGAGGGTGTTGGGTGCCTGGAACACGTTGCCAGCGGAGGTGATAGAAACAGGCACGATAGCGTCATTTAAGATGTATCTAGACAGATACATGAATGGGCAGGGAGCAGAGGGATACAGATCTTTGGAAAACAGGCAACAGGTTTAGATAGAGGATCTGAATCGGTGCAGGCTTGGAGGGCCGAAGGGCCTGTTCCTGTGCTGTAATTTTCTTTGTCCTTTGTTTATTTGAAGGCAAGAAGTGGAGGCATAGAGAAAATCTTGGTGAGCTGCTCATTGTCATCGACGACACTGAAGGATGCAAAGAACATGGTGTAGTTTTTCCACTCCAGGGAAGTGCTGGACGATGAAGGATATGCTATCGGCCTTATCCTGCATCCGTCTTCTGAGGATGCTGCTGCGGTTTTTCACTGTGGCACATTGGAACTGGCGATCAATGAGCATCGCGTTGAGCATCGTGTCCTGTTCTTATGAGGGCATCTTTCTAAACCTTCAAGTCTCTGTCACATTTCTCCTCATCTGAGCAGATCCTGTGTATACACAGGGCTTGTACGTAGGGGATGGTTTCTTTAAGGTGTTTAGGGTGGAAGCTAGAGAAGTGCAGCATCGTGAGGTTATCAGTGGGCTTGTGGTACAGTGAGGTACTGAGGTGTCCGTCCTAGATGGAGATGCGTGTCCAAGAGTGAAACAGATTCTGAAGAGTAGTCCATGGCAAGTATGATGGTGGGGTGAAACTTGTTGATATCGCCATATAGTTGTTTCAGTGATTCATCGCAAAAAGAGTCCAAAAGAAGAAAATCTCATCAATATATCTGGCGTAGTGTTGGTGTCTGTACAATGGGAGAACTTCTATCCAGAGGTCTTGCTATTTCTTCTTTGCTTACATATTCAAGCATTTTTCCAACTGAAGTTAAGCTAACGGGCCTATAGTTACCCACCTTTTGTCTACCTTCTTTCTTAGACAGTGGAGTCACATTTGCTGCTTTCCACCCTGCCAGAACTTTGGTAAATTACTACAAGTGCATCTGCTATCTCCTCTGCCATCTCTTGCCATACCCAGAATGCATTCCATCAGGGCCAAGAGACTTGACTACCTCTAGCCCCATTAGATTGCCAAACACTACCTGTTTAGTGATTATGATCGTTTCTAGGTCCTCATCTGCCACAGTCTCCTTGTCATCAAGGTATTGGCATGTCATTTATGTCTTCCACGGTAAAGACTGCCACAAAATACGTGTTAAATGCCTCAACCATTTCCTCATTTCCCATTATTAAATCCCCCTACTCATCCTCTAAAGGACCAATGTTTACCTTAGCCAGTCTTTTTTTCAAATCATATATTTTTAGAAACTTTTACTATCTGTTTTTATATTTTGAGATAGTTTACTCTCACAATTCATCTTACTTTTCTTTATTGCTTTTCTCTTCGCTTTCTGTTGACTTTTAAAGATTTCCCAATCTCTCATTTCCTATTAATCCTTACCACTTTGTATGCATTTGTTTTCAATTTGATACCCTCCTTTATTTCCTTAGTTATCCATGGCTGATTATTCCTTTTCCTATGGTCCTTTTTACTGGTATATACTTTTGCTGAGAACTGTGAAAAATCTCTTTGAAAATCCTCCATTGTTCCACTATATAGTCTTTGCTCCCAGTCTACCAGAGTCAATTCCTCCCTCATCCCAATGTAGTCTCCTTTGTTTAAGCACAAGACACTGGTATTGGATTTTACCTTCTCACCCTCCATCTCTATTTTAAATTCAACCATACTGTGATCACTCCTTCCAAGAGGATCCCTAACTATGACATCATTAATTATACCTTCCCATTACACAGGACCAGATCTAGGATAGCCTGCTTCCTCATGGGTTCCTTTACATACTGTTTAAGGAAACTATTGCGGATACATTCTATGAACTCCTCATCAAGTCTGCCTTGACCAACTTGGTTTGACAAATCAATATGTAGATTAGATTAAGCAACTGAGCTATAAGGAGAGATAGTAAGAACTGCAGATGCTGGAGTCGGAGGTAACACAGTGTGAAATTGGAGGAACACAGCAGGCCAGGCGGCATCAGAAGAGCAGGAATGTTGACTTTTGGGTCGGGACCCTTTTTTCCTGCTCCTCTGATGCTGCCTAGCCTGCTGTGTTCCTCCGGCTCCACACAGTGTTATCTCTGACTCCAGCATCTGCAGTTCTTACTATCTCTCCTTAGCTCAGTTGCTTAATCTAATCTACATATTGATTTGTCAAACCAAGTTGGTCAAGGCAGCCTTGAGCTATAACGAGAGACTAGATAAGCTTGGCCTGTTATCTTTACAGCACAGAAGGCTGAGGGGGGAGCATGACTGAGGTTTATAAGTTTGAGGGGTATAGACAGGGTGAGTAGGGAACAGCTAGTCCCCTTGGTTGAGGGGTCAATCATGAGGGAACACAGTTTTAGGGTAAAGGGCAGGAGATTCAGAGGGGATTTCATTACAAAAAAAATTCACTCAGAGGGTGGTACGAATCTGGAATGGACTGCCCAGTAAAGTAGTGGAGGCCAGAAATCTTGCATTTAAAAAGCATTTGGATGAGCACTTGTAATATCATAATATTCAAGGATAAGGGACAAGTGCAAGAAATTAGGATTAGTGCACCTTTAGTGGTAGCTATTGTCTGTGCAGATTCGATCAGCCAAAGGGCCTTTTCTGCGCTGTATGACTCTATGAGCAGACAAGGAGAAACTCGTCCCATTAGCTGTGGGCATAAGGGCTAGGGGGCATATTTTTAAGGTTTTCAGCAAGTGATGTGTGATGAATGTGAAAAATTATTTTACACAATGCGTGGTGATGATGTGGAGCTCATTGTCTATGAGTGGTGGAACCAGAGACAATCAAGGAGGCTCCCTGCTGTACTGGCAGTCTTCTTTTATCCTGAATCAAATTGCAATTATTCACATGAGAGACCAGAGAATTAATGTTAGCAGAATTAAAAAAAACTGAGACCACAGGAAGAAGCCATTGGCCTATCATATCTACAGCAGACAAGTCGCCATCTAGCCTAATTAAGTAGCCTTGTAGCTTCTGGCAGTTCCATTGTACTGTAGGTTTTCTATTTCTACAACCCTTCCAGGCAGTAAGCTCCAGAATTCCATGGTCACTTTTTTGACCACGAAGTGCACCACAACTTTGCCCCTGATGCCCTGACACCCAGCAAGTCTCACCAGACAGCAATCAGGACCAACAGATCTGGCAGCGATCACTCTATATGCCCCTGTGTGCTGAGGAAATGGGGCTTATTGTCAGCCTAACTAACGTCACTTGACTCAATATTACAATGCGTGAACTGCTTTGGAAATCTCCTGGTCTTCCATTTAGTACATCAAATAATAAGATGAAAGCAGCACCTGAATAAGAATAGCTTTTGAAGAAAATAGCTTGAATGTAGTAGCTTAGTGGTTGTACTACTTAAGAAATAATTCAAAGATCTGAGGGTGACACAAAGTTTCATCATAACTGTTTGAGAATTCAGCTTTAAAAGCAACCTGCAAGTGAAACACTAGTATCAGTAAAACAACATGAAGTTGTCAGATTGTTGTTAAAAACCTAATGAATTCCATAACATCCCTCTTGGAAGGAAACCTGATAAAGTATGGTAATCCCAGTGTCATACAGTGACAATCCAGTACTGACTACTACTGTATCTCAGTGCTATAATAACAGATCTGTACCAACCAGTACTATATCTTAATCTAATAGTGAAAACATTCCCAACGAGTACGAAGCCCCAGGGTTACACTGACAGTCCTGTCCCCACCAGTACTGTAGCGACATTATAACAGACAGACCATCAGTACTCTATCCCAATATTACAATGACAGATCTGTCTCTATCAGTACTGTACACGTTACACAGTGACAGACCTATCCTACCAATACTGTATCCCAGCATTATGGAGACAGACTTGTCTCCCTAGTGCTATGTGATTACAGACCTGCCCCATCAGCATTGTATCCAAGTGTTATAGTCACAGATCTGTGCATACCAGAACTGTATCCAGTGTTATAGCAACAGACCAGTCCCCAACAGTACAAAGACTCATAGATACCCACAGCACAGAAAAAGGCACTTAAGCCCATCATGTCCCTGCCAATTGAAAACAACCACCTAACTTCTCTAACCCAATTTCAATCACTTGGCCCATTGCCCTGTATGCCTTAAAATCACAAGCGCACATCTTAAATGTGTTGAGGGTTCATGCCTCTACCACCCTTGCAGGCAGTGAGTTTGAGATAACCACCACCCTCTGGGTAAAAAACTTTCACCCCATATCTCCTCAAAACCTACTGCACCTTAGCTTAAGTCTATGCTCTCCCCGTCAGTGATCCTTCCATCAAGGAAAGAGGTTTCTTCCTGTCCACCTTTTCTATGGCCCTCTTAATTATGTAAATCCCAATCATGCCCCTTCTCAGTTTCCTCTGCTCTGAGAAAAGCAAACCCAATCACTCCAATCTCTCTTCATAATTGAAACTCACCAGCCCAGGCAACATCTTGGCAAATCTACTTTACATCTTCTCCAACGCTATCACATCATTCCAATAGCACGGATAACAGAACTGCACACTATACGCTAGTTGTGGGATAACCAACATTTTACACAGTTCCAGCATAATCTCCTTCCCTACTCTTAAATTCTACACCTCAGCTAATAAAGATAAGTGTACCATATACTGCTTTAATCACTTTATCTACCTGCCCTGACACCTTAGGGGACTGGGGTACACACACATCAAGGCAGCCCTGATCCTCAGCACTTTCACAGGGTCCTACCATTCATCATAGAGTCAATCAGCACAGAAACAGACTCTTCGGTCCAACCAGTCCATGTCAAACATAATCCCAAATTTAACTAGTTGCACCTCTCCCCTCCTGGCCCATATCCTTCCAAACCCGTTCTATTCGTGTAGTTATGCCTTTTAATTGTTGTAATTGTATCCACATCCAACACCCCTCAAAGTTCATTCCACACATGAACCATCCTTCGGTAAAAAATTGCCCATGTCTTTTTTAAATTTCTCTCTTCTCACCTTAAAAATATTTGCCCTAATCAAGTATTCCCTCATTTTGTTAGTCCTGTCCAAGTGCATCAACCCATATTTATCTGGATTGAGTTCCATTTGCCACTGATCAGCCCATCTGACCAGACCATCTATATCCTCCTCTAAGGCTATCTTCCTCACTATTTACAGCCCCACTAATTTTTTAATCATCTGTGAACATACTAACCAACCCTCCTAACTTCAATCCTAAATCATTTATATAAATCACAAACAGCAAGCGCCCCAAAACTGACCCCTGTGGGACCCCCAGACTCAGACTTCCAGTCAGAAACCACCTCTCAAACATCATTGGTTGGCACAGTGACGGTGGTTTGCACAATGGCTCGAAGGGTGGCATGGTGGCTCAGTGGTTAGTTCTGCTGCCTCACAGCGCCAGGGGCCCAGGTTCAATTCCAGCCTGAGGCATCGGTCTGTGTGGCGTTTGCACATTCTCCCAGTGTCTCCACGGGTATGCCCCATGTGCTCCGGTTTCCTCCCACAGTCCAAAGATGTGCAGGCTACTTGGATCAGCCATGGGAAATTCAGGGTTATTGGGTATGGCAGGGTGGTGGGATGCTCTTTGAAGGGTCAGTGTGGCTTGATGGGCTGAATGGCCTGTTTCCACACTGTAAGAATTCTATTCTATTCATCACACACTGCTTCCTGCCACTCAGCCAAGTGTGGATTCCATGGGCTCTTACCTTTCAGTGTTCCATGCAGGGCCTTATCAAAAACTCATTAAGCCTCATTGTTATACATTGATAGACCTGGATCCACCATTACTGTGCCCCAGTGTTATACAATGACAACTTGTCCCCACCAGCTTAGTACCTGTATTATCAGGACAGACCTCAGCCCACCAGTATTGTACCCACGTTAAACAGTGATAGACTTGTTCCCACCAGCACTGCACAACAGTATTAAATGGAAAAGACCCATGCCACCAGTACTGAACCCTAATGATAAACAGTGATAGACTTGGTCCCACCAGCACCGTACCTCAGTGCTTAACTGTAACAGGCCTGTTCCCAATAGCACTGAAACCCATGTATAACTTTTACACAGGTGTGTAACAATGAAGGTCAGGTCTGGTAATTACTGAAAATGGTTCCAGGTAATGCAGTGATTTAGGTTTTTAAATTCCTATGGTTTTTAAAAGTTCACATACATACCAATACAAAAATGTTAAGGTTCAAAAATTGTTTAGTTTTTTAGACTCTTCTCATGTCTTTGAAATGTGTTACCACTTATTAATCCAATATGCAGCTCTGAATTTTAGCAGCTGCATTAAAACCATCTGGCACCTTTGTGGAAACTGTGATCACATTGCGAAGGGAGCCAAATGGCACATTCAGCTTTGAATGTGTTCAACAATATGAACATGGCGTTATTTCGCTCTTTGAATTGACCGACATACGCTCCTATAATTCTCAACTCATTGAACAGCCTTCAATGTGGGGTAAAAGCACATAGCTCATGCTGATCTCTCCAACTTTCCACAGGAAGAGAAAAAAAAATCAGTAATTTCTAGCTTAGCTGGACACTAAATGGAAGACAGATAAAATTTTGTTGTCAAGTCTCCATAGTTTGAGCCATAGTAAGCTACAGCACAGAAAAAGGCTCTTTAGCCCACTGCATTTATGCCAGTCAAAAACAACCACATAAGTAATCCAATTTTCTAATATTTGGCCCATAGCCTTGTACGCCTTGGCATCGCAAGCGCATGTCTAAATATCTATTAAATGTTATGAGGGGTTCTGCCTCTACCAGCCTTACAGGTAGTGATGTCCAGATTCCCACCACCCTCCAAGTGAAAACGTTTTTCCTCACATCTCCTCTAAACCTCCTGCCCTAGCCAGTGATACCTACATGCACGAATGATTTTTTTTTTAAACAAGTCGCTGCTGTCAGGTACAGGAACTTCATCAATATTTTCTGTTAACCAGATTCCATCAGACAGGTAAACTGGAAACTTTGCATACTTTGACTAACTTTTGTGGCAACCAACATTCCTTTTGAGCTGCACAGCCCAAAAATTCAGTACACAACGATCAACGTCTGCATACCAACTGCAGCACGGACTTCCAGTTCTGGAAACTGTTGCTACGCACGAACTTGGAAGCCCATGCAGCACAAGGAAAATAGAGGGAATACTACCGGCAACCTAGGAGCGGTGGGGCTTGAGAATCAGCACCTTTGCTCAAATGGGTCATCACACAATGCAAATTTAACTGGACAGTGCTGCTGAGTTTCATGTCTTTTTAAAAAAAATCATTAATTCTTGTGGTGTGGCAAAATCCAAGAGGCCAGCATTCGTTACCCATTATTAGCCGTCTTTGAAAATTTGGTGCAAACATTCTTGAATTTCTGCAGCCCATGTGGTGAATAAAAAAAAACCTTCTCAGCAGAGTCCAAAGACAAGATCCATATCAAAAACAATTTGCAACTGTCTCCACAGTGACAGCACCAATCAAGGTACGAAGCTACATATTGACATGAGGATGGTTTTGACTTGGACAGGAAATGGAGATGGCAACGTTCCAATGAAACTCCTGTTATTGCTGTTCTTCGAGGTAGAGATTCTGTTGCAGAATATGCAGTCAGAGAAACTTTGGCAAATTGCTCCAGTGCATCCTGCAGCCTCTGTGAACTTGTGATGGAGAGGGGGATATGTCAGTAGATTGGATGCTGAGCTCATGGACAGATTTGTCCTAAATGGTTTCAAACTTCATCATCTGCCCACTTCAATCTGTTCCAGTTTGGCATTAACTGTCCCGATAGTACACATGGTGGAGACAGTTCCAGTTGATTCCATCAAGACTTTCTGCAATGTAATTCATCACCATAGCCAAAGATGTTCCATACACATGAATCCTGGCAATCTAATATTTATAAATTAATTCAGACATTGCTTTTAATCTATCAAGCTTCCACTTACCAAGCTAGGAACTCAGCTGTGCAATTAATGGAGACAGTTTTTGAACCTAAACTTGTTTTTGAATACTGCTTTTGCAGAAGAATAGCCTCACTTTGTCACACTCCATGATATGAATCCATTTTTCTTGGATATACTTCAGAACCTCCATCAAAATTGTCTTTTGTCGGAGTGTTCAACAGGGCAATTTCTGTACTCTGTGTCATATGGTTTGGACACAGCATTCTCTCATTCCCATTTCAAAATGGAAATCAGAGATGTTTCGTCTGTAATATTAGGCCAGGTTGTTTTTGCTTAATAATCAGGATGTAGAGGAATTCATAGAATGTTAATTAAGTTTGAGATCATACTGAGAAATAGATGGTAAATGAAATAACACTCTCACCAGTCATTATACAGTAGTAATGACTTGCCTGGATATTGCCATTTGATATCAAAACAATTACACTGAGAAAACAAAACAATGAGGATAAAAAGAATCAAGAGATCTGCACATTGTGGTTTAGGAAACACCTACAGGTAAAACACTACAACACCAACTGAATAACAGAGAACAGCCAAGGTATCGAAGATGAGTCCGGAAAGAGCACATGACCCATCTGATTACACCTTGAATATTGCAATTCTACACACATTTCACCTTTTAGATGCCCCACATAGTACCAATAAAGATTTGCATCTATTACTTTGAGCAAGGAATTGATCGCATTTTTCAAAAAAGACAGAATGTCGTGAGCACTGC
The DNA here is from genome assembly GCA_024137785.1 of Ginglymostoma cirratum. NCBI lineage: Eukaryota > Metazoa > Chordata > Chondrichthyes > Orectolobiformes > Ginglymostomatidae > Ginglymostoma > Ginglymostoma cirratum. The sequence continues at coordinate 298,656 of JAHRHZ010000078.1, read as the reverse complement.
ACTCCAATTTAACTGTTAATCTTGAGCATGCTATCCCATGCACAATGGTTTATAAGGGTAATGGTATCCCTGGCACAGAGGATGCAAGAAGCAGGCTGAAGGCCATAATAGGCACAGAGCAAAAACATACAGTCAAGCAAAATGGGTAATTTTCAGGTTGGCAAATTTTAAGCAACAGAGAGTCATAGAGATCAGTGTTGAGGCTTCAACTATATACAACCTATACTAATTATTTTGATTATGTCACAGTATATTGTAGCCAAATGTTCTAACAATATGAAGATGAATAAGAAAGCAAGTTGAGTGGTCTCATCATTGAGGAAGTCCATGTTGGAGGGCAGATCAGAAACAGCACTGGAGGATTTGGGAGAAGGCAAAATCTTAGATGCTATAAAAATATAGGGAAATACGAACCTATGCACTTTGGCAGAAAGAAGAAAGGAGCTGAATATTACTTCAGTGGAGAAAGACCTGATGAAGGGTCTAGGCCCGAAACGTCGAGGCAAATAGAATGTTAGCTTTTCTTTCAAAGGGAATGGAGTATAAACATAGGAAAGTTATGCTAAAACTAAATAAGGCACTTGTCAGACCATAGCTGGAATGCTTTGTATAGTTTGGGGCCCTGTATCTAAGGAAAAATAGACTAGCTCTTGGAGGCAGTTTAACAAAGGTTCACTAGGCTGATACCAGGTTTAGAGGAACTGTCTCATGAGGAGAAGTTGAGTAGATTGGGCCTGTACTTGCTGGAATATTGAAGAACGTGAGGTGACCTTATCGAAATATATAAGATTCTTAAGCGACTTGGCAGAGTTAATGTGGACTCTCCCCTTGTGGGAGAGTCTAGGACGAGAGGCCATAATCTCAAAAGGAGTTGTCACACATTTAAAACAGAGATTAGGAGCAATTTCTTCTCTCAGTGAATGTGGAATTCTTTACCATGGAGGGCTGTTGAGGTTGGGCCATTAGTACATTCAAGCCTGAGACTGACAGATGTTCAATCAGTAAAGAAATCAAGGATTATTCAGGAAAAGGCAGAGAAATAGAGTTGAGAAATTATCAAATAAGGCACTTGAGTGGCAGAGCAGATGCAATGGGCTGAATGGCTTCCTTCTGCTCCTACGTTTATGGTTTTAACAAGGTTATATTGAACTTAGATATGTCTTACAACACTTACAATACTCATGGACAAAGCTGAGCGTGGTCCTAAAGGAAGAGTTCTAAACTGGGGGAAGGCCAACTATACCGGCAGGATCTGGGGAATATAGATTGGGAGAAACTGTTTGAAGGTAAATCCACATTTGATATGTGGGAGGCGTGCAGGAGAGACATGTTCCTGTGAAAATGAGGGATAGAAATGGAAAGATTAGGGAATCATCGATTACAGGTGAAATTGTGAGACTAGCTAAGAGGAAAAAGGAAGCATACATAAGGTCTAGGCGACTGAAGACAGACGAAGCTTTGGAAGAATATCGGGAATGTAGGGTGAATCTGAAACGAGGAATTAAGATGGCTAAAAGGGGACATGAGATATCTTTAGCAAACATGGTTAAGGAAAATCCCAAAGCCTTTTATTCACATATAAAGAGCAAGAGGGTAACTAGAGAAAGGATTGGCCCACTTAAGGACAAAGAAGGAAAGTTATGCGTTGTGTCAGAGAAAATGGGTGACATTCTTAACGAGTACTTTGCATCGGTATTCACCGAGGAGAGGGACATGATGGATGTTGAGGTTAGGGATAGATGTTTGATTACTCTAGGTCAAGTCGGCATAAGGAGAGAGGAAGTGTTGAGTGTCCTAAAAGGCATAAAGGTGAACAAGTCCCCAGGTCTGGATGGGATCTATCCCAGGTTACTGAGGGAAGCGAGAGAGGAAATAGCTGGGGCCTTAACAGATATCTTTGCATCATCCTTAAACACGGGCGAGGTCCCGGAGGACTGGAGAATTGCTAATGTTGTCCCCTTGTTTAAGAAGGGTAGCAGGGATAATCCAGGTAATTATCGACCGGTGAGCCTGACGTCAGTGGTGGGGAAGCTGCTGGAGAAGATACTGAGGGATAGGATCTATTCCCATTTGGAAGAAAATGGGCTTATCAATGATAGACAACATGGTTTTGTGCAGGGAAGGTCATGTCTTACCAACTTAATAGAATTCTTTGAGAATGTGACAAAGTTGATTGATGAGGGAAAGGCTGTAGATGTCATATACATGGACTTCAGTAAGGCGTTTGATAAGGTTCCCCATGGTAGGCTGATGGGGAAAGTGAAGTCGCATGGGGTCCAGGGGGTGCTAGCTAGATGGATAAAAACACGGGCTAGGCAACAGGAGACAGAGAGTAGTAGTGGAAGTGGGTTTCTCAAATTGGAGACCTGTGACCAGTGGTGTTCCACAGGGATCTGTGCTGGGACCACTGTTGTTTGTGATATACGTAAATGATTTGGAGGAAGGTATAGGTGGTCTGATTAGCAAGTTTTCAGATGACACGAAGATTGGTGGAGTAGCAGATGGTGAAGGGGACTGTCAGAGATTACAGCAGAATACAGATAGATTGGAGAGTTGGGCAGAGAAATGGCAGATGGAGTTCAATCCGGGCAAATGCGAGGTGATGCATTTTGGAAGATCTAATTCAAAAGCAAACTATACAGTAAATGGAAAAGTCCTGGGGAAAATTGATGTACAGAGAGATCTGGGTGTTCAGGTCCATTGTTCCCTGAAGGTGGCAACGCAGGTCAATAGAGTAGTAAAGAAGGCATACGGCATGCTTTCCTTCATCAGATGGGGTACTGAGTATAAGAGTTGGCAGGTCATGTTACAGTTGCATAAGACTTTGGTTTGGCCACATTTAGAGTACTGCGTACAGTTCTGGTCGCCACATTACCAAAAGGATGTGGATGCTTTGGAGAGGGTGCAGAGGAGGTTCACCAGAGTGTTGCCTGGTATGGAGGGTGCTAGCTATGAAGAAAGGTGGAGTAGACTAGGATTATTTTCATTAGAAAGACAGAGATTGAGGGGGGACCTGATTGAGGTCTACAAAATCATGAGGGGTATAGACAAGGTGGATAGCAAGAAGCTTTTTCCCCAGAGTGGGGGACTCAATTACTGGGGTTCATGAGTTCAAAGTGAGAGAAGGAAAGTTTACGGGAGATATGTGTGGAAAGTTCTTTACGCAGAGGGTGGTGGGTGCCTGGAACACGTTGCCAGCGGAGGTGGTAGACGCAGACACGTTAGCGTCTTTTAAGATGTATCTGGACAGGTACATGGATGGACAGGGAGCAAAGGGATACAGACCCTTAGAAAATAGATGACAGGTTTCGACAGAGGATCTCGATCGGCTCAGGCTTAGAGGGCTGAAGGGCCTGTTCCTGTGCTGTAATTTTCTTTGTTGTTTGTTCTTTGTTCTTAAGTCACTAGTTAAGCCTCAGCTACAGTACTGCACACAGTTGTGGGTGTCACAATTCTGAAAGGATGTGAAGGTATTTGACAGCATGCAGGAAAGTTTAAAGAGAATGGTTCAAGAGATGAGGAACTACAGTTACACTGATAGACTGGAGAATTTAAGACTGTTTACCATGAAGAAGAGAAGGCTGAGAGAAGATCAGATGGTGTTATTCAAAATTGAGGAGTCTGGACAAAATAGAAAAGCAGATAACCATTCTTACTGGCATAAAGATTGAGAAGGCAGAGATTTAAATAATTAACAAAATAGAAATTAGGAAAAGTTTTTTTTATGTAGCATGTCATTATGGTTTGGAATGCACAGCTTGAGAGTGTGATGCAGGCAGATGTAATTAAGGCACAAAAAAAATAAACTGTTGTTTGAAAAGGAACTATGTATAGGACTAAAAAATAAAGACAGGAGAACAGCGCCAAATAAATTGTTCATTCACAAGACAACTGCTCATACCACAGACACAATGAACCAAATGGATTCTGCAACTCAATGATTCTGAGTTGACCATTTAGCTGCTCCACCATTCAATGTAACCATGGTTTTTACCACACATTCCTCAACATCTTTGGTTAATAAAAATCTGCCAACCTTAGTTTTAAATGGAGTAACTGATTCAGTATCAAGAATAGATTGTGGAATAGTTCCAAAGTAACGCTACTTTTTCCATCCAGAAATGTTTCCTGATTTCAGTCCTGAAAAGGAAACATTGTTAGATCTTCTACTGGCAAACAAACTCGGCAAATTGGACCACGTATCTGCAGGCAAACACTTAGACATGAGCAATGATCACATCATAAGCTTTACATTAGTAACAGAGGGGTATAAGGAAACTGGAAGCGGAATTTCTAAATTGGAATGGGGCAAACATAAATGAAATCAGAGGAGATCTAACCAAGGTAAATGGAGCCAAAGATTTAAGTGTGAAACAGTAACATAACAATGGGTGATCTATAAAGTGGACATGTTTCAGGTTCTGGCAAGGTAGATTCCAATGGGATAAATATATATACTGTTCTTTGCAGCTACGGCTGATGTTCCAAAGGTTGCACTGCCAGCCCAGTACCAGGGTTAAAGTAATCTTTTCACAAGTGCAAGTAAATCTGGAGTGGGATAGGGAGGATATGTTGCATCTACAAAGAAACAAAGGTAGAACTGGGAATGATTTTATGCCGAGAGTTAGACCAGTTAGAGTCCAAATTAAAATAAGGACCTCAAAGGTAACACTCGAAGATTCCCTGAGCAAGAAGTCAATTTGCTTATAGCCAAGCAGATAAGAGAATTAAATAAGTGGCTCAAAGAGTTATGTGGAAAGAAAGGGTTTTGATTCATGTTTATGGATAAACCAGCTTGGGTGTCCTGGAAAATTATATAATTTGGTCTATGAAGAGAACTTTAAATAAAGTAAAGTTTGGGAGAATTCAGAAACTTGAATAGAAAGTTGAGACATTAAAACAGTGCAATACATAAAGACAGTCGATGGGACAAGATCCCTCTGTACATCCATGCTGTTCAGGGTCCTGCCATTAACTGTATAGTTTTCCTTAACATTTGATGCAGCACATCACACTTAACTGGATTAAACTCCATCTGGCATATCTCCACCCATATCTGCAACTGATTTATATCCCACTGTATCCTTTGACAACCATCTACACTACCCATAACTCCACCGATCTGTGTATCATCTGCAAACTTATCATTGCACCCACATATTTTTATATCCGAATCATTTCTCGATATACACAAATTAGATAAAAAGATAGAAAGACAGAAAGATACACACAGCAGGGAGCAGGGGTCCCAATATGGATCCTTGTGGAAAACCATGAGTCACGGGCCTCCAGCCTGAAAAACACCATTTCAACACCACCTTCTGCCTTCTACGGGCAAGCCAATTTTGAATCCAAGTGGCCAAGTCACCATGGATCCCATGCATCTTTATCTTCTGTATGAGTCAACCATGAGGGACCTTGACAAAAGCCTTGCTGAAATCCACATAGACAACTTCTACTGCTGTACCCTCATCAATTATCTTCATCACCTACTCAAAAAATTCAATTAAGTTAGTAAGCCCTACACAATGCCATCCTTTCCTCAATGCACGTAAATCCTGTCCCTAAGAATTCTCTCTGATAGCTTCCTAACCACTGACGTGAGACTCGCTGGTTTATACTTTCCTGGATTATCACTATTTCCGTTCTTGAACAGAGGAACAACATTAGTTATTCACCAGTCTTCCGGCACCCCTCTGGTGGCTAGGGAGGACACAAATAGCTTGGTCAAGGCCCCAGTAATCTCCTGGAAAAAAATCCTCATCTCTCTTAAATAAGTCACCATTTATTTTTAAATGGTGTTCCCTTGTTATAAAGCAGAAGTTGACATTTCCTCTGAGAACTAAAACCGAAACACCCAAAGAGGAGCATCACGCCCCAAAATCTATAAAAGCAGTGTGAAAAGTGATGTACAGATAGTAGGAACTGCCGATGCTGGAGAATCTGAGATAAAACGTTGTGGAGCTGGATGAACACAGCAGGCCAAGCAGCATCAGAGGAGCAGGAAAGTTGATGTTTCGGGTCGAGACCCTTCTTCCTGCTCCTCTGATGCTGCTTGGCCTGAAAAGTGATGTAACTTGCTTTTCAGTAATTTCTAGTAGTAAACTGAAATAAGTGCCTGACACTCACTGTAAAAATCAACAAGTAAAAATTTATTTATCTAACTCTAACAGAGAACAAATTAACTAAACTATTAACAAACTGAATAAATACCTTCTAACGACTAACTATTAACGAATAAAGCAAGATTCTAATGGTATGTTGTTCCAATAAATATAAGTCCCACATATATATACATAAAAGGTTCAATCTCTCGAAATTGCAGCCAGGTTGCATGTCTTCCAGACTGTTCTGTGCCTTCTCCGTTAATTCTTCTGTCAGGAATATTAACAAGTTGTGCCGTTGTTACTGTTGTTATTTAGATGGTGCTTTCCCTAAGACATGAAGGAGGTTGAGAGAGCCAGCCGTTCTCTCTTGGGAGCTGAAGGCCATTAGCTTTGGTGGATGGTAGCTAGCTCTGGGGTCCTTGTCCAACTGCCCCCTTCTTTTACACACTTGATGACATATCAATATTTCTTAGAATAGGATTGGTCCTATTTTGTCAAAGCCATCAGACTTAAATTTAATAGGTTTTTGATATCTAAGTACCTGATTCAAATTGATTGGCTAAATTCAAAAGCCTATTGTTTTGGTAAAAACTACTGCTTGGCCTGCTAACTGTATGGCCTTTTGATACATATGTTTCAATTCAGGTTCTCTCTGTGTGCTTGCAAACTTTCAAGCTGCTGCTCAAGACATCTGTTTTATCTCTAAGCACTGAAGAAACACATGGTCTTTTCAAGGGAAACACCAAATTGTAACTTCCTGCCTCCCAATCCACAAGTACTCTATCCAACTTCGCAACACCCTAAAGACTGAAAGGTAGGGCAAACAGTAAACATTGCACAGCATTGAAAGAAAAAAAATCAAAATGTTCATCTAAATAAACACCATCAAAAAATCATTCAGCAAGAAAGATCCATCACGGATCAAAAGACGGTTGGGATGATAACGTTTATAGCGTTGCATATAATACACCTAAAAACTGGGAGTGTGTCAAAACCAGCAGAGGTTCATCAAAAAGCTGATAAAAGGAGAAAAAAAAATTGAGAATAAACTAGCCAGGAATATGAAAATAAATTGTAAGAGCTTTTGCGAGTTTATCAAAAGGAAAACAGTAGCAATGGTAGACAAAGACAAGAATAACGATCATGGGGCATAAGACCATAAGACACAGGAGCAGAAGTTAGGCCATTTGGCCCATCGAGTCTGCTCAGCCATTCAATCATGGTTGATAAGTTCCTCAACCCCATTCTCCCGCTTTCTCCCCATAACCCTTGATCCCCTTGATAATCAAGAACTTATTTGTCTCAGTCTTAAATGTACTCAATGACCTGTCATCCACAGCCTTCTGTGGCAGTGAATTCCATAGCTTCACCACTATCTGACTGAAGAAGTTTCCCCTTATCTCCTTTCTAATAGGTCTTCCCTTTACTCTAAGGCTGTGCCCTCAGGTCCTAGTCTCTCCCACCAATGGAAGCATCTTCCCAACATCCACTCTGTCCAGGCCATTCAGTATTCTGTAAGTTTCAATTAGATTCCCCCCCCTCATCCTTCTAAATTCCAATGAATATAGTCCCAGAGTCCTCAAACGTTCCTCATATGTTAAGCTTTTCATTCCTGGGACCATTCTCGTAAACCTCCTCTGAACCCACTCCAGGGCCAGTACATCCTTCCTGAGATATGGGGCCCAAAACTGCACACAATACTCCAGATGTGGCCTTATCAGAGTTTCATAAAGCCCCAGTAGTACATTCCTGCTTTTATATTCAAGTCCTCTCAAAATAAATGCCTACATTGCATTTGCCTTCCTGACTACTGACTCAACCTGCAACTTTACCTTGACAGAATCCTGGACTAGAACTTCCAAGTCTCTTTGTACTTCAGACTTCTGAATTTTCTTCCCATTTAGAAAATAGTCCATGCTTTTATTCTTCTTGTCAAAGTGTCTGACTTCACACTTTCCCACATTGTACTCCATCTGCTATTTCTTTGCCCACTCTCCTAACCTGTCCCAATCCTTCTGCAGCCTCCCCACCTCCTCAATACTACCTGTCCCTCCGAAAAGAAAATGGCAGAGACATAAATTACATAATGGAAATGGAGGGTCATCAACAGGCTAAAAGAACAAGTAACTTCAGGCAATAAAGAATTCATTAATAAACAACAGGTATTGGAGAAATTTAAGGCAATAAGTTCCAATAAATCCCCAGGACATAACAGCCTTTACATCTTGGGATTTTAAAATGAGGGTGAGATAGAAAGCTAGTTGTTGTGCTGGTTATAATTTTTCCAGATCTCTTGACTTTTAGAATCATCCCAGTGGATTGAAAGTTAGCGAATCTAATTCTGCTATTCAAGAAAGGAAGGGGGGGAGAAAGGGAACTACAAGCCAGTTGGAGTAACATGAGCTATCAGGAAACCACTGAAATAGCTTACTAAGGAAGAATTCATAATTCACTTTGCTCAAATTGAAGCTCATGTATTGATGTCTAATCATGCTATGACTTTCTGACTGACTTATCAGGAATTTCCTCAAATCCCTTTTAGAAGTTCAACTATAAGCATCCACAACATTGGAGGAGCACAAAGTAGTAAAGACACAAGATGCATTTAAGATAATTCAGCAGCACCACTTCTGGCCAAGTTCTGAACTGCATATTGGCAGCCTGGGTCTACACAAGGCGATGAGAAAACCAAGAGGGAAATACAAACTTGACCTTGACCTCGACCTCACTAATCTACCTGCTAAAGATGCATCTGTCTCTGATAGCACTGAAGGAGTGATTATTGTACAGTTCCTTTGGAGACAAAGTCTCAGTTTCAATTGAGAATATCCACAATCATGCTGTGGCGTACTTCCATTATACTAAATAGGATAGAACAGATTAAATAAGAAATTCAACAGTTGCCCTGGAACATCAGCAGCAGAGGCACTGTATTCAATGATATCATGGTTTAGCATGTTATTCTACTCTTGCCATCAAGCAAGGTATACTAGTTTGACAACTGGGACATGCAGGAACAGCTCCAGGGAACACCTAAAAATGGGATGCCATCATGTGCATGCTACACATGACCATGTATCCTAAACCATGGAAGATATAAAGTATACATGAAACTAAGCAATTCCACAACTAACAGATCAGATTAAGGCTACCACATCAAGTCATGAAAGATGACTGGCATCCTTCTTACTGCAAAAATAAATGATGGCAGTGAAGCCTCAGAACTATGGCAAGTCTGGTGAGATTGACAACTGCACTGGCTGAATAAGCTGATCTTAGAAGGGCAAAGTTTGTCACAAATAACACCCAGGATGTTGTCCATTGCCAATAGTGCCGGATGATCTTTGGCAATGTTTTTTCTGTATAGCTTGTGTCTGGTTTAGAGTTTCTGAAACCACTATCATGGCGGTGAAGAACTTCTGACCACAGTAAGTCTGGTCAGAGATTGGATTAGAGATTCAACAAGGTTGTTTGCAATGTTCTAATCACTCATTTTTGTAGCTCTGCTAACCTCAAGTCAAGTTGAAATTCATGTCTCATATGCCCCAACTAGCCAACTCCTGAAAAAGAAAAAATATGTGGGGTTACAGGGAAGCAGGAGAATGGCATCATTGGAACTGTTAATTTGAAAAGAATGCATGTACAATGGGTTGAATGGTCTCTTTCTGGACTGTGACATTGATTCTGTGAAAGGGGCATCCAGATCCACTTTCTAAAGATGGATCTGAAGCAAGTCTGTTTTTAACTCACACCAGGGTCATTTTAACGAAGTTCATCAGGGATGTTCACATCCCACAGATGAGTTTTTAAAAAATGATTATACAATGTTCAGTCTTTCACGATTCCACAAATACTGAAAACTTTAATACATAGTTCTGGGGCCTGGCGCCTGAAAGAGGGACAACAAGGCATTGCTAAGGGCTCAAAGCAGAACAACAAAGACAACTTACTTTTTGTTGGTCAGAGACAGCTGAGACCAGGGTGTGATCAGTTCTTAAAATACTGGAAGTCACAGATTAAACACATGAAAGGCAACCATTTTCCTATAAATGTAGAACTACAAGAAATGCGATCAAAGACTCAAGCCAAAATCAAACCAGAGATCAAAACTTATACCCTTCACACTGTACAGGACAATGTCAATAAATTCAATATATTTCCACAGGGACAATCAGCACTACCATCTGGATAAATACATCTGAAGTTGTATATGGACAGTTACTCAGAAGTTGAGGATTCGCAAATTCACAAAGGACTTTCCTGACTTCAAGGGAAAACCCACCAGTGGGAAAGAACCTCAAGGCAAAGGAGATACAGATCCAAAACACTGGGATAAAACCAGAAAATGGTGGAAATTCCACAATCTAATGAATTAGATGAAATGTCTCAGACTTGAAATGTTAACTCTTCTCTTTCCAGTTTCTCCAGTACTTTGTCTTTACTTCAGATTTCTAGAATCTGCAATAATTTAAAATGCATAGACATGGAACTGAATGACAAGAACTAGCATCACAGACTCGATGTCAACAGCCAAAACAGCAAGCCACCTGCAGAGTTATTTAACTGTAGGGCCTCCAATGGCATCATTTACAGTACAGAATAGTCCTATAGTTCTGCTGGCAGCTGGTTGGCATGGTGCATAGCTGAGCCATACAGATTTGCTTGTTTAATTTTCTTATCTAGTTCTACAGCATGGAGACAGGCCCTTTGCTGCAAACTGGTCCAAGCTGACCAAAATCCAACCATACTAATCCCACTTCCCTGCACTCGGTCCACATCCTTCTAAACCTTTCCTATCCATGTATTTGTTCAAATGCCTTTTAAATGTTGTTAATGTATCTGCCTCAACCACTTCAGCTGGCAGTTCATTCCATATGCGTACCACCCGCTGTGTAAAAAAAGTTGTCCCTCAGGTTCCCATGTATTCTTTCCCCACTTACCTTAAATTGATGCTCTCTGGTCCTTGATTCCCCAACCCTGGCAAAAAGGCTGGATGCATTCACCCTATTCATGCCTCTCCTGACCTTATACACTTCTGTAAGATCCCTCTTCAGTCTCCTACACTCTAAAGAAAAAAATCCTAGCTTGTCCAACCTCTCATTATAACTCAGTCCTTTGAGTCTGGACAACATCCTTGTAAATCTCCTCTGCACTCCTTCCAGTTTAATAACCTATGACAAGGTGACCAAAACTGAACACAATACTCCAAGTGCAATGTCCTGTACAACATAACTTCCCAACTTTTGTACTCAATGCCCTGACTGGTGAAGGCTAGTGTGCCAAAAACCTTCTTCACTGCTCTGTCCACCTGTGGCTCCAGTTTCAGAGTACCATGCACCTGAACTCCAAGGGACCTCTGTCCATGACACTTCTTAAGGACCTACCACTCAACATAAAACTTCCACCTTGATTTGACTTTCCAAAATGCAACACCTCACACTTATACTCCATTTGCCATTTCTCAGCCCACTTCCCCAGCTGATCAAGATCCTGCTGCAATTTCTGATAATCTTCCTCACTGCCCACAAAACCACCTATTTTAGTGTTATCCACAAACTTACTAGTCATGCCTTGTACATTCTCCAGCAAATCAATGATATAGATAACAAACAGCAATGGGCCCAGCACTGACCCGAGGCACATCACTAGTCACAGGCCTCCAGTCCAACAAGCATCCTTCCACTATGACTCTCTACTTCCTACCATCAAGCCAATTGTGTATCCAATCTGCCAGCTCTCCTTGGATTCCATGCGATCTAACCTTCCAGAGCAGCCTACCGTGTGGAACATTATCAAAGACCTTACTGAAATCCATGTAGGCTACATCTACCGCCCTGTCCTCATCAACTTTTCTGGTCACTTCATCAAGGAACTCTAACAAATTTGTGGGCATGATCTCTCGCGCATGAAGCCATGCTGACTACTCCTAATCAAACCCTGTCTTTCTAAGCGCATGTATATCTTATCCCTACCACAGATGTTAAACTTATTAGTCTATAATTCCCAGGTTTTCTTAGCAGCCCTTCTTGAGTAAGGGCACAACATTCACTACCCTCCAGTCTTCTGGGACCTCACTCATGGCTAACGATGATGCAAATATATCAGCCAGGGCCCCCGCAATTTCTTCTCTAGCCTCTTGCAGGGTTCTTGGATATATCCAATCAGGACCAGGAGATCTGCCCACCTTCATACATACTACTTCCTCCAACACCACCTCTACCGTGATATGGACTGTCCCAAAATATCTCCACAACTTCCCCAAGTTCCCAAGTCTTCATGTCTTTCTCCATGGTAAACACAGAGGAGAAATATTCATTGAGGACAGCACGGTAGCTCAGCGGTTAGCACTGTTGCTTCACAGCATCAGGGGCCCAGGTTCAATTCCACTCTCAGTCTGTGTGGAGTTTGCACATTCTCCCCATGTCTACTTGGGTTTCCTCCGTGTGCTCCAGTTTCCTCCCATGGTCCAAAGATGTGCAGGCTAGGTGGATTGGCCATGGTAAATTGCCCGTACTGTTCAGGGATGTGTAGATTAGGTGGGTTACAGAGGGATGGGTCTGGGTGAGATGCTCTGAGAGTCCGTATGGACTTGTTGGGCCGAAGGGCCTGTTTCCACACTGCAGGGATTCTAAGTCTAAGTCTAAGACCCATCTCCCTCACCCATCACCTGCAGTTCCAGTGAGTCTGCAAAATTCAGAAAGGAAACAGAAAACTATGGAGAGAAAGTAAAAGATAAAAAAGAAAGAAAAAGGAGAGGAAACAAATAATGGACCACCAGACTGGCATCATTCTTGCAGATGAAAGTAACAACATACTATAAATGAAGCAATAAAATTAAGGACAAAGTATTACAGGGTTTTTAATTTCATTCTTAGGGTTAAGAGTGTCACTTGCATTTATTGCTGAACTCAGTGGTTTGCTAAACTACTTCAACAAGTGGTTGACAGTTAACTACATAGATGAAACTGTTCAACTGATGATCATTTATTCTTACTAGCATCAGCTTTTTAAATTCCAAACATTTCAAATTCTCAAACTGCTAGAGTAGTATTTGATTTTAAGCTATTTCCATGATTAATTCAAAACTCTGGATTACTACATAACTGCAGAACAGTACCGTATCAGCAACAGAAATTGGCACATTACCTGGCACGCTGCATTTAAAACAGTTTTCACTTTGTTCAGCCTTCATCAGGACCCAGTCTTAATATAGCAACAGAAGGTTTGCATTATTGCATAAAGCAGAGTCTGAACTCATCACCTTACAATTAGGAAACCACATCAGTAACAAAAAAAGGAAGTAGTGTGATATGACTCATAAATCATTGCCATAACCTTCACTTAACACTTAAAAGAGGAGTAAAGGCTGACCCTCTAGTCAGTAGTTTGGATGAGAAGGCTTCAGTTTGTCTCTCAGTTGGACATTAATGCTACCACAGCACTATGGGAGGAGCAGAAGGTTCTACCTTGTGCCCAAGCCAATATAGATTGATCTTTCATCAAAATCATTCAAGTAGATTATCTTGTTATTTTTGCATTACAGTTTGTGGGAGTTTGCTGCATAAATGCTTGTTGCATTTCCCACATTAGAACAGTGCCTAAGCTTCTGAATTGCTTGAAAAATGGTAAATCATTGGGTTTTTCCTTTATCTACAACTCAAGCTAGATTTACTTCAACTTTGCCATGGGCTTTTATCAGAGATTATCATTAAAAATGATGATAAGCGTTTAAGTGTTAGATACAAAGTATCATTCAAGTTAATAGCTCCACTGACCAAGGACATTTTGATTTTATTTAAATTTGCAACTGATTTACAGCTAACAATTCTTTGCATTGTTGCACATTAACTGTGAAATAATAGCACAAAGAATCCACATGAACATCATTTTGTTGGCATTTAGTTTCTTTCTGAGAAACAGATTACAGTTTAAGTTAATACAAAATCAGAAATGGTTGGAAAAACTCAGGAGGTTAGGCAGTAATTAACATTTCAGACCCAGAATTGAAGGGTCACTTGGACCTGAAATGTCAGCTCTGCTTTCTCTCCACAGATGACACCTGACCTGCTGAGTTTTTCCAGCAATTTCTGATTTTGTTTCTGATTTCCGGCATCTGCAGTTCTTTGCTTTTTTGTTTACAGTAAGCAGAGAGACTGGAGCTGGGGATATTCTCTTCAGAGCAGAAAGGCTAACAGGAATTTTAAGATTGTAGAGGACTTTAGAGTTACAGAAGGCAAGCTATGATTATTTTCGATGCTTCAGAAATTTAAAAGAGAGCTTTAAAATAGCTAGTAAAAATAAAAATAACACGAACAACATAGAAACGTAGCAAATAGGTTCAAAAGTAGGCCATTTGGCTCTTTGAGCCTGTCCCACCATTCAATATGATCATGGCTGATCATGCAATTTCGGCATCTTACTCCCACTTTCTCTCCATACCCCTTGATCCCTTTGGCCACATGGTCCACGTCCAGCTCCCACTTGAATATATCTAACGAAGTGGCATCAACAGCTTTCTGTGGTAGGGAATTCCATACGTTCACAACTCACTGAGTGAAGAAGTTCTTCCTCATCTCAGTTCTGAATGGCTTACCCCTTATTCTTAGACTGTGACCCCCTTGTTCTGGACTTCCCCAACATCAAGAACATTCTTCCCACATCCAGCCTGTCCAGTCCCAACAGGATTGTATACGTTTCTGAGATCCTCCCTCATTCTTCTAAATTCCAGCGAGTATAAGCCCAGTCAATCCAGTCTTTGTTTACATGTCAGTCCTGTCAGCACAGGAATCAGTCCAGTGAACCTTCGCTGGACTCCCTCAATAGCAAGAATGTCGTTCCTGAGCCTAGGAAACCAAAACTGCACATAATACTTATGGTGTGGCCTCACCAAGGCCCTGTATAGCTTCAGCAAGACATCCCCACTTCTATAATCAAATCCTCTTGCTACAAAGGCCAGCATGCCATCAGCTTTCCTCACTGCCTGCTGCACCTGCATGTCAAACTTCATTGATTGTTCCACCATGTCACCTAGGTGTCATTGCACCTCACCTTTTCCTAAACTGCCACCATTCAGATAATAATCTGCCTTCCTGTTTTTGCCACCAAAGTGGGTAACCTCACATTTATCTACATTATAGTGCATTGCCCAAGTATATGCCCACTCAGCCAGCCTGTCCAAGTTACCCTGCAGCCTAGTAGCATCCTCCTCATGGCACATACTGCTACCCAGCTTAGTGCCATCTGCAAATTTGGAGATATTGCATTTGACTCCTTTGTCCAAATCTTTAATGTATATTGAGAACAGCTGAGGTCCCAGCACTGAACCCTGCCGTACCCCACTCATCACTACCCGCCATTCTGAAAAGGACCCATTTATTCCAACTCTCTGCTTCCTGTCTGCCAACCAGTTCTCTATCCACATCAATACTTCACCTCTGATACAACGAGCTTTAAATTTTCCTTACTAATTTCATGTGGAACCTTGTCAAAAGCCTTTTAAAAGTCCAGATACACAATATCTACTGATTCAACCTTGTCCACTCTACTGGTCACATCCTCAAAAAATTCCAGAAGATGTGTCAAGCATGACTTCCCTTTAGTGAATCCATGCTGACTGAGACCAATTCTGTCACTGCTTTCCAAATCCTCAGTTGTTACATCCTTAATAACTGACTCCAGCATTTCATAGAACATAGAACAATACAGCGCAGAACAGGCCCTTCTGCCCTCGATGTTGCGCCGACCTGTGGACTAATCTAAGCCCATCCCCCTACACTATCCCATCAGCATCCATATGCTTATCCAAGGACTGTTTAAATACCCCTAATGTGGCTGAGTTAACTACATTGGCAGGCAGGGCATTCCACGCCCTGACCACACTCTGAGTAAAGAACCTGCCTCTGACATCTGTCTTAAATCTATCACCCCTCAATTTGCAGCTATGCCCCCTCGTACAAGCCGACGTCATCATCCTAGGAAAAAGACTCTCACTGTCCACCCTATCTAATCCTCTGATCATCTTGTATGTCTCTATTAAATCCCCTCTTAGCCTTCTTCTCTCCAATGAGAACAGACCCAAGTCCCTCAGCCTTTCCTCATAAGACCTTCGCTCCAGACCAGGCAACATCCTGGTAAATCTCCTCTGCACCTTTTCCAATGCTTCCACATCCTTCCTGTAATGAGGCGACCAGAACTGTACGCAATATTCCAAGTGAGGCCGCACTAGCGTTTTGTACAGTTGCAGCATGACATCATGGCTCCTGAACTCAATCCCTCTACCAATGAAACCTAACACACCGTATGCCTTCTTAACAGCACTATCAACCTGGGTGGCAACTTTCAGGGATCTATGTACCTGGACACCAAGATCCCTCTGCACATCCACACTACCAAGAATCTTTCCATTGACCCAGTATTCTGCCTTCCTATTATTCTTCCCAAAGTGCATCACCTCACACTCATCTGCATTGAACTCCATTTGCCACCTTTCAGCCCAATTCTGCAGTTTATCCAAGTCTCCCTGCAACCTGCAACATTCTTCCACACTGTCCACCACTCCACCGACTTTAGTGTCATCTGCAAACTTACTAACCCATCCACCTATGCCTGTGTCCAAGTCATTTATAAAAATGACAAACAGCAGTGGTCCCAAAACAGATCCTTGTGGCACACCACTAGTAACCGGACTCCAGGCTGAATATTTTCCATCAATCACCACTCGTTGCCTTCTTTCAGAAAGCCAGTTTCTAATCCAAACTGCTAAATCTCCCTCAATCCCATGCCTCCACATTTTCTCCAATAGCCTACCATGTGCAACTTTATCAAAGGCTTTACTGAAGTCCATGTACACCACGTCAACTGCCCTACCCTCATCCACATGCTTGGTCACCTTCTCAAAAAACTCAATGAGGTTTGTGAGACACGACCTGCCCTTGACGAATCCATGTTGACTATCTCCAATCAGATTGTTGCTTGCTAGATGATTATAAATCCTATCTCTTATAATCCTTTCCAAAACTTTTCCTACAACAGACGTAAGGCTCACTGGTCTATATTTCACCACCACTAATGTCAGGCTAATTGGCCTATTATTCTCCATTTTCTATCTCCGTCCTTTTTTAAAAAGTGGGGTTACATTAGCTACCTTCCAGTCCATTAGAACTCTTCCAGTGTCTATACTATGCTGAAAAATGATTAGCAATCACCAAAACCTTTTTATGAATTGGGGATATGGTTTCGGTAGTCATTTTCAAGAAATATTTGGTTAAAAAAGTCGGAGAGATATGTGGAAACATGACCATTACTGAATCGCCACCATCAGTATGATGAATGCATCCTCCATGGTAATGCCTCTACCAGAGACCATTTGCCAACTAATTAGCACACTCCTCTCTCTTTAGTTTACCCCTTAAATTTGCATTGTTGCCAAACATTGAGTTAAATACTAGACAAAAATCTTTAACAAAATGTTACTTTTTTCAACAATACTCAGGTTCTGTACTAGCCTCTAAATTCTCTAAACATTAGAAGGCTTTTTCAGAGGGTTTCACGCATGGCAGAATTACCCACCAGAATCTTCTACTTTTTGGGCAATTACTATGGATTTAACACTTTTGGTGTTCCTCATGGTGCTGGCCAGCAATTCCAGCATAAGCTGCTCCAACAATTATCTAGCCATCAGACTCCCTAGACTAATAAAGGAGAGGAATGATGCATGTAGGTCATGAGGCGTAATAGGTGGCATTGCTATCTCTGAGCCAAAAGTTCAAGATTTAAGGTGCATAGCAGTAACTCGACAAGCCTCTTTTTCTAGCACCTTTCAATCTCGCAATCTCTGCCACTTGGAGCAACAAGGACATCAGAAGCATTAGAACATGGAAACACACAGCTTCTTTCCCTGGATATCACAGAATCACAGAATTGTTATAGTGCAGAAGGAAACTATTTAGCCCATCTTGCTAACACTGGCTCTTAAAAAGGACGCAGTTAACTAGTACCAATTTCCTACATTTTTCCTCATACCCTTGACATTAATTCTATCCAAATAATCATCCAATGCCCTCCTCAACGCATAAACTGTACCTGCCTCCACCAGGCATGGCATTCTCAACCCTAACTAAACACTACATGAAAATGTTTTTCATTCCTTTTGCACATCACTTTTACTTTATGCCCTCTTGCTCTTGTTCCCCTTATAAGGAGGAACAGTTTCTTACCTACCCTATCCAGGCCAATCTCCTCTTAGACTTCTTCTCTCTAAGGAGAGCAGTCCCAACTTCTATCATAACTCATGTGTCTCATTCTTGGAACCATTCTTGTAAGTCATTCTGCAATCTGTCCAATGCAAGTGCAACTTTCCTATAATGTGGCACCCACAACTATACACAATACTCCAAATGGGAACTAACAAGTGTCTTATACGAGTTCAACATCACCTCTTTGCTCTTTGAACTCTTTCCATCCATTAACAAACCAAGGACACTATGCTTAATGAACTGCTTTTTCTACCCTTCCTGCCACCTGTGCACATGATCTGTGCACACATACACCCAGGTCCCTCTGCCCCACGTCCTCTTTAGAATTGTACTTCTTATTTTATATTGTCTTTCAATCTTCTTTCTACCAACAGTTTATTACCTCCCACTTCTCTGCATTTAATGTCATCTGCCACCTATCCATCCACTCAACCAACTATTCAATGTCACCAGTTCCTTCATTGTTTCAGGGTCAAAATCCCAACAGCACTGTGGGTGTCCCTACAAACCAAAGACTGCAGTGGTTCAAGAAAGCAGCTGCCTTCTCCAGGGCAATAAGGGATGGACAATAAATTCTACACTAGCCAGCAATGTTCACATTCCATGAATGCATTAAAGAAAATCCAATTCCAAGACGCAATGGCCAAAGAAGCTGTTGAGTATCACCTTGAAAACTCTTGCAACATACATAAGTGACAGGCAGTAAGAGTGGGAGAGATTTCTAATCATAGTGGTAATGAGAAGAAGTTGGATATTCTATCAATATTATACACAGATCTAGGCTACAAAGTGCAAGCTGTCACAGGTGCATTAACACCTTGGGGAATCAGGTAGCGCACTTGGCTGGATGGCCAATGTGGATCAGCCAGCAGCAAAGGTTTGATTCCTGTATCAGGTGGGTGATTTCAGGACTTGCCTCCTTATTCTTTTACTGTTGGAAATTATTGCATCTGGATTTATCTTTGGAAGATACATGTCACCTAGATTCTTCAAGTCAGAATCAGACCTAATTCAATAGATTGCAAAAGAAAGTGAAGAGAAAAATATGACTGGCAATGACAGTATGAGAATATAATCTTCTACCTAAAGGACACTGCCTGTAGACTGGGTCAGCAGTGAGTGATGAGGGAACTGACAAAAAGGAAAACATATTTGGCCTGACCTCACTCAATCTGCCTGCAGCAGATGCATCTGTCTATGGCAATACCTGTAAAAGTGACCACTTCAAAGTACTTGTGTTCACACAGAGAATACCCTCCACAATGTTGTGCTATAACTAAGCTAAATAGGATAGACTCAAATAGATTTAGCAATGCAAAACTAGGCATCCACGAGGCACTGTGAGACAACAGAAGAACTGTATTCAAACACAATCTGCAACCTCATGGCCAGCATATTTCTCATTCTAACATTACCATCAAGCAAAGGAATCGGCCCTGATTCAATGAATAGTGCATTAGACAGCAACACCAGGCATACCTGAAAATTAAGCATCAACCTAGTGAAACTACAAAGCATTAGACCATGAGATGCAGGCCATTCAGCAGTCTGCCCACTATTCAATGAGATCATAACTAATCTGATAATCTTCAATACTATTTTGCTGCTTTTACCGCATAGCTCCTGATTCCCTTACTGATTAAAACTGTATCTATATTGAATATACTTAAAAAACCAGCCTCAATAGCCACCTGTGATAAAGAATTTCATAAACTCATTACCTCACAGAAAAAGTTCTTCCTCATCTCTGTCTTAAACGCACAAAGTAAGAGATCTTGGCATGTAAGTGTACAGGTTCCTAATGGTAGCAGTACAGGTAGATAAGGTTGCAAAGGTGGCTTGTGGAACGCTTTCCTTCATTGGCAGATGTATAGAATACAAAAGTGGGAATGCAATGATGGAACTGTTTACAACACTGGTGAGGGCACCTCTGAAGTATCATTTGCAGACCTGGTCACCACATTACAGAAAGGACAATACTTCTCTGGGGAGAGTACAGATAACATTTTACTAGAATGTTACAGTGCTAGAGAATTGTAGCTATGAGGAGAAATTGGAGAGGTTGGGCCTGTTTTCCTTGAAGACTAATGGGTGACATGATTGAGGTAGACAAATTTATAAGGGGTAGAGATACAGGAGACAGGAGGAAACTGTTTCCCTTGGCAGAGACTTTGGTTCGGCCACATTTAGAGTACTGCGTACAGTTCTGGTCGCCACATTACCAAAAGGATGTGGATGCTTTGGAGAGGGTGCAGAGGAGGTTCACCAGAATGGAGGTTCGCCTGGTATGGAGGGTGCTAGCTATAAAGAAAGGTTGAGTAGACTAGGATTATTTTCATTAGAAAGACAGAGATTGAGGGGGGACCTGATTGAGGTCTACAAAATCATGAGGGGTATAGACAAGGTGGATAGCAAGAAGCTTTTTCCCCAGAGTGGGGGACTCAATTAGTGGGATTCATGAGTTCAAAGTGAGAGAAGGAAAGTTTACGGGAGATATGTGTGGAAAGTTCTTTACGCAGAGGGTGGTGGGTGCCTGGAACACGTTGCCAGAGGAGGTGGTAGACGCAGACACGTTAGTGTCTTTTAAGATGTATCTGGACAGGTACATGGATGGACAGGGAGCAAAGGGATACCGACCCTTAGAAAATAGATGACAGGTTTAGACAGAGGATCTCGATCGGCGCAGGCTTGGAGGGCCGAAGGGCCTGTTCCTGTGCTGTAATTTTCTTTGTTCTTTGTTCTTTGTTCAGAAGTCATTGATTCAAGCTAAGTGGCAGAAATTACCGGGGACGTGAGGAAAAACATTTTTTTACACAGAAAGTTGATGGGCGCTGGAATTTGCTACTTGAGTTGCCAGTGGAGGCAGATTTCTTTTTTTTTTCTTGATTCATTCACAGGATGAGGGCATCACCGGCTAGACCAGCATTTATCACCCATCCCTAATTGCCCAGAGGGCAGATACCAGTCAACCACATTGCTGAGAGTCTGGAGTCACATGCAGGCCAGACCAGGTACGGATGGCAGTTTCCTTCCCTGAAAGACATTACTGAACCAGATGGGTTTTTCCAACAACCGGCAATTGATTCATGGTCATCATTAGGCTCTTAATTCCAAATATTTATTGAATTCAAATTCTACCAGCTGGCACTGTGGGATTCGAACCCAGGTCCCTAGAACATTACCTGGGTCGCTGGCTTAACAGTCCAGCAATAAAACCACTAGTCCACTGCTTCCTCCTAGACGTCCTAAATTATTTTAAAAGGTACCCGGATCTGCACCTTAAGTGCTGTAAGCTGTAGAGCAATGGGCCTTGTTCAGGAAGACGGGATTAGTAGGGCATCTCAGTGTCTTTGGAACAGCATGGGCAACATGAGCTGAATGGCCCCCTGTATCATTTGTGCATGCTGTATCATTTCTATGGTTCTATTCCATTTTCCTTCCCTATTATTATTGAACTTAGGTGTGAGCGTTTTGCGATTCATGAACACACATTCCAAAATGCATTGCAGCTTGCCATTTGAATAATATTCAGCTCCTCCCTTCTTGCAGCATAAGTGCATAATCTCACAGTTCCCCACATTATATTCCATCTGTCAAGCTTTTGCCTACTTGCTTAACCTGTTGATATTCCTCTGCAGATTTTTTGTCATCCTAATCACTTGCCTTTCCACCTATTTTATGTTGTCCACAAACCTGGCTACAGGACATTCACTTTCCTCAAAGTCATTCATATACAATGCAAACAATTGTGGCCTCAGCACCCGTCCCTCAGGCAGACTACAACTTACAGGTTACCATCCAAAAAAAATGCCTACCTTTATCCTAACTCTCTGACTTCTATTTGTTAGCAAATCCTCTATCCATGGTACTATAATACCCCCAATACCTTGCGATCTTAGCTTATTAAATGGCCTAAGTATGATGCGTAATCAAGTGCCTTCTGAAAGTCCAAATGTATCACACCAACTACTTTCACTCTAAGTATCCTGCTTGTTACTTTCTTAAGGAATTCTAGTAAATCTGTCAGGCATGATTTCTCGTTTGTGAAGCCATTCTGCCTCTGACTGATCACATTATATATTCCTAAATGTTCTGCTAATACATTCTTTATAACAGACTCTGGCATTTTCCCAATAACAGGTGTTAAGGTAACTGACCTATAGTTACCTGTTCTTTTTGTCTCCTTCCCTTTACAAATAAAGGCATTATACTGGCAGTTATTCAATCGTCTAGAACTTTTTCAGAATCCAAAGATTTCTGGATGAGTACAACCGGTGCATCCACTATGTCTGCAGAAACTTCTTTTAAAATTTACAGAAGGATGTGGAAGCATTGGAAAAGGTGCAGAGGAGATTTACCAGGATGTTGCCTGGTCTGCAGCGAAGGTCTTATGAGGAAAGGCTGAGGGACTTGGGTCTGTTCTCATTGGAGAGAAGGCGGCTAAGAGGGGATTTAATAGAGACATACAAGATGATCAGAGGATTAGATAGGGTGGACAGTGACAGTCTTTTTCCTAGGATGATGACGTCAGCTTGTACGAGGGGGCATAGCTGCAAATTGAGGGGTGATAGATTTAAGACAGATGTCAGAGGCAGGTTCTTTACTCAGAGAGTGGTAAAGGCATGGAATGCCCTGCCTGCCAATGTAGTTAACTCAGCCACATTAGGGGCATTTAAACAGTCCTTGGATAAACAAATGGATGCTAATGGGATAGTGTAGGGGGATGGGCTTAGATTAGTTCACAGGTCGGCGCAACATCGAGGGCCGAAGGGCCTGTTCTGCACTCTATTGTTCTATGTTCTATGTTCTATGTAAAATTCCAGAATGCATCCCATCAGGTCCAGGAGACTTATCAGTCTTTATGTTGACATCTAATCAATTTGGAAAATTAATCAGGTATGTCCTATAAATGAAAAGCAGGACAAATCAAACCAAACCAATTGCCACCCCGTAAGTCTACTCTCAATCATAGTAAAAAGTGATGGAGGGTATCATCAATAGTGCTACCAAGCAGCTTTTGCTTAGCAAAGACCTGCTCATTAATACTCAGTTCACATTTTCCAGGGCCAATCAGCTCCTGATGTCAATATTCAAACATGGACAGTACACCTGAATTTCAGAGATGAAGCAAGAGTAACTGCTCTTGACTTCAAGGCCACATTTAACCAAATATGGCATCAAGAAGCCCTCAGAAGACTTAATTAAATGGGAATCAGGGAAAACTCTTTGTTGGTTAGAGTCATACCTGGCACAAAGGATATATTGTTGGTCAGTCATCTCTAAACACGAGTTTCTCTGGGGTATCCTTCTCCCACCTTCAGCTGTTCCATCAATCACCTTCTCTCCATCATAAGGTCAGAAGTGGAAAATGTAACCCAGTGTTAATGAGCAGGTTAGAAGTGGGAATGTTTGCTGATGATTTCACAAAGTTCAGCACCATTCACGACTCCTTAGATACTGAATCAGTCCATACCCAAATGCAACATGACCTGGACAACATTCAGTTTTATGATGAGAGGTGGCAAGTGATAATCATGCCAAGCAATGACTATCTCCAACAAGGGAGACTCTAACCATCACCCCTTGACATTCAATGGTGTTACCATCACTGAATCACTCACTATAAAACACCCTGGGGTTTCCTTTGACCAGAAACTGAACTAGATTAGCCATATTAGTACTGTTGCAACAGTAGGACCAAGGCTAAGAATCCTGCAATGTGTAACTCACCATCTAGTTCCCTGACCATTATCTACAAGGCACATGTCAGAAATATGATGGAAAACTTTGCATCTGCCCCAGATGAATGCAGCTCCTTTCAACACTTGAGAAACATGTTCAGTGGCACCACATCCACAAATATTCACATGCACCATCACCAATGTTCAGCAACAGCAATGCCCACTGCAATAACTCACTAAGCCTCCTTAGACAGCAACTTCCAAACCCACAATCACTACCACAGGAAAAATAAGGGCAATAAATACATAGGAACATCTCAATCTGAAAATTCCCCTCTGAGTCACTTGTCATCCTGACTTGGAAATCATTACTGTTCCTACATGGTTGCTGGTCAAAATCCTGGAACTCTTTCCTTAACAACAGTGTTTCTATAGCTACACCAAGTGCGTTATGGCGATTCAAGAAGGCAGCTCATCACCACCTCCTCAAGGGCTAGAGATGGGCTATAAATGCTAGTCTAGACAGTGATGCCTACATCCTATGAGTGGAAGGTAATTTATGGAGGGTGTGTGGCAAACAAAGAGGGAATATGACGGTCATAAAGAGGAAAAAGAACAGTGGGATTCCTAAGTACACAAAGTTTAGGAGTGTTGTTACTTTGAATCACTCAAAAGTGAAAGACAATGGTCAGAAGTGACCTTACTGTGGACCTAAACGCAATTCTGGTAGATCCATGCTATCATGACCAATGGGAGCTGAAAGCGATTCCAAAAAGAATGCATGGGGTGCCTTTAGAAAACTGGCTATGTCCTTGAAGGGAAGGAAATGATATTCTGCCTGGAAGAATGAACGACCTAAAATATCAGTGAGTCATTGTTGTATCTACTATCGCATGTGCAATCTGTAGTTCCCACTAATCACAATCTCCTGTTACATTATATCAATTCAGATTACAGTATAAGTTACAAGAAGTGTCATGTCCAACAATTTCTTACTTTGAGGCTTGTTCATTGATTTGGCTATTTTGATTGACAGATCCCAATTGGGATTGTAACAGTAGTAACAGGTGGGGAGGACTCGATTATAGTCAAAGAGGTAAGATACATTTAAAAGCACAGGCAAGGCTGAAGTATTCGACAAATACTTTATAAAAGCAAAACACTATGGATGCTGGAAATCTGAAATAATAAAACAGAAGATGCTGGATAAATTCAGCACATCTGAAACTTTAGGAAGAAACAGAAACAGAGTTAATGTTTGTGTATGATATGAATCTTTCAGAACTGATAATGATAGTTTTAACGCTGTTGACAAGAGACAGAGGAAGACCAAGGGGAACAGGTGGTGAGGACACTCTGAGCAAAAGACAAATGGACTGCTAATCAGGATAGCATATTAAAAAGAAAGATTTAGAGGGATATGGGCCAAATGCTGGCAAATGGGACTAGGTCAGTTTGGGATGTCTGGTTGACACAGATGAGTTGGACTGTTTCCATTCTCTATGACTCTGATGGTGGCAAAGGACAAACTGAGATGTAAAATAGGTGTAAAATGATTGGTGCAAAAAGGAAAAATGGATCCACTCTGCTGAGAAAAAAAGCCAACAAGGCATAAACAAGACATCAGAAATGAGATTATAATCAAAATGGGGGCAAAGATCATGCCCTGAAGTTGCTGAACTCAATGTTGGGTCCTAATAAGGACCTAAGTGGAAGGTGTTGTTCCTTCAGTTTGCGTTGAGTTTCACTGGAACAGTGCAGCAGGCCCAGAATAGAAGTGTTAGCATTTAAGCAAGATTGCTTATTGAAATGGCAAGCAACCAAAAAAATAGTCAGGACCATTCTTATGGACACAGTGGAGGTGGTCACCCAGTCTGCATTTGTAATGTAAAAGCCGCCAAATGCCACGGTCTCTTGCTTATGTCTTGGTGGTTTTGCTCTTAGTTAAATTAACCGATTTTTTCCTTTTCATTTTTATCATTTATATTTATTTTAATCACAACCCCACCTTTACCACTTTCAGCACCCCTTCGTCTTTTGCTCTGGGCACTAGGACCACCTGTTCCACTCGCTTCTCCTTCCAGTTCTGACGACAGCATAAAAACCACCATTTTCCAGTTCCTTTCAGTTCTAAAGAGAAATCATATTAGGCTAAAATTATGAACTCTGTTTCTTTTGCTATAGATGCAGCCAGACGTGCTGAGTTGCTCCCGCATTTTGTATTTTTATTAAAAAATACTTTGCTTCAGTTACTGTGGAAGAGAATCCTCACAAAATATCTGCATTGCACAGATGGAACAGGAAATAGATGAGGCGTAAATTGATAAGCAAGATGTATTGGGAAAGCTGCCAATGTTTAGAATGAATAAGTCATTTGGTCTAGGTGGCTTTCAACCAAGATTGCTAAGGGAATGGGGCTGGCAATAGCAGAAAGTTTTGAGATAATGCTTCAACCTTCTCTAGATACAGGGAGGAAGCAGCAGATTAGAGATTGGAAAATGTGACAGTCTTATGTAAGGAATTCTGTAAGGAAATTTCTTCGAACTGGAGCTCAGGCAGTTTAACTTTGGGAGGTGGGTAAAGTTTGAGAATTAATTATATTGGGGAAATAATCACCACAGACTTGAAAAGGGGTCATTAAATTAAGGATAGGCAGCACGGATATGCAAAAGGCAGACAGATCATTAATGATTAATCTCACTAATTTTTTAACGAACTAACAGTAAAGGTTGAAGAGAATGCAATGGATGCTGTTTATATGGATTTTAAGGAAGCATTTGACAAAGTAACACAAAGGTTGGTTAACAAAACTGACGCCCATGAACCAGAAGAATTTTTCGAAAATCCAAGCTGACACACTTAGCCACTGGACAGAAACAGTGGCTTGTGACATATGGCTGTTTTTTTCTGACTACAGCAAGGCAGACAGTAGTGCTCCCCGATGCTAGGACCACTGTTTGTTTGATACAAATGAATAATTTAGAATACAGAACAAAATTTAAAAATTTGCTGATGATTCCAAAATTCCAAGCGAGGATGATACCAATCGGCTGCCAAAGGTTTCAGGTAAATTGTTAGAATGGGCATACATGTTGCATATGGAATTGTATGCAGTGAATTGTGAAGTGATGTGTTTTGGCCAGAGGGATAGAGACAGGCAATTTAAAGTAAATTTCACAGCTATAGATGGTATACAGGGAGAGATGGACTTGAAGTTTTTTTCAAGAGCATTTTTTATCCAGGGAGTAGTAAATATGGAACTCTCTAGCACAAGTGAGTTGCTGAGGTGAATAGCAATGAAGTGGAACCTGGGTAAACACAAGAGAAAAGGGATAAGTGAATAGGGCAGAATCAAGAGAGGTGCGAGGAAGATTGTTCGAGCATAAACACTGACATAATTGGGCTCAATGACTTGTAACTTTGTTGTGCATTCTAAGTAATTTGGTGTTGATTACATGCCACATGGTGGAAATGTAGAACATGGAAATCAGGTGCAAGGTGGGTCATTGGGCCCTTCAGGCCTGCTCCAGCATGCAATATGATCATGGCTGATCGTTTCTCAATACCATATTCCCACTTACGCCTCTTAATGCCTTTAAAATCTAAAAATGCATCTATCTTCCTCAAACATATCCAGTGACCTAGCCTCTACGGCCTTCTGCAGCAGTGAATTCCATGGTTCACTATCCTTTTAAGTGAAGAAGCCGTTTCTCATCTCAGCCCTAAATGGTCTATCCTGAAAAAGCATCCCCTGGTTCTAGACTCCCCAAACAAGGGAAACATCACCCCCTGCATCTAGTTTGGCTAGCCTTGTTAAAATTGTATACGTTTCAACTGGATATCCTCTAAATCTTTTAAACTGTAACAAATACAGGTCCAGTTGAATTAATCTCTTAATTAATCTCTCCTCACCTCTACCCCTCAACCTTCTCCCCAACCCCTGATATAAGCTTCATAAATCTCCACTGCACACCCACTATGGCAAGTACATCCTTTCTTAAGCAGGGAGACAAGACTTGTATGCAATACGCAGATATGGCGTCACTAGGGTCCTGGATAACTAAGACCATTTTATGATAGAGACTGGTATAACAAGGAGACTGAAATGGATCATCCATTTGGCACTTGCAGTGCCTCCAGCCATTTCTTGATATCACGTGAAGTGAATCAAACTGGCTGAACTACTTGGCACTTCTGGCTGAAGATTGCTGTGAATGATGCACTGGACTCTTCCGCCATTGAGGAATGGGATATTTGTGGAGCCTCCTCCTCCGGTGAGTTGTTTATTGTCCAGCACCATTCGCAACTGGATGTGACAGGACTGCAGAGCTCAGATCTGATGTGTTGGTTGTGGGATTGCTTAACTCTGTCTTTCATTTGCTGCTTATGCTGTTTGGCACAGAAGTGATCCTCTTTGGTGGCTTCACCAGACTGATACATCATCTTTAGGTATTCATGGTGCTGCTCCCAGCATGCCCTCCTGCACCCTTCACTGACCAAGGGCTGATCCTGAGGCTTGATGGTGATGGTTGAGTGGGGATATGCCAGACCATGAGGCTGAAGATTATGTTGGAATACAACTGCTGCTGCTGTTGATGGTTCACAGTGCCTCATGGACACCTAGTCTCAAGTTGCTGGATCCGTTCCAAGGCTGTCCCATTTAGCAGTGATAGTGTCATATGACGCCAAGGAGGGTATTCTCAATGTGAAGGCAGGACTTTGTCTCCACCAGGACCATGTGGTGGTGACTCTTATCAATGCTGTCACAGACAGATGCATCTGCAGCTGGTAGACTGTTATGGATGAGGGCAATTATATTCTTCCCTCTTGTTGGTTCTCTCACCACCTGCCGCAGAGCCACTCTCACAGCTATGTCCTTTAGGACCCGACCAGTTCTATCAATAATGCTGCTGCTGAGCTACTCTTTGTGGTGAACTTTGAAATCCTCCACCCAGAGCACAGTGACTCAGTGGTTAGCACAGCTGCCTCACAACGCCAGAGACCTGGGTTCAATTCCAGCCTCGGGTGACTGTGTGGAGTTTGCGCATTCTCCCAGGGTCTGTGTGGGTTTCCTCCAGGTGTTCCGGTTTCGTCCTACAGTCCAAAGATATGCAGGTTAGGTGGATTGGCTATGCTAAATTGCCCATAGTGTCTAGGGTGAGAAATGCAGGGATAGGGCAGGGTATGGTTGTGGAAGGGATGCTCTACAGAGGGTCGGTGTGGACTCAATGGGCCAAAAGGCTTGCTTCCATGCTGTAAGGATTCTATGATTCTATGAGTACACTTTAAGCCCTTGAATACTTCCTCCAAGTGTTGTTTAGTACTGAGGAGTACTGATTCCTCAGCTGAGGGAGGGCGGTACATGGTAATGTTTCCTTGCCCATGTTTAACCTAAAGCCATAAGAGATCATGGGATCAAGAGTCAACGTTGAGGCCATTTTAGAGGGTGTTTCAAACACATTACTGTGGGTCTGCAGTCACATGTAAGCCAGGCCAGGTGAGGACGGCAGATTTCCTTACCCGAAAGACATTAGTGAAGCAGGTGGATTTTTCCAACAATCGACAATGGTTTCAAGATTATCAGCAGATTCTCAATTCCAGCTATTTCTTACTGAATTCAAACTCCATCATTTGCTGTGCAGGATTAAAACATGGGTCCCCAGAACATTAGCTGAGTTTCTGGATTAATAGTCCTGTAATGCTACCACTAAGCCCTGTAAATCAATAAGCAGAACGGGGACAGAAGCCAGTGAGAACTGAGTATATTCGCTGATGATTTCACAATGTTTTGTCATTTGTAACTCAAATAAAGAAGCAGTTTGTATCCATATGCAGCAAGCCTGGGGTAACGTCCATGCTTGATTTGATAAGTTGTGAGTTACATTAAAGCCACACAAATACCAGACAACGGCCATCTCTACAAAGAATCCAAGACACTCTCCCTGATATTCCATGGCATTACCATGCACCCCCCAACTAACATCATAAGTGTTACCACTGACCGGAAACTATACTGGCCGAATTACTAACGGTACAAGAGCAGATACAGGCTATAATTTCTATGGCAAGAAACCCATCCTCTGACTGTCCACT
Source organism: Ginglymostoma cirratum (assembly GCA_024137785.1). Taxonomy (NCBI): domain Eukaryota; kingdom Metazoa; phylum Chordata; class Chondrichthyes; order Orectolobiformes; family Ginglymostomatidae; genus Ginglymostoma; species Ginglymostoma cirratum. The sequence goes on along the minus strand of JAHRHZ010000078.1, from coordinate 268,521 downwards.
GCCTGTCCACCACCTTCAAAACAGAAGTCATAAGTGTAGCGCCATACTCTCCATTTGCCTGGATGAACAAAGCAACAATCGACAGACTTAACACTGGCCTGGACAAAACAGCCCACTTGATTGGCACGCTATTGACCACTTTAAACATTTACTCCATCCACTGCCAAGGTCCAGTGGCAGCAGTGTACACCATCTGCAAAGTGCACCGCAGTAACATACCAAAGTTCACTGCAGTAATTCACCAAAGTTCTTTGACAGTATCTTCTAGACCGTCAACCTCTACCACCTGGAAGGACAAAGAGACCACTTCAAGACACTCATCTTCTGACTTGGAACTATATTGCCATTGCTGTTCAATTAGAGAGCCAACTGAAGACTTTTCCTAAAGCACTTAGCAATGAATGAATTACTTTCAAAGTACAACAATATTGTTTCAAACACAGTAGCCAAATTCATTACTAGCAAGTTCCAACAAACACTAAATACTGTCATCTAAGTCAGCAGTCATTTTGAAACAACACATTTACTTCAAGCAGTAGCACAGGAAAAAATAGCAGATCAATCTCTTTTTAAAGACTAACAGTATAAAAATCTAACAGTATAATGGAAGGCCTCTTGACAGCACACCAAAATCAGTCACTAAACACCAAGGCTGAGTTCTGATTTTATGCCTTCTGTTAATGGAGAAACACTGGTCCAGAATTCTGTTAACTCCCCTGCTTATCTTGATATACTGCCATCTAAAGACCATAAGGTTTCTAGGAGCAGCAGACCACCATGTCAGCCCATCACTCTCCTACTTTTTCTCCATAACCCTCGATTCCCTTACTAATTAAAAATCTATCTCAGCCTCAACAGACCTCTGCAGAAAGAATTCTACAGTTGAAGTACCATCAAGAAGAAATTCCTCCTTAGCTGTGTTTTAAATGAACAACATCTTGTTCTGAGATTATGCCCTCTGGTTCTGAACTCTTACATAAGGGGAACAACCTCTCCATATCCACCCTGTCAAGCCCCTAAGAATCTAGTGTGTTTTAATAAAGTTCTCTCTCATTCCTCCAAAAATCCAGTAAGTACAGGCTCATCCTATGCAACCTCTCCCATTTGGCAGCTCTTCCATACCCAATAATTTACTTAAGGGCTTAACATACTATCTAATGGAATGAATCTGATCATTAATATTTTGCCGCTTGTGGAACCTTACAATGTGCAAATTGGCTGCCATCACCTACAGAACAGTAAGAATCCAGAAACTACATTATTGGCTGTGAAGTATTTTGCAGTATGCTGGTACTGTGAAAGTCCTTACATCTTTCCTCTAAATACACGTCAGCACCTTTTTTAAAGTGCGAATCTAGATGACACAAATCGTCAAAGTGGGGGCTCAGCTCACAACATCATTCAGCATTTTCTATGCTAAAACTTAAACCAATATATCTTTAAAACATTGAATTCACTAGACATTTTCCAGCATTTTCCATTAGTTTCTCCTGGCCCCAGTCAGTAACATACAAAGCCTCATCTATGATTCTCAAAGTGCCCTCAGAATTTCCAACTTGTACTTTGAGAAGGGGAATTCACTTTATACATAGCTCCACTGTTGCAGCACAATAATTAATCACTGACGATCTTCTAAGTCAGCAATCGTTTTGAAACAGCACATTATCCAATTTACTTCAAGCAGTACCACAGGAAAAATGGCAAATTAATCTCTTTTTTAAAGACTAACAATATAAAAATCTAACAGCATTTAATGGCAGTCAGCTTGACAGCACAACATCAGCCACCAGTCAACATATACAATAAGCAGCACAGCATCTTAATTTAAAAGCAAACATCAGTTAAAACCCAAAAAGGTGTTTACCACAGTATAGACATCGATCACATGACAGCTCATGCTACTTGTTTTATTCATTCACTGCAACGGGTCCACTGGCAAGTTAGCATTATCAACAAGGTCTGTTAAGAGTGATGCTTGTACCCCTCAAATATCTCACGGTCTAGATGCAATCCACCACTTGAGAACTGGTTTTAAAAATGTCATCCACCCAGACAAATCTCACTCTTTAAGAAAAATCAAAATGAGTTTGGTATGAGTTTGATGAGTTTTGCGATCATAAAGCTTCGTCTCATCACAGTCCTCTGACACCTCTGTACTTCAGTCTCAACCTTTTCATCTCTTCTGCCCCAACTCTGAGCTGTTCTAGCAGTTATCTCAGCCACGCTCAACAGTATAATCATGGATCACCTACCATGTCTGTATTCTCTGAAAGCAGTTCAACTACTACTGGAGGCCAAGTGACATCCATCAAGAACTCACAGACCACAATCCCAAACCAACCACTATCTGACCAACGGCAGATTATGAAAGTCCCAAAACTCTTTTCAGCTCAATAGAGAGCATAGTTTAAAAATAAGAGGTTGCCACTTAGGTCCAAGATGAGGAGTTTTTCTTTTAAATGCAGAGCGTCATAAACCTTTGAAATTCACTATCACAGAGAGCTGTGGAAGCTCAGTCACTGAAAATGCTTAAGATAGAGATTGATAGATTTCTAATTCCCAATAGTGTTATGGGGATGGAGTGGTTAAAAGGCATTTTAAAGTTTGATCAAACATAATCGTACAGAATGGCAGGACAGATTCAATGGGCTGGCCATTCAGTTCAGTGTCAATTAAGAAGTTCCACCTCAAATTAGCGGCAACATGGTGGCTCAGTGGTTAGCACTGCTGCGTCACAGCACCAGGGACCCGGGTTCAATCCCACTCTCGGGCACCTGTTTGTGTGGAGTTTGCACATTCTCCCTGTGTCTGTGTGGGTTTCCTCTGGGTGCTCCAGTTTCCTCCCACAGTCCAAATATGTGCAAGCTAGGTGGATTGACCATGCTATATTGTCCATAGCGTCTAGGGATGTGTAGATTAGGTAGGTTACAGGGGAATGGGCCTGGGTGGAATGCTCTGAGGTTCAGTGTGGACTTATTGGGCCAAAGGGCCTGTTTCCACACTGTAGGGATTCTATGATCTATGATCTTCTATGATCTAACACGGTGGCTCAGTGGTTAGCACAGCTGCCTCACAGTACAAGTGACCCAGACTCGATTCCAGCCTTTAATCACTCTCTGTGTGACGTACGTACAGTCTCCCTGTGTTTGTGTGGCCACCCTCCAGGTGCTCCAGTTTCCTCCCACAGTCCAATGATGTGCGAGTTAGGTAGTATTGCTCATGCTAAATTGCCCATAGTGTCCAGAGATGTGCAGAATAGTTGGATTATCCATCGGAAATGTGGAGTTACAGGGACAGGGTGGGGGGTGGGTCTGGGTGAGATGCTCTTCAGAGGGTTGGCGTGGACACGAGGTGCCAAATGGCCTGCTGTAGGGATGCTGTTAAAAGAAACTGCCAAAATCCTTTCCCATCTGTCATTCAGAATGAATCAGAGAGGGCCAGGAAAATTGTGTAGCCCTGGGGTCCTCTGACCTCCCATTAAGATAAGGTTCAAACCTGATCAATCAGTACGATTGCTTCTTTCCATCTCTACAACTTCTTCGCCAAAAATTGGATCTAATTTCCAAACCAACAAAATTCCAAAATAAATACTTTTTTCAAAATAAAGTCTCGTCAACATAGAATTGTTGGAACACAAAAGGCCATTCATCCCACAGTGTCTTTACCAACTCTCCGAATAAGCATTTCACTTAGTGCTACTCTCCCACTTTCTCCCTGTAAACTTGCACATTCTTCCTTTTCCGATAACCATGTAGATTGTTTCCATTGACCATGGTTTGACCTCATATTCAGGCTGTGCATTTCATTGTTTTGATTTGATTTATTACTGCGACATGTGCCGAGCTATAGAGAAAATTGTTAATCATTTATCATATGAAATTGTTATGTTACATGTCACTTTTGCTGCTATGGAACTACCAAAATGTTGCAGTGCAGAAATAGGCCATTCAGGCCATCATGTCTGCATTGGCTGAATAAATCAGCCACCCGTTCTAAAACCAACTTCCAGCACCTAGGCCATAACCTCAGAATACAACATTTCAGGTGCAAATCCCTTTTAAATGAGTTGAGGATTTCTGCCTCAACTGTCAAACTGGGCAACAAATTCCACGCATCGACTACTCTTTCACCAATCACCCTGTCCACTCTATTCAAGCCCCTCGTTATTTTGTACATCTCAATTAAGTCAACCCTCAACCTCCTCTGTTCAAAGGAAAACAGCTTGAGTCTATCAGATTTTGCCTCATCGCTGCAATTTTCAAGCCCTGGTAACAGTCTTGAACATCTCTCTATTTAATTTCTCTAGAGCTCCAATGTCCTTCCTATAATGTGGTAAACAGCACACAAAATTCCAAGTGTGGCCTAACCAGTGTCTTATATTACTATGGAATTATATTGCCGTTCTTGTATTCAATACCTCATCCAATGAAGGAAAGCATCCCATCCGCCTTTTTTAACACCGTCAGGAACCTGTGGACATTCTTTCCAATGTTATTCGCTTTGTCTACCACTCAGTACCCACTTGTTTATTGTGTAATATTTTCATATATGTAATTAATTTATCATAGAGTTCAATGCAGAAACTCTCTGCACAGTAAGCAAATTATGTTAGATACTTTGTATCATTACTGATCGTTCATAAGCATGTAGCTTACAGAGTTTAATTATGGTTAAATTAACAGAGTGAAATTAACACACTAATGTTAATAACACTAAAGTTTCAGTTGCTCTTTCTGTTGTTTGCTTTGGTTGATAACGTTTGTCTGAAGTTTCAGCCAATATTCAGTACTGCTGAAATTTCTGTCAATTGCCAAAGCTTGGAATTTCTGATTTCAAAATTGTATTTAATAAAGGGAAATTTCGGAAGTTGCCTTGCACCTGAATTGTGACAGATAGAAACAAACAGTGGCCATTCCGTTTCCATCACATAGGCACATCTCCTGTCATTTACTACAATCAAAGGTATATGTATTTAGTTTCCTTGACTAGGAACACAAGGAATTTGAGTTCGAATCTCACAAAAACAGTCCGTGAACTTAAATTCCACTAAAATAGAATAATTGCGTACTCCTTGCTTAGTTTGCCCTCCCCAAATGCTTAACCTTGCACTTCTCCAGACGGAATTCCATTTGCCAGTTTTCCAAACACTCAACCAGACCACGGAATCTTCCTGCAGTTGATAACCATCTACTTCACTACCAATTAAACAGCCAAGTTCTGTGCGGTCTACAAATTTCCCAATCATGCATCCCACATTTAAGTCCAAACAGACATAGTAAAAAAACAGGCAGAAGTAGGTAATTTGGCCCATCAAGCCCACTTCGTCATTGAATACCATCATGGCTGATCCTCCCTCTCAATGTCACACTCCCACTGCATATCTTTGACACCTTTAGCTTCTGGAAGTCTCTTTCCTTCTTAAGTACACATTCAGTGCCTTTCCCTCCACAGCCTTTTGTGATCAAGATTTCTAAACATTCACTACCATTTGAATAATTTCTCATGTGAGTCCAAAATAGCATATTACATATCCTGAGACTGTAAGTCCTTTTTGTAGTCTCCTATCCCAGGGATCACCCTGCATCTGGTCTCTCCAGCCCTGTCAAGTTTTATAAATTTCAATTATATTCGCTACAATTCTTCAAAGCTCCAGTGAATACAGGCCCAGTTGATTCAATCTGCCCTCAGATGACAAACCTGTCATTGCGTGAATCAGTCTGGCAATCCTTTGCTGTGCTTGTAAAAAGTAAATCTTTTCTTGGGATAAGAGACCAAATCTGCAGAAGACTCCAACTTTGGTCTCACAAAAGCCCGAAATAGCTGTGGTGAAACTTACTCGTTTGTGCAATCAGACTTTTTAGCAAAGAAGGCAAACACACTATATGCTTTCATATATGCTTGTTGCACCTTTGTGCTTGCTTTCAATGAAGAAGTAACGAAGAAGATTGACAGGGACAGAGGAGTGGATGTGATCTATATGGATTTCAGTAAGGCATTCGACAAGGTTCCACACGGTAGACTTGTTAGCAAGGTTACATCACACGGAAGACAGGGAGAACTAGCTACTTGGATACAGAACTGGATTGAAGGTAGAAGATGGAGGGTAGTGGTGGAGTCTTGCTTTTCAGGCTGGAGGCCTGTGACCAGCAGCGTGCCACAAGGATCGGTGCTGGGTCCACTGCTTTTGTCATTTATGTAAATGATTTAGGTGTGGGCATAGGAGGTATGCCCTTACATAGTAAGTTTGCAGATGATACCAAAATTGGAGGTGTAGTGGACAGCGAAGAAGGTTACTTCAGAGTACAACAGGACCTTAATCAGATGGACCAATGGGCCAAGAACTGGCAAACGGAGTTTAATTTAGATAAACGTGAGATGTTGCATTTTGGAAAGACATATCAGGATAGGACTCATACACTGAACGGTAAGGTTCTGGGGAGTGTTGCCAAACAAAGAAACCTTGGAGTGCAGGTTCACACCTCCTTGTAAGTAGAGTTGCAGATGGATAGCATAGTGAAGGTGGCATTTGGCATGCTTGCCTTTATTGGTGTATTGCATTGAGTGTAGAAGTTGTGAGGTCATGTTGCAGCTGTACAGGATGTTGGTTCGGCCACTTTTGGAGTATTGCGTGCAATTCTGGTCTCCCTCATAATAGGAAGAGTTCAGAAAAGATTTACGAGGATGTTGCTGGGGTTACAGACGGTTTGAGCTATAGGGAGTGGCTGAATAGGCTGAGGCTATCTTACCCGAAGTGTCTGAGGCTGAGGGGTGACCTTATAGATCTTTAAAATCATGAGGGCATGGATAGGGTAAATAGGCAAGGTCTCGTCCTCGGGGTAGGTGAGTCCAAAACTATAGGACATAGGCTTAGGGTGAAAGGGTAAAGATATAAAAGGGACCTAAGGGGCAACATTGTCATGCAGATGGTGGTGTGTGTATGAATGGGCTGGTGGAGGCTGGCACGATCACAAGAGTTAACCGGCATCTGGATGGGTATATGAATAGGAAGGGTTCAGAAGGACATGGGCCAACTGCTGGCAAATTGGACTAGATTGGTCTAGGAAATCTGGTCGGCATGGACAAGTTGGCCCGAAGGGTCTGTTTCATGCTGTATATCTCTATGACTGTGTACGAGGTCATCCAGGTTCTTTTGTACTTCAAAATTTTCTATCACTGGATATTAACCAGGCCTTGCCACATAGGGGCATGGACTTCTTCAGCATTTGAGGAATCATGAATGACTGAGCATTGTGCAATTATGTTTTTACTAAACCATATGACACGAACATTGCTGGCTAGCAAACATTTTATTGCCCATCCATAGTTATCCATGAGAGGGTGATGGTGAGCTGCCTTCTTGAACCGCTGTAGTCCACGTGCTCTACATAGACCCACATAGACCCACAATGCCATTAGGAAGGGATTCCAGGATTTTGATCCAGCAACTAAGGAATGGCATTACAATTTCTAAGTCAGGATGGTGAGTGGCTTGGAGGGGGAAACTTGCAGGTGATGGTGTTCCGAGGCATCTGTTGCCCTTGTCCTTCTAAACAGGAAGTAGTCATGCTGTCTAAGGATTTTTAGGGAATTTCTGCAGTGCATTTTGAGAATTATACATACTGCTGCTACTGAGTGTCAGTGATGTAGGGAGACGATGTTTGTGGATATGGTATCAACGAAAATGGCTGCTTTGTCCTGAATGATGCCCAAACGTTGTTGGAGCTGCAGGCAAGTGGGGTGTATTCCATCACACTTCTGACTTCTGACTTCTGCCTTGCAAATGATTGACAGATTTTGGGGAGTCAGGACGTGAGTTACTTGCTACAGTATGCGTAGCCTCTGACCTGCTCTTGTAGCCACTGTGTTTTTACAGCAAGTCTAGTTGAAATTCTGATCAATGGCAACCCCAAGGATGTTAATTGTGGGTGATTTAGTGATAGTAACACCAGTGAAAGTCAAAGGGCAGTGGTTAGATTGACTCTTATTGGAGATGGTCATTGCCTAGCATTTGTGTGGCACGAAAGCTACTTGCCGCTTGTCAGCCTAAGCCTGAATATTGTCCAGAGCTAGGTGCATTTGAATACGGATTGCTTCAGTATCTGAGGATATGGAGGATCTGCAATGGAGCTGAACATTGCACAGTCATTGACAAACATCCCCACTTCTGACCTTACAATGGAGGGAAGGTCATAGATGATGCAGCTGAACCTGGTTCATCCTCAGACATGACCCTAAGCAACTCCTATAGAATGTCCTGGAGCCAAGGTGACTGACCTCTAACAGTCACAATAGTTCTTTCCCTCCTTTTGCAAACTAGCTGTATATTAGAGAAATGAGAATTGTGTTGTTAGATGCACTTTAGGACTTCAGCAATTTGGGAAGACAGTGGAAATAATCTTCTTTTGAAGAAACTTTATTGGAATAACTTGGTGGATACGCTGCGTGAAAGGATGTTGGAACCAGTTTGGTAATAAGTTTCAAAGAAGACTTAGATTAACATTTTAAGGGGGAGAAAAATGTAACTAAATCATCTCCTTGATTGAATTTTCCTGGGTGCTTTCATAAATCTTCCAGCCACATCATATATTTTTAGCACTGGTTCCTTAGGTACAGTGTTCCTCCTCCTTAATACCAGTTGACCTTGAATTGAAGACTATTTTCCCCACATCTTATCTGAGTCAAGCATTTGTCTAAATAGTCTTACTTGGACAACAGCAACTTTGATAATAATTCATAAATTATTGTTTTTGAAGTTCTGGGCTCTAAGTTAACCACAAGTTGCTCTCAGTTAACTTCCTAATTCTACTTATGTCATTCAGTCCTCCTATTTCAAGGATCTGCTCCCAAGATGGAGCATTCCACTCCCGGACATCCAGATGTCCTCCTATTTCAAGGACTGCAACATTCCCTCCTCTGGTGATCAAAAATGCCCTCAGCTGCATCTCCTGCATTTCCTGCACTTCTGCCCCCAACAAAAATAAAGATAGAATCCCCCTGGTCCTCACATACCACCCCACCAACCTCCGCATCCAGCATATCATCCTCTGCAACTTCTGTCACCTATAATCCGACTCCACGACCAAAGGGATATTTCCCTCCCCACCCCTATCTGCCTTTCGTAGGGACTGTGCTCTCCGCGACTCCCTCATCCGCTCCACATTCCCCACTAATCCCACCACACATGGCACCTTTCCCTGCAACCGCAGGAAGTACTGCACCTGCCCCTACACCTACCCCCTCACCTCCATCCAAGTCCCAAAGCAAACTTCCCATTTCCAACAGGGGTTCACCTGTACATCTTCCAACCTGGTCTACTGTATCCCAATGCTGCCTCCTCTATATCGGTGAGACCTAGCGCAGACTCGGGGACCAATTCATGGAGCATCTGTGCTCTGTACACAATAATCAACAACACCTTCCAATCACTAACCATTTTAACTCCCACTCCCACTCCCTTGATGACATGTCCATCCTGGGCCTCCTCCAGTGCCACAATGAGGCCACACGCAAACTGGAGGAGCAACACCTCACTCCATCTCGGGAGCCTACAGCCCAATGGCATAAACATAGAATTCACCAGTTTTAAAATCTCCTCTGCCCCGGCCTCATCCCACATCCAAACCTCCCTCTCATCCCAACCTCCTTGACCTGTCCATCTTCTTTCCCACCTATCCACCCCACCTTTCCCATTGACTAATCCCTACCACCACCTACCTGCATCCACCTATCACCATCCCACCTACCTTCCCCCCCAACCCCATCCCTCCTCCCTCTATTTATTTCCTGGCTCCTTTCCTCCCACTAAGTTCCAAAAAAAGGGTTCTAATCTGAAACGTTGACTTTCCTACTCCTCTGATGCTGCCTGACCTGCTGTGTTCCTTCAGCTCCACACTGTGTTGTCTCTACTTAAGTCATTGATGCTTATGTGAACCACGATCATTGGAACCTGTTCATCATGCTGCGTGGCCGGTCATCTTGCTGCACGTTCCTCGCCAGGCCAGACGGAATGTCCCAAACCCAAGCAGAAGAAGCAACACAGCTATCTGGGCTGTCGCTCTCAATATCAGAGAGATGTCCACCTGTTATGAAAAAAGCTGACTTTTTATCTCTGTCTTAAATGGGTGACTCATTACTTTTGGATGGTTACATCTTGGTTTAGTCTCTTCCAGAAGATAAAACGTCCTCTCCACATCTACTCTGTCAACCTGTGAAATTCTCCCACAGAAAGCAGTCGAAGACAAAACATTGACTGTTTTCATGGAAGAGTTAGATATAGTTCCTAGGGCTAAAAGTGTGGAGTTCCCTTTTAGGAGATTCCTACACACTTGATACAAATGCAATACGCTGACGTCTGTGAACAGCCACAGTTTATTTAAGCAAGTACAAACATCTAGAGGATCACTTAACAATCTTCGCAGGGCTTGCGGAGCCGTGTCAAGCGATGCTCCCCAATAAGGGAACCGTCCTCCCTTTATACAGGATTTTACATCACAGTCAGTCATGTATGCAAGATACAATTTTTTACTTTCCCATAGTCATATGCCTAGCAAGTGATAGTACATGACTTAATCACCTAACATTAGAAGCAAAGGTCAGCCGCCCAAAAACAATGTGTACAACTAGACAATTCCTCACTTCTCAATCGGCGCTCTAGACAGCTCCGTATCTTTTTAACCTTAGTTCAACATTTACAGAGAGCAGAGTATAATTAGATTACCACATTTTGTCTGCGAGACAGAGGCGCCCACGGCGCAGCTTAGCACCTAATTTCTTACATGTCAGCAGAACAAATTTTAACCTTTTAACAGTTCAAAAGGATAAACTGATATCAGAAGAACAGGTTATGGAACTGGATGATCAGCCATGATAGAGTTGAATGGCAAAGCAGGTTTGATGGGCCGAACAGCCTATTCCTGCTCCTGTTATCAATACATTTTCTAACAGAAGGAGACGTAAACTTTAGGCTAGTTAGCCGAAAATCTGTAGTTTGAAAAATGCTAGAGTCCAATCAGAAAGAAATAGCAGGACAGTTAGACAATCTTAAAATAATCAAACAGAAAAGCCAACTGGAATCAGTTACAAGATTTCTACAGCAATGACAGAAACTCAGACATAAGTTATCAAATGCTTCTTGCTTCCAACTAAATGGAACCATCTATAATCCTATCTCTACACATCTGGTTATCCCAGATTTGAGAAGTTTTCAAGTGAGGATGTGCATTATCAAAAGGAAAAGGACTGAAATGCTAATGACACAGAACAATATGGCAGCATTACTTTGGCAGCAACTGTACTATGTACAGTTCTGGTTACCCTGCTATAGGCAGGATATTATTAAATTGAAGGGAATGCAGAAAATGTTTACAAGGATGTTGCTGGGACTCGAGTTATAAGGAGAGGCTGGATAGATTAGTACTTTATTCACTGGAGTGTAGGAGGTTGAGGGGTGACCTTATGGGGATTTATAAAATCATGAGAGGCAGTAAGGTAATTGGCAAAGGTCTTTTCCCTATGGTAGGGGAGTTCAAATCTAAAGGGCATATTGCTAAGGTGAGAGTATTTAAAAGGGACCTGAGGAGCAAGTTTTCCCACAGAGGGTGATTCACATGTGGAATGAACTTCCATGGGTATTAGTACATGCCGGTACAGTTACAACACTTAAAAGATATTTCGACAGGTACATAAATAGGAAAGTTTTAGAAGGATATGGGCCAAATGCGGGAAAGTGGGACTAGTTTAATTTGGGAAACTTGGTTGAATTGGACGAGTCGGACCACAAGGTCTGTTTCCATGCTGCACAACTGTATGACTCAACGTGGTTGTACCTGCATCCATCACTTCCTCAACAAGTTCATTCCACACGCGAACCATCCACTGTGTAAAAGATTTGCCCCTCGTGTCATTTTTAAATCTGGTTTCTCATTAAAAACGTGCTCCCTAGTCTTGAAATCCCCCATCCTAGAGAAAAGACAACACTGGATTCATCCCTCCCATCGACCAACCAGGTCATAACGGATTCATCCCTTCCATCAACAAACCAGGTCATGCCTACTACCAGTATCCGTGTATCACCACCATTCCACTATGCCCCGCACACACACCCCCACCCGATTCTTTAATGCAGCTCCCCCACCCCCATATCCAGTTCTGAAGAAGGGTAATACCTGAAACATTGACTTCTCCTTTCCTCCAGATGCTGCCTGGTTTACTGTGTTCTTCCAGCCTCTTGGTTGTCTACCTTGCGTTCCAACAGCTGCAGTTTTCTTGTCTCCTAGCATTAACTCTATCTATAGCTCTCATTATTTTATAAACTTCTACCATAACACCTCTCAACCTCCTACGTTCCAGAGGAAAAACATCCCAGCCTATCCAGCCTTTCTTTATAACTCAAAACTTCCATATCCGGCAACATGCTGGCAAATCCCTTCTGAGCCCTCTCCAGCATGATAATGTCCTTACAATAACTGGGTGATCAGAACTGGACACAGTATTCCAGAAGAGGCCTCACCAATGTCCTGTACAACCTCAACATGAATTCCCAACTCCTCAAAGGACTGAGCAACGAAGGCAAGCGTGCCAAATGCCTTTTTAACCACCCTGTCTATATGTGATGCAAACTTCAAAGAACTATGTACTTGCACCCCTAGGTCCCTCTGTTCTACAAAACTACTCAAAGCCCTACTCTTGTCAGTTGTACCAAAATGCAATACCTCACATTTAACCAGATTGAATTCCATCTGCCATTTTTCAGCCTAGTGACCCATTTGATCAAGATCTCTTTGTAATCTTAGAAACTCTTCTTCACTGTCTACTATGCCACCAATTTTGGTGTCATCCACAAACTTACTAACCATGCCTTCTAGTTTCTCATCCAAATTATTTACATAAATAACAAACAAAAGAGGACCCAGAACCAATGCCTGTGGAACACTGCTGGTCACTGGTCTCCAGTCTGAAAAACAACACTCTCTGTCTCCTGCCGTTAAGCCAATTATGTGTCTAATTGGCAAGCTCAACCTGAATCCCTTGTGAACTAACTTTACGAGTTAGTCTACCATGCGGGACTTGTCAAAGGCTTTACTAAAGTCCAAATAAACATCTGCTGCTCTGACATTAAAAATCTTTTTGGTAACTTACTCAAAAAACACAATCAAATTTGTGAGACATGATTTTTCTCATCAAAACCATGCTGACTATCCCTAATCAATTTTTACCTCTCTAAATGTTTATACATCCTATCCTACTAATCACCTCCAACAATTTACCCACAACCAAAGTCAGACTCACAGGTCTATAGTTCCCTGGTTTCTCTTTACAACCTTTCTTAAACAAAGGTACAACATTAACCACCCTCCAGTCATCAGGCACCTCAGCCATAGTTATAGATGATGCAATTATTTTTGCAACAGGTCTCAATTTCTTCCTTTGCTGCCCACAACAGTCTGGGATACATTAGATCAAGTCCCAGAGATTTATCCACCTTTATATTCTCTAAGATCTCCTGAACTTCCTCTAATGTGAACTGTTTTTAAAACATCAAAGTTTATTTCTCTGCATTCTCTAGACTCTATTTCTTTCTCCACAATTAAAACTGACGCAAAATATTCATTTAGTATCTCTCCCATCTCCTGGGATTCAACACAAAGATGACCTCCTTGATGTTTAAGAGGCCCGATCCTCTCTCTGGTTACCCCCTTGCTCTTAATATATTTGTAGAATATCCTTGGATTATCCTTAACCTTATCTGCCAATGCTATCTCATATCCCCTCTTTGCCTTCCTGATTTTTTTCTTAAGAATGCCCCTACACTCTTTATATTGATTCAGAGATTCAATTGAACCAAGTTGTCTATATCTAAAATAAAATTCTCTTTTATCCTTTACTAGAACTGCACTATCTTTATTCATCCGTTGTTCCTTAATCATAGCCTTACCCTTCACTCGAACTGGAACATAATGCCTTTGAATTCTTGTCATCACACTCCTGAAAGCTCCCACTTGTCAGACATCTACACCAAACAACTTTTTGAAAATTCTTGTCCCATGCCACTGAAATTTCCTTACTCCAATTAAAAGCTTTAACTTTTATAGAAGGCTTATCCTTTTCCATAACCATTTTGAAACTAATGGAATTATGATCACTAGACCCAAAGTGCTCCCAAAATTTAGATCAGCCACCTGCCCTGCCTTATTGCACAGAAGATTGTCTAGTCTTGCTCATTCTCCAGTAGCTGCATCCACATATGGATAAACAAAATTTTCTTGAACACATTTGAAAAATTCTTCACCACCCAAAATTTTAACACAAGTGGTCCCAGTAAATGTTTGGAAAATTAAAATCCCCATTATTATAAACTTATTATGCTTATATGTATCTGCGCTCTCCCTACATACTTGTCTGTCAATTTCCCTCTTACTACTGGGGGGCCTAGTATGTAATCCCATCATTGATATTTCCTTTCTTATTTGTAATTTCTACCCATATATTTTCACGGGACAATTTTTCAGAAATATCTTCCCTAGTTACAGCAATATTCCTTCATCAAAAACACCAGTCCCCCCACCCCTGCGCCTCCCTCCACTTTCTTGCCTTCTTTTCTATCCTTCCTACAGCCTCTAAAACCCAGAACATTGAGCTGCCAGTCTTGTCCATCTCTCAGCCAAGTTTCCGTAATAGCTATGACGTTGAAATCCCATGATGTTAAACATGCCCTGAATTCATCAGCCTTACCTGTAACACCCCTTGCATTGAAATAAATGCAATTTAGTTCTTCAGAGTTACTACATACTCCGACACTCATATCTTTCTTTTCTAATGGATCTGCTCTCCTCAGATTCAGAACCTTCCCCATCAATCCTTCTGTTTACACTACTACTTAGAATTCCTCCACTTCTCCCACCCACCCCCCGCCATCAGTATAAAGTCTCCCTCCCTTAATGGAATGAGCAAATCTCCCAGCTAAGATATTGATCCCTTTCTAGTCGAGGTTAGATCCATCCTTTCTGAACAGGTCTTTTCTATCCCATAAGATATTCCAATTGTCCAAACACCTGGATCGATGAACAACACACTGGCTCTTCAGCCATTGATCTATCACCTTTAACCTTTGGTTCCTTGCCTCACTTGAGTTTGGCATTGGGGGTAAACCAGAAATTGCTACTTTTAAGGTTCCATTTTTTAATCTTCTACCTCATCACTTAAACTCACTCTATACTGCTTCAATCTTTTCCCTAAAAATGTCATTCCTACCAATACGTACAATAATTCCTGGCTTCTCAACCTTACCTTTAACAATATGCTTGAAACGTTTAGAGACGTCCTTCATCCTAGCACCAGGAAAGCAACAAACCATCATAAATTTACACTCACTGCCACAGAAATTCCTGTCTATGCCCCTGACAGGACAATCCTCTATAACAATAATTCTATTAAATCTTGTCAAACGCTGCCTAACAAAAGAATCATTCCAAGTGTCCTACAACTGACTGGCCCTTCCATTTTCTTTGGAAAGACCATCTCCTTCTACAGTTGCAAAAACTGAATATTTATTTGATAGAGGAATAGTCACTGGACACTTTTGAACTACCTTACCTTTCCCAACAGTCACCTGTTTATCTGATTGATCCTGCTGTGTAATAACTTTTCTAAATCTACTAGCCATCTCACTCTGTACCTCACATATGGCCTTAATAACATTAAGCCTAAAAAGGGAACTTTCCATAACACCTTACACAGGAATTAACCAGAGACCGTAGGAACTGCAGATGCTGGAGAATCTGAGATAACAAGGTGTAGAGCTTGATGAACACAGCAGGCCAAGCAGCATCATAGGAGCAGGATGATGCTGCTTGG
>JAHRHZ010000078.1:231568-252269 GCA_024137785.1 Ginglymostoma cirratum | reverse complement strand
TAGTTCACAGGTCGGCGCAACATCGAGGGCCGAAGGGCCTGTTCTGCGCTGTATTGTTCTATAAAACTATGCTGAATATCTCTGAATAATCCATGCAGTTACAACTGTTAATTCTATCTCTCAGTATTGATTATCATATTTTGCCCAACACAGAGTTCAAACTGACTGGTCTGTAATTTAGCCTATTCTTTACAATCCTTGTCTGTATCCAATGAAGTTTGGAAAATGATCCTCAAACTATCCACAGTTTCCTCCCTGGCTTCCCACTCTTCAAGGAGGTCAGAAGTCTAGTTCTTCCCTTCACATTGTGCTAATTTTAACCAATTTTTCACACTCCTCTTCAACTAAAATATCTGCTCCAACGCTCTCCTTTGTGAAAAAAAATAAAATACTCATTAAAAACACTGCCCACATCTTCTGCATCCACACTCATATTACCCTATATATCTCTGATAGCCCAATCCTTTTCTCTTGATGCAATGTTAAAATATCTCTGGATTATCCTTAATTTGACGAGACAATGTTTTGTCATATCCTCTCCTTGATTTCCTAATTTCTTTTCTCACTTTACCCCAGTACTTTCCATATTCCGCTAAGCTTCCTAAAGTATTACTTTCTTATGAGATTGTCATACGCTCTACATTTGTCTGCTTTATCCTCTCCCGTATACTTCTGAACAATCAGGGGCTTTGGCATAGCTGTACCACCCATTTCCTTTTGGAGATATGTCTGCCAATTACGTTAAATCTGTACCCTCTTGTTCTCAAACCTTCCACGAATGACACAGTTTCTACCTGTTTACTCTGAGCACACATTTCATGACTTTGAACACATCTACAAGATTTCTTTCAACCTCGTCTTTTCCAAAGAATACTGTCCCAACTTTTGGCATGGGATTAAGGGAAATTTGGCTGTCTGGATACAAAACTGGCTGTCCAATAGAAGACAGAGGGTGGTAGTAGATGGAAAGTATTTAACCTGGAGCTCGGTGACCAGTGGTGTTCCGCAGGGAACTGTTCTGGAACCTCTGCTCGTTGTGATCTTTATAAATCACTTGGATGAGGAAATGGAAGAGTTGGTTTGTAAGTTTGCCGATGACACAAAGGTTGGCGGAGTTGTGGGCAGCATGGAAGGCTGTTGTAGGTTGCAACGGGACATTGACAGGATGCAGAGCTGGGCAAAGAAGTGGCAGATGGAATTCAACCCAGAAAAGTGTGAAGTGATTCATTTTGGAAGGTCGAATTTGAATGCAGAATACAGGGTTAATGGCAGGATTCTTGGCAATGTGGAAGAAGAGGGATCTTGGGGTCCACGTCCATAGATCCCCCAAAGTTGCTACACAAGTTGATAGGGTTATAAAGAAGGCGTATGGTGTGTTGGTTTTCATTGACAGGGGAATTGAGTTTAAGAGCCGTGAGGTTATGCTGCAGCTCTATAAAACTCAAGTTAGACCACACTTGGAATATTGTGTTCAGTTCAGTTCTGGTCACCTCATTATAGGAAAGACGTGGAAGCTTTAGAGAGGGTGCAGAGTGGGTTCAGAATGGTTGTCTCCCCCTTATGAAAAAAATGTAGGACTAGAGGGCATAATCTTATAATAATCAGTTGCCCAATTAGTACAGAGACAAGGAGGAATTTCTTCTCTCAGAGGGTAGTGAATCTCATTGAATTCCTACAGTGTTGAAACAGACCAATTAGCCCAACAAGTCCACACTCACTTTCCAAAGAGCATCCCACACAGTCTCAACCCCCTGCAAGTCCCATGGTTAATCTACCTAACCTACACAACCCAAGACACTATGCGCAATTTAGCACGGGCAACTCAGCATGGCCAAACAATCTAACCTGCACATCTTTGGACTGACAGAGGAAATCAGAGCACGCAGGGGAAACCCATGCAGGCACAGGGAGAAAACTCCACACAGACAGTTGCCCAAGGCTGGAACTGAACCAGGTTCCTGGTAACACTAACCACTGAGCTACTGTGCCGCCCCCTATGATTCTATGAAGATGAATCTGCAGCATTCTTTACCACAGAAAGGCTGTTGAGGCTGGGTTATTAAGATAATTCAAGAAGGAAAGGTTTTTAATCAGTTAGAGAATTAAAGAGGCTCACAGAAAAGTAGAGCTGAGAATTATCAGATCAACTGTGATGTCATTAACGGTGGAACAGATTGATGGGCTGAACGGCGTACTTCTAGTAACGTCATATAATCTTATTTCTCCCAGGCCAGTGAGTGTCAATTCTTTATTTCATTCATTGTTCTCTCCCTTTGCAGAGTCTGCCCCATCTCTCTCTCTCTCCGTCTCAACATTCTTATTTCTCATCTCTTAACTCCTCTTTCTTCCTCTTCCTTTCTCCTTGCACTTTCTACCCTCTCCTGATTCTCTCTCCCTCCATTTCCATCCCTCCTTTGCTCCCAAACCCCTCTATCCACCTCTCCTCTTCCCCACCCCCGCCCTCTAGATTCCTTCACCCCAAACCCGGATTATCATCTGCCCTCCTTGAACGCGCATCTTCCCCCATTCCCAACCTTTCCACGTTTTAACTCCTTCCCTGACTTCCCCTCCTCCTGACCTTACCTCCCACCCCTCTCCATGCCTTTACCTCACCTCCTGCCCAATCCTCCCTTTCCCCTTCCTTGTCCTAAGGTATCCCTCCCCACACTGTTCGCCCACCTCACCTCCTCCTCCTCACTCTCCAGGCCGCTGAAGGTCCACACTGCCAGGCTCTGCACGATCAGAATGGCGACAGCAGCGGCCGCAGCCGCCCGAAATCTCCAAGCGACTTTCCGAGGCCTGATCCTGACCACCATCTTCCCCAGGAGCGGGGCCGCGCCAGGCTCGCTCCCACGGACTTACTGCGACCCGCTGGTGCCCGAGAGCGCGGGCCCGTGCCAATTTCCACAACCCGCCCGCAGAGGGCGCGCGCACAGCACCGCCTCCTTCTGTCCCCAACGTGGTTGCATTCCACTACCATCCCCCATCACCCAAACAACAGACCTCCTACAGCCCCATTGACTCACACGCGCTTCCTCTCACAGCACCCCGACTCGGTGGTTAGTACTGCTGCGGACCCGGGTTCGACACCACCCTGGGGCGACTGTCTGTGTCTAGCTTGCACATTCCCCTCGTGATAACAAGCATGGGGCTGGATGAACACAGCAGGTCAAGCAGCATCATAGGAGCAGGAAAACTTGACGTTTCGGGCCTAAACCCTTCATCAGAAATGGGGGAGGGGAAGAGGGTTCTGAAATAAATAGGGAGAGAGGGGGAGGCGGATAGAGGAGAGGAGAGGTGGAGAGGAGGCAGACAAATCGAAGAGGCGGGGATGGAGCCAGTAAAGGTGAGTGTAGGTAGGGGGGTAGGGAGGAGATAGGTCAGTCCAGGGAGGATGGACAGGTCAAGGGTGGGGATGATGTTAGTAGATAGGAGATGGGGGTGTGGCTTGGGGTGAGAGGAAAAACAGGTTAGGGAGGCGGAGATGAGCTGGGCTGGTTTTGGGATGCGGTTGGGGGAGGGGAGATTTTGAAGCTTGTGAAATCCACATTGATGCCGTTGGGCTGCAGGGTTCCCAGGCTGAATATGATTTGCTGTTCCTGCAGCCTTCGGGTGGCATCACTGTGGCATTGTAGGAGGCCCAGGATGGACATGTCATCTGAGGAATGGGAGGGGGAGTTGAAATGGTTCGTGACTGGGAGGTGCAGTTGTTTGTTGCGAACTGAGCGCAGGTGTTCTACAAAGCGGTCCCCAAGCCTCCGCTTGGTTTCCCCGATGTAGAGGAGGCCACAATGGGTACAACGGATGCAGTATACCACATTGGCAGATGTGCAGGTGAACCTCTGCCTGATGTGGAAAGTCTTCTTGGGGCCTGGGATTGGGGTGAGGGAGGAGGTGTGAGGGCAGGTGTAGCACTTCCTGCGGTTACAAGGAAAAGTGCCGGGTGTGGTGGGGCTGGAGGGGAGTGTGGAGCGGACAAGGGAGTCGCGGAGGGAGTGGTCCCTCCGGAAGGCAGGGAAGGGTGGGGAGGGAAAGATGTCTTTGGTGGTGGGGTCTGACTGCAGATGGCGGAAGTGTCGGAGGATGATGCGTTGGAACCGGAGGTTGGTGGGGTGGTATGTGAGGACGAGGGGGATTCTTTTTTGGTTATTGTTGCGGGGACGGGGCGTGAGGGATGTGTTCCGGGAAATGCGGGAGACACGGTCGAGGGCGTTCTCGACCACTGTGGGGGGGAAGTTGCGGTCCTTGAAGAATGAGGACATTTGAGATGTGCGGGATTGGAATGTCTCATCCTGGGAGCAGATGCGGCGGAGGCGAAGGAATTGGGAATAGGGGATGGCATTTTTGCAGGAGGGTGGGTGGGAGGAGGTGTATTCCAGGTAGCTGTGGGAGTCAGTGGGCTTGAAATGGACATCTGTTGCCCGAGATGGAGACAGAGAGGTCCAGGAAGGAGAGAGAAGTGTTGGAGATGGTCCAGGTGAACTTCAGGTTGGGGTGGAAAGTGTTGGTGAATTGGATGAACTGTTCGAGCTCCTCGTGGGAGATGTCCATTTCAAGCCCACTGACTCCCACAGCTACCTGGGATGCTCCAAGGGCCTGTTTTCACACTGGAGGGGATTCTATGATAAACCCGTTCCCACTCACCCGCTTTCTCCTTCTCCCGTTCCCCTCCCCCCCCCCAAAACCACAATCAAGTCCCTCCCTACCACCACTCCCCCATCTTTTTCCCGCCCCCTCACGACCCTACCTCCCCTTCCCCCACAACCCCAAACCAAATTAGCTTTATTACGTGATAACAAGGTGTGGAGGTGGATGAACACAGCAGGCCAAGCAGCGTCATAAGAGCAGGAAAGCTTGACGTTTCGGGCCTAGACCCTTCGTCACAATTCAGTAAAATTAAACCAGGACCCACAAATAGTCACTCTAAAGGTTCTGAATCCGACTTCTGAATAATTAATCCCATTAAGTAATTTCCAGGCGTCAATTTTTAAGTATTGTTTAAATTTAATTATTTAATAAACAATAAAGTATTGGTTATTACAATTAAACAACAGTAAGCTGATTCATGTCTGTGCTTTAAAACCAAAGCATTTGTGTCAATCCCCATTCACACAAAAAAAAAACAAATGCAGTCAAGGGACAAATAAATTACAAAACTGGCCAAATTACTGAAAAGGCTTTCACTGTGTTTTGTTTTCCACATAAAAATGTGAACTCTTTGGCTGCTTTTTCTGAAACTTTGATCTGGATCACCTTCTCCATTTACCCAGCCAAAGGAAGCAATACTTCTAACTCAGTTTTCTACTCTTTGGGCTTCACAAAGGGTAATGTGGCTCCACATGGACTGCATCGGTTTAAGAAGGCAGTTTACCACAACCTTCTCCAGGTCAATAAATACTGGCCTGCCAGCAACACCCACATCCCACAAGCAAACAAAAAAAATCCATAAACTGAACTTAGTAACATCTGGGAACATGTGTGTGAATATTTTCTACACCGTCTCTAATGCCAACACAGAAGGGCGCAAATAATCTTACGAATTGATTCCCAGATTCACATAACTATCCTTGTGGATTCAGCAATGTCACTTGAATTGGCACACCACACTTCTAAACTGAAACTCTGTTGTCACTAACAGAGTTGTTCACCCTATTAATTTAGTTGTAACAATATTTAGAACACGTAAGGTGTATCAAGTCTGTGATGAATCCTATTTTAGCCATTTCAGTCTGATTAGGTTGAGAATGCACATATGTAAAATGTGGTAAACTCAAAGGTCAAATAGTTATGTGGGAATACAATGTGACGGCAAAACAACGTGTAGAAAATGCAAAGGAAAACAGGGGGTGAGTGTAACAGTACTGGTTGAAGAACACATTGGAGTCAAACATTTCATTGGAATTGAGAAGCAAAAGAGGGGGCCATGACACTATTATCATATGTCTTACTCTTCAAATAGACAGAAAATAATCTGTATTTAAGTCACAAATCAGCAAGGATTACTGAATTTTAAAACTTTTTCTCACTGTCTTTTGTCCCCCAACCCCACCACCACCACCACCACCACCACCCATGTCAACAACTGGGCGTTGCTGCTTTTACAACTGAAAACCCGAGACATACCTCACCCCAGTCACTATTGCTGTTTCCTGCTGAGATATTTGCAGCTGCAAATAAAGTTGAGCCCAGATGGTTTTAGTTAATAAGAAGGGCATCTAATAGATGAGAGGGGATAATAGCCAGAGTAAAATGGAACCAAAGAAAAATTCATAACACAGCAATCAATGATCTTTAAAGAGATTATAGTTCAAGTACAGGAAGCTGCATTCCAACAACAAAAATCAGGGGAAAAAAAGTGTATAATTTAAAAAAAGCGGAGCTAACAAAAACTGCATTTCATCGTCCCCGTTTGTGATGAGCAAGAACTTGGATGGCTTAAATCAAACAATTTCTCTGCTAGCAACTTCAACTTGCTCCTATATTCTAAATGCTTGTAGTTGGATTTAGGAACTCCGTCAAATCCATAAATCGCCCCCCACCAGGCCGCAGCTATAGCGCCAGTAGAATCATTATCACCCCCATGGAAAACCGCTCGATTACAAAGCTCTTTCCAGGAATTGCCTGAACCCAGGATTGCATCATAAGCAATCATGGGTGCATCATGCCCACTTGACCCACCCCAGCCAGAATAGCTAACAGAGGTATAGAACTCATCACGTTCAATCACACCGTATGGCACTGGGAAAGTTGGCTTGGATATCCCATCCAGAATGCCTCTATCCTGAAGGTACTTCTTCCAATGGTTTTCAAAGTAGAACCTGGAAGGAAATAAAAAGGTGATGATGTATTCAATACTCTAAAGATCTTTATTCTCCCTAATGGTGTATATTTTTAAAAATTACAATTTTCACAACGTCTGCAAAGCCCTAAACATCTTACAGTCAATAAAATATTTTTGAGGTGTTGGGGAGACAGTGGTGAGGTGGCAGTGTCACTGGACCAGTAATCCAGGAACAGGTTCAAAATATACCATGGCAGCTGGTGGAATTTAATTTCAAAATTAGCTATAGAATGGAAAGCTAGTCATAGTAATGGTGGTTATGACGACAATCTCAATTATTATTCATTTACATCCTTTAGGTCAAAAGTCACACAACACCAGGTTATAGTCCAACAAATTTATTTGAAATCATTGGCTTTCTAAGCACTGCCCCTTCATCAGGTGAAGAGAGCACCAAGGCATAGACTTTATAATCAGAGAGATCAAAAGATCATACAAATGGTGTGTCGGAGCATTGCCAGGCCGAATAACAGGTCTTTGCAGGTGATCAAGAGTATAAGATAGTATGGTTAAAATGTCAACAGCTGAATAACAAATGAAGGGATGACCTATCACACATCCTTTAAGGAAGGAAATCTGCTGTTTTTGCCTAGTCTGGCCTGCATGTGACTGCAGATCACTACAAAGTGATTGACTCTTAATTGCCCACTTGATTCAGGTCAATTAAGGATGCCCAATTCCAAAGAAAGTGTAAAGAAAAAAGTACTTTTGGACACAGGAAATGTGACAGCCAATTTGTGCTTAGTTGAATGAAGGATAAAGGCCCGAAGACCGAACTGCATTACACCAATGGATCATTTATGATCATTCAGGAAAAGGCAAATAGAAGGGATAATAGATACTGCAGATGCCGGAGAATCCGAGATAACAAGGTGTGGAGCTGGATGAACACAGCAGACCAGGCAGCATCCGAGATAACAAGGTGTGGATTTTCTGATGAAGGATCGAGGCCCGAAACGTCAAGCTTTCCTGCTCCTATAATGCTGCCTGGCCTGCTGTGTTCATCCAGCTCCACACCTTGTTATCTCAAAGGCAAATAGAAACTCAGTTTAATGTCTCATCCAAAAAAAAAATTCAGCCCTCAACAGCACAGCAACCACCACTCAAACATTCCCCAACCCCACCATAGACAAACACAACAGGGTATGAAATGCATTACTTGGAAATATGGTGGAGGTAGGCAGAACTGAGCCATTCCAAAGGGCATTGATGACTATTTGGATATAAATAGTATGGCAAGGGGATGGGGGAAAAAAAAAATCAAGAGATTGCCACTAGGTAACAACACCCATTTGAAGGGCCAGAGCAGGCACAATGGACCAAATGGCGTCCTTCCATGCCATACATGCTATAATGATTCTGTGAACATTGAACTGAAATGCTTCAATTTGTGTTCAAGTCTGCCGGACCAAACCTTTACTAAACTGTTTATCCAAAGGACATTACCTGTGAAAATCCCTACAATTCAGCTTAGATTGCTAGCTGGAATCCATTTCCCCAATGACCCAGATGTTACAGTACAGACCAAGCACACGAGGAGTTGTCCTTCTTACGAATAACAGGCACATCTTTGCAGTTCAATTCCATCTGCCTGGCAAATCCACTAATTCCAGAGATGGTCAAAGTATTAGGAATGAGATTATTAAGAAGCATGTTAAAACCAGGAAAGGCAAGCAACCATGCAAATATCAGCCTCAAGCCTCTGAAGGAGTGCTTACAAATGAAGAATAAATGATACTACACACACCATTCAGCCAGATTTTCAGCAGCATAGTGCCCAGCATTCTCTACATAGTTCTTTGTTTTCTCCAACACCTCCATTAGGCCTGCTCCCCAGCTTTCTACAGGTTTGTTATTCACCGCATAAGCTGTGAACAAAGCTGCAACTACTGAGCCCAGGTAGCCAGTGGGATGATGATGAGTCATTCGGCCACTCTCGACAGCTACTTCAATCAGCGTCTGTAACTCATTGGGATGAGGAAATCGCAGTCCAATACACATAGCCCTCATTGCTGCACCACATCCACCCCCTTTCGGATTGAACGGGATCTTCCAGCCATCAGAATGATCTGGCCTCAGTGATATGACTGCTTGCATGCAAGTTGCACCTGAGAAAAACACAATAGACATGGTGCAGAACATTAACCCCAGTTATGAATAGGAGAGTTAATTCAGAAACCCCAACATATAGATAATAAAAAAAAGTAACTTGTCATTTTCCAGTTATCTAGAAGTATCTCAACCAAACTGAGCAACTTGTTCAAAGTGACCCTATCTAAACCAAATTCAAAACATGATTTCAGAACATGAAGATATTATCTGCCAATGAGTACAATATAAATATGTTCTTTTAAAGGAATTTCCATTTTCAATGGGAGTCAGTTGGCTGAACAGCTGATTTGTGACATTGACGCCAGCCGCACAGGTTCAATTCCCATGCTGGCTGAGGTCACAAAGAAGATCCTGCCTTCTAAACTGCATCCCTTATCTGAGGCACAGTGATTCTCAGGTCACCACAAGTCATCATTCTCTCTGAAAAAGCAGCCCAATGGTCTTCTGGAACTATAGCCACTCTACCTTTTCTTCTTAAACATTTTCAATAAGAAAAATCATTATTGACCTATGTAACAGTACATCAAGAGCCCAAGTGGTGGCACAAGAGGAGTAGGCCATTCAGCCCTTCAAGCCTGCTCCACCATTCAATAAGATCATGTTTGATCTGTGGCCTAACTCCATATGCCTGTCTTGGGTCCATATCCCTTGCTAACCTTGTTTAATAGAAATTTGTCGATCTCAGGTTTAAATTTAACAACTGAATTAGAATCGACCTCCATTTAAGGAGGAGAGTTCCAAATCTCCACTACTCGTTGCATGTTGAAGCGCTTTCTAACATCTCTCCTGAGTGGCCTAGCTCAAATTCTTAGACTATGGCTCGGGTTCCAGAAACTTCAGTCAGTGGAAATTATTCTAATTCTGTTTTTTTCTATTCATCTGTGGGATGTGTGCATTGCTGCTGGCCAGCATTTATTGCCCTTGAGGTGATGGTGAGCTGTCTTCTTAAACTGCCACAATCCACCTACTATGGGTTGAGCCACAATGCCAATAGGGAGGGAATTCCAGGATTTTGATCTAGCGACAATGAAAGAACAGCAATATATTTCCAAGTCAGAATGATGAGTGACTTGGAGGGGAACTTGAAAGTGGTGGTGTTCCCATGCATCTGTTGTCCTTGTCCTTCTAAATGAAAATGGGTTTAGAAGGTGTAGTCTAAAGATCTTTGGTGAATTTCCACAGTCCAACTTGTCAGCAATCCACACGACAGCTACTGAGCGTCAGTGGTGGAGGGAGTGGATGTTTGTGGATGTGATGCCAATCAAGTGGGCTGTTTTGTCCTAAATGGTGTCAAGCTTCTTGAGTGTTGTTAGAGCTGCACTCACCCAGGCAAGTGGGGAGTATTCCATCACATTCCTGACTTGTGCCTTGTAGATCATAGAAATCATAGAATCTCTACCATGTGGAAATAGGCCAATCAGCCCTACAAGTCCACACCGCTCCTCAGAAGAGCATCCCGCCCAGAGTTATCCCCCTTGCCTTTCCCTGTAACCTTGCATTTCCCATGGATAATCCACCTAACTCACACACCCCTGGACAACTTACGGGCAATTTACCATAGCCAATCCACCTAATCTGCACATCTTTGGACTGTGGGAGGAAACTGGAGCACCCAGAGGAAACCCATACAAAAACTCCACTCAGACAGTCGCCCAAGGGTGGAATCGAACCTGGGTCGCTGGTGCTGTGAGGCAGCAGTGCTAACCAGTGAGCCACCATGCCTCCCAATGATGATAGGCAGGCTTTAGGGGGCAGTCAGGAGGTGAGTTACTTGCCATAGTATTCTTGGTCTCTGACCTGCTTTTTTAGCCACATGTTTATGTGCTGACTCCAGTGGAGTTTCTGGCCAATGGTAAACCCAAGGATACAACACAGAACTCTACAACACAGGAACATCCCTTTTAGCCCACAATGCTGCGCTGAACATGACAGCAAATTAAACTAATCCCTTCTACCTGCCCTTGGTCCATATTCCTCCATTCCTTGCATATTCATGTACTCATCCAAAAGTTCTTTTAATTCCCCAATCGTATCTGCCACCACCAGCACCCCTGGCAGTGTGTTCCAGACTCTTGTGACACCATGTTAAAAAAACATGCCGCACACATCTCCTTTGAACTTTCCCCCTTTCACCTTACATGCATGTCCCCTAGTATTAGACATTTCAACTCTGGGAAAATGATTCTGACTGCCAACCCAATCTATGCATCTCATAATTTTACACACTTCTATTAAGTCTCTCCCCTCAGCCTCTGTGACTCAAGAGAAAACAACCTGAATTTTCTCGCCTCTCCTTATAGCTCATATCGTCTAACCCAGGCAGCATTCTGGTGAACCTCTTATACATCCTCTCCAAAGCCTCCACATCCTTCCTGTAAAGTGGCATCCAGAATTGACTCAATACCCTAAGTGTGGCCTAACCAAAGTCTAATAAAGCTGTAACATGACATCCTGACTCTTGTACTCAACTCTCCAACCAGTATAGGCAAGAATGTCATATGCCTTCTTTACCATTACCTACTTGAGTGGTCACTTTCAGGGAGCTATGGATTTGAAACACAAGATCCCTTTGAACATCAATGCTGTTCAGGGTCCTGCCATTAACTGTATACTTTTCCTTAATATTTGATCTCCCAAATTGCAGCACCTCATACTCACCAGGATTAAACTCCATCTGCCATTCTTCCACCCATATCTACAACTGATCTATATCCTACTGCATCCTTTAACAACCACGATATTAATCATGGATCGAATCAAACCCGGATCCCTGGCGCTGTGAGGCAGCAGTGCTAACCACTGAGCCATCGTGCCACCCCTATCTAAAAGAAAATGATCACACCTCTTTGCAGATGCTGGAGATCTGAGACAAAAACAAAGTGCTGGAGGAACTCAGCAGGTCTGGCAGCATCTGTATTCTGAGGAAGGTTCATGTTAACTCTGACTTCTCTCCACAGATGCTGCCAGACTTGTCGAGCCCCTCCAACTATTTTTGTCTTTGTTGCTCCCAGACCTGCTGAGTTTCTCCAACACGTTGTCTTTGTTTAATGTAGATACTAGTTTTTGTTTCAGTCCTCCCATTTAATCTGGAGAATTCAGTAATGATAATACCATTGCATGGGGCAGTGGTTAGATTGACCATCACCAATAAGGGACATAGGTGCCATTTGTGTGACGCTAATTTTACTTGCCACTTGTCAGCCCAAGCTGGAATGTTGTCCATTTGAACATGGACTGCATCAATATCCGAGGGGTCGCAGACGGTGCTGAACATCGTGCAATCATCAGCAAACAGCCCCACTTCTGACCTTATCATGGTGGGAAGGTCGCTGATGAAGCAACTGAAGGTGGTTAGGCCTAGGATACTACCCTGACGAACTCCTGCAGACCTGTCCTTGAAGCTCAAGTGACTGATCTCCAACAACCAGTACCATCTTCTCAAATGCCAGGTATGACTCCAACAAGTAGTCAGTTTACACCCGATACCAGTTTTGCGAAGGCTCCTTGATGCCACACTTGGTTGAATGCACCCTTGATGTCAAGGGCTGTCACTCTCACATCACCTCTAGAGTTCAGCTCTTTTGTCCATGTTTGACCCAAGGCTGTAATGAGATCAGGCACTGAGTGGCCCTGGCGAAACCCAAACTGGGCATCACTGAGCAGGTTATTGTTGAGCCAGTGCTGCTTAACTGCACTGTTGATGACACCTTCCATCACTTTACTGATGATTCAGAGTAGACAGTTGGCTAATTGGCTGGTAGTTGGCCAGATTGGATTGGTCCTGCTTTTTATGTACAGGACATACTTGGGCAATTTTCTACATTGCAGGACAGATGCCAGTGTTGTAATTCTACTGGAACAGCTTGGCTAGGAGAGCAGCAAGTTCTGGACCACAAGTCTTCAGCACTATTGCTGGAATGTTGTCAGGACCCAGAGCCTTTGCAGTATCCAGTGCCTCCAATCATTTCTTGAGATCATGTAGAGTGAAATTAAATCGGCTGAAGACTTGCATCTGTAATACTGGGGACCACTGGAGGAGGCTGAGATTGATCATTCACTCAGCAGTTCTGGCTGAAGTTTGCTGCGAATGCTTCAGTCTTATCTTATGCGCTGATCTGCTGGGCTCCTCAATCATTGAGGATGGGGGTATTTGTCAAGCCTTCTACTCCAGTGAGTTGTTTTATTGTCCACCACCATTCTCAACTGGATGTGACAGGACAGTAGAGCTTGAGATCTGTTGGTTGTGGGATGGGATTGCTTAGCTCCGTCTATCACTTGCTGCTTATGTTGTTTGGCACGCAAGTAGTCCCATTTGGTATCTTCACCAGATTACCTTGTGTTGCCCTTTTGCACTCTCCATTTTACTTTCACAGATGCTGCCAGACCTGCTGAGTTTCTCCAGCAATTTCTGTTTTCATTTGTTTCATAGACGTCAGGGGCTCGTTCACAAAAACAGGCAAACAGCGATGGTTAAGAAATGGAAATTGCAATAAAACTTAGTTACCCTCTTACATCAGTTACTGAAAGTATGCTGGTACAGCAGGTGGTGAAGAAGGTAAATGGTATGTAATAAAGCAAAAAGCTTCAGATACTGGAGATCTGAAACAATCAAAAACAAAGTGCTTGAGATACTCAGTAGGTCTGGCAGGATTTGTGGACAGGAAACAGTTAACATTGAGTCCAGTGACCCTTCTTCAGAACTGATAAGTGGTATGTTGGCCTTTATAGCAACAGGGATATCTTGCTGCAACTTTACAGGGCAGTGGTAAGGCCACACCTGGAGTAGTGTGTGTTTGGTCTCCTCATCGAGGACGAATGTTCTGGCAAATGAGCAAAGAGGATTTACCAGATTGATTCCTGGGATGATGGGACTGACGTATGGGGAGAGACCGATTGGTTAGGACAGTATTTACTGGAGTTTAGATGAATGAGGGGGGAATCTCACAGAAACGTATAACATTCTATAAGTATGAAATAGGGCAAATGCAGAATGAATGTTCTCAATGAATGAGGAGTTCAGAACTAGGGGTCACAGTTTAAGATTAGGCCTTTTAGCACACAGATGAGAAGGAATTTCTTCACTCGTTGTGGTGAAACTGTTAAGGCCAAAATATTGAAGACTTCCACAAACGTTGTAGGAATAGTTCTTAGGACAAAAGGGATCAAAGGATATAGGGAGAAGGCACGGACAGGATACTGAGTTGGAACAGAACAGACATTGCTGGAGAAAGTGCAAACGTTTTGAGTCTGTTGACTCTTCATCAGGTGTGTGTGTGTCTGTCTGTCTGCACGTGGAGATGGGGCCCAGAGAGACAGTGATATGAAAGGGTTTTGTATAAACTACATTATTGAATGCAGGTCAGGACAAAAGAAAACCCGAATACGTGACAATAAGAGCTAACAATAAGAGAAAATGGGTGAACTGCATTGAATGCAACCTATATTACATGATAACGGGCCTAAAAGTATGACTACGCTCTAAGCAACCTATGTCATAACAGTGCCAGATGTGGCATGGATTAAAAAAAAAAAATAAGGCTCTAAAGTTATTGAATTCAACGTTGAGTCCTAGAGGCTGCAGGGTCCCCAAGTGGAAAATAAGATGTTGCTCTTCAAGCTTGTGTTGAGGCTTGATGAAACACTGCAGCAGGTCTGTGACAGAAATGTTGGCCAGGGAACACGGTGATGTGTGAAAATGGCAGGCAACTGGAAGCTCGAGATTATTGCTTTGCCGAACATTTGCATTCTGTCCAGAGAAGTCACGCAGTCTGCATTGTCTCTTCAAAGGACAAGGATGGCAAGGGAAGAGACCTTTGGATAAAGAGGGAGGTTGTGAACTTAGTCAAAAGGGATAAAGCAGCATATATAAGGTTTAGGAAGTTAAATCGGACAGGGCTCGTGAGGAACAGGAAAACAGAAAAGTACTCAAGCAGGGAATTAGAAGAGCAAGGGGCCATGAAATGACCTTGGCAAGTAGGTTTAAAGAGAATCCCAAGGCATTCTATATATACATTAAAACAAAAGGATAACTGGGGAGAATGTAGGACTACTTAAGGATAAAGGAGGGAACATGTGCTTGGAGGCAGAGAATGTGGGTGAAATCTTGAATGAATACCTTGCATCTGTATTCTCCCAAGAAAAGGATATGGAGGATAGTGAGATTTGTGTGGAGCATGATAATATGCTAGCACATTCTGAGATCAAGAAAGAAGTGGTTTTGAATCTCTTGAAGAGCATTAAGGGGATTAGTCTCCAGGGCCTGATGGTATCTACCGCAGGTTGGTGAGACGGGCTAAAGGGGAAACTGCTGGGGCCTTGACCAAGACCTTTGTATCATTGCTAACCACAAGACAGATCCCAGAGGTCTTGCAAGTAGCTAATGTTGTTCCTCTGTTCAAGGGAAATGGGGATAATCCAGGAAACTACAAACCAGCAAGTCTCACATCGGTGGTTGGGAAGCTATTGGACAGAATTCTTACAGATAGGCTTTGTGCGCATTTGAAAAAGCATGGCCTAATTAGGGACAGTCAGCACGGTTTTGTGCAGGGCAGGTCATATCTCACTAACTTGATTGAATTTTTTGAAGAGGTGACAAAAGTGATCGATGAGGGTAGAGCAGTGGATGTTGTTTACATGGATTTTAGTAAGGCTTTTGACAAGGACCCTCATGGTAGGCTCATGCTGAAGATTAAGATGGATGGAATCCACAGTGACTTGGCTGCAAGAACTCAGAATTGGCTTGCCCATAAAAGACACAGGGTAGTGGTGGAAGGGTATTTTTCAGGGTGGAGACTTTGATTAGGCCACACTTACATTATTGCATTCAATTCTGGTTGCAACATTATGGGAAGGATGTGGAGGCTTTGGAGGATGCATAAGAGGTTTACCAGGATGCTGCCTGGATTACAGGGTATGAGCTATAAGGAGAGGCTAGAAAACTCAGGTTGTTTTCTCTCGAGTCGCAGAGCCTGAGGGAAGAGGGACTTGATAGAAGTGTATAAAATTATGAGATGCATAGATTGGGTTGATGGTCAGAATCTTTTTCCCAGAGTTGAAATGTCTAATACTAGAGGGCATGTATTTAAGTTGAGATGGGGCAAGTTTTTTTTTTTTTACAGAGTGGTAGGAGTCTGGAACACACTGCCAGGGGTGGTGGTTGAGGCAGATACTATAACGGAATTTAAGGGACTTTTAGATAAGCACATGAAAATGCAAGGAATGGACGAATATGGACCAAGGGCAGGCTGAAGGGATTAGTTTAATTTGGCATGGGCCAAAAGGTCCGTTCCTGTTTCAGATCTCCAGCATCTACAGTCATTTGTTCTATTTTACCGAATTGAACAGTCAGTCACAATCTTACTGAATGGCAAATCAGGCTCAAAAGGCCCAAAGACCTATTTCTGCTCCCATATTCCACACTGGCTCATAATCATAGTGAGTATTGTTCCTTTCCTCTGTCAGATATAGAGAACAAAAACAGAAACTCAACAGGTCTGGCAGTTTTGAAAAAGGCTCATAGGGTCACTTTTAGAGTTACTTTTGCTATTCACCTTCTCTATGCCCCTCATGATTTTATACTCTCTATAAAGGTCATCTCTCAACCTGCTACACTTCAGGGAAAAAAAAACACACCCTATCCAGCCTCTCCTTATAACTCAAACCCTCCATCATAGAATCCCTACAGTGTAGAAACAGGCCCTTCAGCATCCCACCCAGATCCATCCCCCATAACCCACCTACTGTACACATCCCTGAACACTACAGACAATTTAGCATTGCCAATCCACCTAGCCTGCATATCTTTGGGCTGTGGGAGGAAACCGGAGCACCCGGAGGAAACCCGTGAGACACTGTGAGAATGAGCAAACTCCACACAGAGAGTCACCTGAGGGTGGAATCGAACCCTGGTCCCTGGCGCTGTGAGGCAGCAGTGCTAACCACTGAGCCACCATGCTGCCAGTCCCAGTAACTTCCCTGTAAATCTTTTCTGCACCCTTTCCAATGTAATAATATCCTTCCATAGCAGGGCAATCAGAAATGTACACAGTATACCTAAAGTGGCATCACCAACATCCTGTACAACTGCAAGTTGACATCTCGACTTCTATACTCAATGGTCTGAGCAATGAAGACAAGTGTGCCAAATGCCTTCTTTACCATCCTGTCTACCTGTGATGCAACTTACAAAGAACCATGTACCTGAATCCTAGGTCTCTCTGTTCAACAGCACTCCCCAGAGCCCTACCATTATCTGTGTAAGTCTCGCCCTTGTTCATCTGACCAAAATGCAACATCTCGTATTTATTTAAATTAAACACCATCTGCCACTTCTCACCCATTGGCCCAGTCGATCAAGATCCCCCTGGACTCTTAGATAACCTTCTTCACTGTCCACTATACCATTAATTTTGGCATCATCTGACCAAACTTGCTAACCATGCTTCCTATTTTCTCATCCAAATTGTTTATATAAATGACAAACAACAGTGGACCCAGCACTTGATCCCTGTGGAACAGCATTGATCACAGTGCCCCAGTCTGACAAACAACTCTCCACCACCACCACCCTCTGTTTCCTATTGTCAAGTCAATTTTGTAACTAATTGGCAAGCCGTGCCTGGATTCCATGTAATTTAACTTTACTAACCAGTCTACCAGTCTTCCGTTAAGCAGAATACAGGGTTAATGGAAAGATTCTTGGCAGTGTGGAGGAGCAGAGGGATCTTGGGGTTCATGTCCACGAGTCCCTGAAAGCTGCCACCCAGGTGGATAGAGTTGTTAAGAAGGCATATGGTGTGTTAGCTTTCATTAATAGGGGGAATCGAGTTCAAGGACTGTGAAGTTATGCTCCAGCTATACAAAAACCTGGTTCGGCCACATCTGGAGTATTGTGTCCAGTTCTGGTCTCCTCATTACAGGAAAGATGTGGAAGTGTTGGAAAAGGTGCAGAGGAGATTTACCAGGATGTTGCCTGGAATGGAGGGAAGGTCTTACGAGGAAAGGTTGAGCGCGCTACAGCTTTTCTCTTTAGAACGATAAAGGATGAGAGGTGAATTGGTAGAGCTGTACAAAATAATCAGAGGTATAGATAGAGTGGACAGCCAGCGACTTTTTCCTAGGGTGGGGGGGTAGCTATTACAAGGGGGCATAGTTTTAAAGTGAGTGGAGGCAGATGTAGGGGGGGATGTCAGAGGTGGGTTCTTTACTCAGAGAGAGTGGTAGGGGCGTGGAATGCATTGCCGGCGAGGGTAGTGGAGTCAGCCTCATTAGGGGCATTTAAGCAGCTATTAGATAGGCTTATGGATGATATTATAAAGTAGGGTAGGAGGTTAGATAGACCTTAGATTTAGGGTAAAAGTTCGGCACAATATTGTGGGCCAAAGGGCCTATACTGTTGCTGTACTGTTCTATGTTCTACTGTGCAGAACTTTGTCCAAGGCCTGGCAAAAGTCCCCACTGGCAACATTTACTGCTCTGCCCTCATCTATCTTCTTGGTTACATCCTCAAAAAAACTCAATCAAGTTTGTGAGATATAGCCACGTTGACTATCCCTAATCAGTCCTTTCGTCTCCGAATACACATAAAGCCTGTCTCTCAGAATCCCCCCCAACAGTCTACCCACCACTGACATCAGACTTGCCAGTCTATAGTTTCCAGCTTCTTCTTGCAGCCTTTTTTAAATAAAGGCACAACATCAGCCACCCTCCAGTCCTCTGGCACCTCACTGTGCCCATAGATGATGCACATATGTCTGCAATGTCTTCCCTAGCTTCCCACAATGTCCTGGGATACACTTGATCAGGTCCCCTTTGTGCTTTTTAAGACCTCCAGCACCTCCTTTTCTGTAATGCAGACTGTTTTCAAGACATCAATATGTATTTCCCGAGTTCCCTAGCCTCCACGTCTTTCGCCACAGTAAATACTGACATGTAATAATTGTTTAGTAACTCTCCCATCTCCTGTGGTTCCACAGATAGTTGATCTTTAAGGAACCTTATTCTCTCCTTACGTGCTCTTTTGCCTTTAAAGTACATCTTGAATCTCTGGATAATTCTTAACCTGATCTGTCAAGGGTCTCATATCTCGTTTTTGTTCTTCTGATTTCCCTCTTAAGGACGTCCCTACTACCCATATTCTCTTCAAGAGATTCACTTGATCCCAGTTGTCTATAACCTGACACATACCTCCTTTTTTTGAGCAGAGCCTCAATATCTCTAGTCACACATTGCTCCCTTCACCTTAACAGAAACATACTGTCTCTGGGCTCCCATTATCTGACTTTTGAAAGCCTCCTATTTCCAGTCGTCACTTTACATGCAAAAAGTTTATTGCAATCAAAACATTTGGAAGTTCTTGTCTCATATTGTCAAAATTGGCCTTACTCCAATTTAGAACTTTTAGACAAGGCCTATCCTTTTCCATAACTATTTTAAAACTAGCAGAATTATGGTCACTGGCACCAAAGTGCTCCCCCACTAACACGTCTACCACTTCACTGCACTTGAAACTTCTTTTGCGCCACAGATGCAGTTTCTCCAGCAAAATTTCTGTTTCGGTTTCAGATCTTCAGGACCTGCTCTTCTTCCTTTCATTTCAGCGATATAGTCAGCGTGCTCTGTACTGCACTGGCTCACACAGTGAGTTCGTGCGCGCTCTCCCCTGATAATTAGTGTTATTTTCACCTGGTGCTCTCCCTGTCATGTCGTTCATGCTCTCCCGGTATTCAGCAGCCAGTCTGCTGTAAAGCTGCTGCGGGTTTTTCTCCGACGCCGGGCTGGCCGTCAGGGCCCGGGCTGTGGCCAAGTGCATAACCGTATCATCACTGACCCTCCAGCCAGATACATTAATGCGTTCGAGTCCACCCAGCTCCCGCAGCTCCTCGTGAATCTTCTGACCGCTGGTACAGAACTCCCAGTTCTCATTACGGAAACCGAGTGCATCCCCCACGCCACTCAACACCATCGCAGCGACGTACCGCTGCATCAACAGATCCATCGCGGCAGGCCGGCCATATGCACACTTTGACCCCGCCCCACCCGTACGGGAAATAGCAGCGACTGAGCAAGCACCACCCATCGTGAACAGCTCGCAGAATCGCGCACGCGCACGATGACCCCCTCTTCTCCGCCCCCAAAACACGGAATGGGCGGCGATTGAGCATGCGCCCTATCGGGAAAATGGCGGCGACAGAGCTTAGTTTGAGGCGTGAGGCTTTGGTTATGTATCAGAGATAAAAAGGTACTGCAGATGCTGGAGAATCCGAGATAACAAGCATGGGGCTGGATGAACAAGGGTTTAGGCCCGAAACGTCAAGTTTTCCTGCTCCTATGATGCTGCTTGACCTGCTGTGTTCATCCAGCCCCATGCTTGTTATCTCGGCTTTGGTTATGTGATCGCCTGGATCCCATCTGGTCTCATCGAACGGCACCTAAGCAGACTGATTGCGCTCGAGGTAGAGCTCATGAGCCTGCCTGTGCTTTGCAATAGCCGCTGCTGTGCCTTTCAGGGTGAAAGTCAGGAAATAGTACGAGATAGTAGTAGGAACTGCCGATGCTGGAGAGCTAACAAGGTGTAGAGCTGAATGAACACAGCAGGCCTGGCAGCATCAGAGGAATAGGAAAGCTGACGTTTCGGGTCAGGACCCTTCTTAATAGGGGAGGGGAAGCGGACACCGGAGTAAATGAGATAAAAGGAACTGCAGATGCTGGAGAATCCGAGATAACAAGCATGGGGCTGGATGAACACAG
>JAHRHZ010000078.1:201426-224111 GCA_024137785.1 Ginglymostoma cirratum | reverse complement strand
AGCAGGCCAGGCAGCATCAGAGGAGCAGGAAAGTTGACGTTTTGGGTTCAATCTTTTCTGAAGAAGGGTCCCAACCCAAAACATCAACTTTCCTGCTCTTCTGATGCTGCCTGGCCTGCTGTGTTCCTCCAGCTCCACATTTTGTTATCTCAACATCCTTGTAAATCTTTTTTGCACCCAATGCAGTTTAATGATATCCTAGCTATACCAGGACGACCAGAATTGTATGCAGTGTTCCAAATGTGGCCTTACAAATTTCTTGCATACTGTAACATGATGTCCCAACTCCTGTACTCAATGCTCTGATCAATGAGGGCAAGGATGCCAAACACCTCCTTCACCCATCCTGTCGAACTGTGATGCCACTTTCAACAGTCTGTGTACCTGCACCCATAGATCTCTCCATTCTACCATACTCCCCAGGGCCCCACCATTAACTGTGTAAATCCTGCCCTGGTTTGTCTTACCAAAATGCAATGCCTCACATTTATCTAAATTAAACACCTTCTGCGATTCCTCGGCCCACTGGCCCAGTTGATCAAGATCCCATTGTACTCTTAGATAACCTTCTTCGTTCTATCCACTATACCACCAATTTTGGTTTCATCCGCAAACTTACTGACAATGCCTTCTATATTCTCATCCAAATCACTTATATAAATGATGAACAACAGCAGACTCAGCACCAA
Source organism: Ginglymostoma cirratum (assembly GCA_024137785.1). Classification (NCBI taxonomy): domain Eukaryota; kingdom Metazoa; phylum Chordata; class Chondrichthyes; order Orectolobiformes; family Ginglymostomatidae; genus Ginglymostoma; species Ginglymostoma cirratum. The sequence goes on along the minus strand of JAHRHZ010000078.1, from coordinate 223,422 downwards.
TCCTTGTGGTATACCGCTAGTCACAGGCCTCCAGTCTGAACAACAACCCTCTATCACCACCCTCTGTCTCCTACTGTAAAACCAGTTTTGTAATCAATTGGCTAGCTCTCCTGTAATGCTTACCTGCCAGTGTCCCATGAATTAATTCAAAAAATTTATAAAAATTATTTGACTCTCTAGCTAAAATCCCCAACCCCTATGAGCAATGTGAAACAATAATGGTAGGGTCAGTACGCAGAATTCCACAATCCACAGAAGAGGAGAGCAGAGGTCAGGCATAGTGCTGGGCATGTAGAGAGTATGTGATGATGATGACAGAGGGCTTTTTTCTTAAGTCTACAAAGGGTGGGAATGAGGCAGAATGGAGGGAGGAATGGAATGGGCAGGTGGACTAAAAGGTTTCATGAACATTTTGTAATAGCCACAAACCCTGAATGGAAACATCTTGGTCCCCGTTTACATCAAACAGGACAAATGGCTCATGGTTTCCTCCCAGTGACAGGCAACAGGGATTGGCCACCATCTTAATTGGGGCCACTGGGCAGCAGGCTCATAAGCAATTTCCATCTTTTTAGGGGACAATGTTTGGAATGACTGTGAGGAGCTTGCTGCCTATTCTTCAGAATGGAGAAAACTTGTCCATCAAGCTGTCTTTGCCTTTTGGAATCAACGTCATGCTGATGAGGGTGAGTGACAGCACAGATGGAAAAAAAACAAACAAATCCTGCTTTCCAGATCCCATTACTTCTGCCCCACAAGTTCAAAGATCTGTGGGTTTGTTCAGTAATTTAGAGGTCCAGGGCAGAAACTCATGACCCCGAGTTGACATCATCTTCGAATCGAGGGATTGCTGACCATGACAAGTGGCAATGTGCAGCAGGAAGCTTGCCCAACCATCCTGGGCCAGGAGCACAGAATGTTGTGAAATTCTATCCTCGACTGACATGGATGGATTTTAGAAACTCCTTTGACAGGGGGTTAGAAAGGGAGGATTTAAACACAGCAAACTCAACCCAAGAGAAATGTTTGTCTCTTTTGATTATCTATCATGGCCTAACAGTGATGGATAATCCAAACATAATTTACGGGATATGAGGAGAATTTGACGACCAAAGCCAAACATTCCAATGAAATTTGGACCTTGATATTAACAACCTTTCAGTTTAAGTATTGAGTTCCAGGTTGTTTCCAATCCCTGAATTTTTTTTTCCTCACTTTCTGCACACACCTCCACCCACCCTGCCCAAAATCTTCAGTCTTTGTAATATAATCCTCATTACAATCACTTAATGGAATCCATCTTCTCTTGACCTACCTTATGTAATCTTTCCAAAATTTCTACCCGTTTTTCAAATCTGCCCTTTGTTTCCTTTACTGCAAAGAGAACAAAGTCAGTTTTTCCAATCTAAACTTGTTCCAAAAACTCCTCATCTCTTTTGATGAACCTCCTCATCCTTTCAGGGACCCTCCCCTCCTTCATAATGTGTGGTGATCACTTGTTTACTCCAACCTATATGGTCTGTGTTTGTATGTGATGTCATCATAATTGCGACAATTGCATGGTGTTGTGACCCACTCTCAGGGGATTTCCTCAACTGTGATATTTTTCCCTACTCCAGTATTTTAATGTTTTTACAGATGGGGACTTTTGTACATCAGTGAGCACATGGGTAACATAACAAGGCTTGGTGAACACATAGGCAGCAGAGATTGGATCACCTCACTCTTGGAGGTCAACTGGGAGTGTGTAAAGATAATTAAATCCTAAGGTAGCAAAAAATGAGAGTTTCAGGAGCAGATGAGTTGAGATTAGATTGGAGTCAGGTGATGTTACTGATAAGTGGTCTTGGGGATATGTGATTAGAAGCTCATCTTGGGATAAACTGTTTCGCCATGGTTTGAGCAGTCAGGTTCAGTTTCAGACAGGAAGAGGGATGGAGTCAGTTGTGAAGGAATGGAATTTGTAGTGGGGACTAAAGACAATGGCGCCAGTCTACCCATGATTTAAATGGAAGGAATTACTCCTCATCCAGTACCGGATGTCAGATCAGTCAGGACAGTGTGTGACTTGGCAGGAAATTAGAGGTGATGGCATTCATCTGCTGCACTGATCCTTCTAGGTGGTAGAGGTTGAGGGCTTGGGAGATTCTGTCAAAGTTCTGCTTAAGTTACACTTATATAAACTATCTTGCCTGCCTCTCCCACCTCCATCCTTTCTTTTTCTCTCCCTCTTCCACTCATTCCCCACCACACCCCTCTTCTGCTCCTGTCTTGTATAGGTCCAGGCTGGGTGCAGGCTCCCTTCCTGAAGCACATCAGTGAAGTAGTTGACAAACCAGCAACTTTCATGGTTACTCTTTCGTATTGTCAGCCTCCTAAATTTACTGGGTTCAATCACCAAAATTTCAAATCTTTGTTTTTGTGGGTTCTCTTTCACTCCCTGTTTCAGTTTTCTATCAATTTCACAAGGCCTTGAAGGAGCAGTCAGGAAACTGAAACCAAACATCACATCAGGATCTGACAGTCACCGAACTATTGCAACCTGAATATCATTGGATTATGATGTTTTGAGGGTGGTTACAGTATTTGTGGATTGGAAAGCAGTATGTTAGAATTTGATGTTTGTAAAATGATAGAGGGAAGTGTGAATGGTTCCTTTCAAAGATGATTTTTTTTCTAAGCTTGGAGACTAAAACAAAATGTGCAGGTGCACAGAGAACTCCTGAAATTGAAACATTGTGTTAGCAACCCAAGCAGTAGTTTGTTTTGTTATGAAGGCAACCAGTTTGAAAATCAGCCAATTAATTTAAATTAGGCATTTAGTATCTAAAAACCAATTAAATTTAATGGTTTTGACAACCTAGGTCCAAATCTATTGTAAGAAATTAATATGGTCGGTTCTGCTATAACACGTGTTCCGACAAAGCGAATTGGCTATAATGTGACTAACAAGTAGGGGTTTGCTATTTCTAAAACGCGAACTTGTATTAGCTATAACGCAATTCCATCGGTGTGCAGCGAAGTACGTGATGACATCACATGATCATTTTGCGAGCTTTGTCCTGAGCATGCGCAATGCAGCGCCAAAACAGTCTCTGCGTCACATGATTGTTTCACAGGCTTTGTTCTGAATACGCACAACTGGTTCAACACGTGCACCAGTCCAAGTACAGCTTTTAAAGTTTATTATTTAAGGTGCAAATTTAAGAGGCTGATTGCAGCCACTGAGGGGGATAAGGACAATGTTCTTCAATTCCAGAAAAGCTTTAATATCAAGAATGCAATTGACATTATATGGAGGCCCAGGGTGATGTCAGTAAGGACTGCTTGCACACAGTTTGGTGGAAGCTTCTCCCAGATTTTCCTCAAGATTTTAAAGGCTTAGGTCCGTCAGAGGAGCTCCCAAAAATCAAAGAACATTGTGTTGATCTTGCAAAGCAAGTTGGATTTGAAGAAGTTGAGAGTGAGGATGTTGAGTCCAACTGTGAAGACCTCTGTACAACTGATCTACAACAATTTGTCACTGAGGGGGAAGTGGAAACTGGAAATGAAGAAGATGAAGTCCAGGATGCACACAATTTACAGACAGTCAGTCAATGTCGCATTTTATCAATTCCTACTTTAGAAATAAAACCAGTCTGATTCCAAACTAAAACACAAACAGACTCTAAACAAGGCCTCCCACCTAACATGCATTGTCTGATCTGAAATGTCACCTCTTTTTTACACTGATAAAACCTTTAGTTCTCTCAGCACAGTGACTTGCAAGGAATTCAGGGATTCACATGTACATATTAATCAATTAAACCTTCTAAGTGATTGAAGATTTAACAGCATCTCTGATTTGTTTAAAACATCCTGATCAGTGGTGTGACCCTTTGATCTTTTACTTACAAATTCTGTGTCTAATACTACCTCTCCCACTAACATCTGAAGAAGGAGTGAGGCTCTGAAAGCTTGTGTTTTCAAATAAACCTGTTGGACTTTAACTTGGCGTTGTGTGATCACAAAGTTGGACTTACTTTGTGGTTACTGGCAAGTACCTTTGTAAGAAAGAGCAAAAGAAGTTTCTGCGTTTGTAACTCCAAATGGCCTGTATCAATTTAAAGTAATGTCCTTTAGAATGAAAAATGCACCAGCCACATTTCAAAGGCTAATGAACAGAGTTGTGGCAGGGATTGACTAATTGTGCCATCTATATAGAACACTTTGTGATCTTTAGCCATTCATGGAAAGATCACATGGTGCATTTGGCAGAGCTTTTTGAGAGACTATGGAAGGCAAAATTGGTCAAAAATTTGGCAAAATCAGAATTCGCGAAAGCAGAAGTGACGTTCTTAGGACACAACATTGGATACAGATGGATGACACCAAGGAAGGTGAAGCCAAAGGTCATCAAGGAATTTCCAAGACCGTCCTTAAAGAAGGAGGTGTCACAACTTTTGGCACTGAGTGGATTCTACAGGAAATTTGACCAAATTTTAGCAGTGTGGTGAATCCACTGATGGATTTGTTAAAGAAGAACATGAAATTTCAGTGGACAGAACAACGCCAGGAGGCATTTGAGAATTTAAAAACAATGTTAACTGCCGCACCAGTTTTAGCCATGCCAAATTTCTTGAAAGCCTTTGAAGTTGCTTCTGACACCAGCGATGTAGGGGTTGGAGCTGTGTTGTGGCAGGAGGATGATTGTGGAATTGAAAGGCCAATTGGTTATTTTTCAAAAAAACTCAATATTCACCAGAGAAAAAAATTCAACCATTGAAAAAGACTTATTGAGTTCAGTACTGGCCTGACAACATCTTAATGCTTATGTTGCAAACAATGCATCGGAGACAGTTGTGTACACTGTTCACAACCCATTGACATTTTGGAAAGATTTAAAGACAAGAACACTAGACTATTTCATTGGAGTCTTATGTTACAAGCATTTAATTTACAGATTTTATATGTTGCAGGTTGTGAAAATGTTTTGTGGACGCATTACCATGGGTTTAAAAGGAAAATGTGTACATAAGATAGAAACAGTACAGTCCAATGTTATATATGTATATAGAATTAGAATGAAATGCGTAACTCTAGATTAATGATGTAAGGATCTAATAATAACGGTGTTAAGATTTAGAGAAAAAAATAAAGCCATCTTTTCATCATGATGCTTTTTTTTGCTTGGGGGGAGGTGTTGCGAAGCTGGGTAGAGTATTTGTGGATTGGACAGCAAGATATTATAATTTGATGTTTCTAAACTAATGGAGGAGAAGAGTGCTTGGTCCCTTTAAAAGATGGTGTGTTTTTTCTAGGCTTGGAGATTAAAACAAAATGTGCAGGTGCACAGAGAGCTCCTGAAATTGAAACATTCTATCAAAAGGCTGTGTGGTTGGTAACCCAGGCAGTAGTTTGTTTTGTTATTAAGGCAATCAGTTTGAAAATCAGCCAATTAGTTTAAACCAGGCACTCAGAAACTAAAAATCAATTAAATTTAAATCTGAAGGTTTTGACAACCTAGGGTCAATCCTATTGTAAGAAATTAACAGGTCATGAAGGGTATAAAAGACGAGGGCATTTGAAAATCAGTGTGAGAGCAAATGCCATTTAATAGAGGTGACAGCCCATTAGCTAAAGAGAAAAATCACTGGCTCTCACAGAATTCCATAAGCGCTGATTAAAGGTACATCAGCATTCTTAACTAATATTCTTCACAAAAGAATTCAACTGAGAGAGGCATTCCTGATACAAGAATTCAATGGAGAAGGTTGTTCCTGACTGAGGATCAGCAGACAGGGCACAGAGCATTCTGGAAGACGTATCCTGGCTGTAATTTTGAGAGATTAAGTTTTAATTTATTTTATTGTTATTTTAGTTGATATAAGTGGGGCTTTTATTTATTGGACAGCATGCCAATAGAATTTTGTTTTATTCCGGATTATTTAGTAGTTAAAGGGGAATTGTTTGGTTTGTTCATAGTTCTGTTAATTTGTTCATTGTTAGGGTTAGATAAATAAATTGTTACTTGTTGATTATAGAGTGAGTGAAACAACTTGGTTTTATTTAACCACTCCGTTATAACAGATTGGGAGGTGAGAGACAGGTTATACCAGTTTTCACCCTTCTTTTAACAGATTATGAGGCGAAGCGAGCCTCTCTGGGCATTTCGGTTTCAGTTATCAGACCTTCACTTCATAAAAATGAACATTGAAGGAAAAATCACCTTTCACATCGAAGAGAATCTGTATGTGTGTTCTGTGTGAGGATGAGCATTCAGCTGCTCATCTGGCCTGTCAAGACACCAGCACAGTGACACTGTGGAGAAACTGGAGAAATGTTGGGAATTTGGGAAGGGATTCATATCCCCTTTCGAACTCATCAATACAGTCACACTGGGGAGAAGACATTGACATGCTGTGTGTGTAGGAAGGGATTCGCTCAGTCATCCACCCTGCTGAGACACCCAGCGAGTTCACACTAGAGAGAGGTTGTTCCCATGATCTGCCTGTAGAAAGGAATTCACTCGGTTATTCATCCTGCTGGAGCACCACACTATTCAGGCAGGACAGAGACCATTTAGTTGCTGTGAGTGTGGGAAGGAATTTACTCAGTCATCCACCCTTCTGTACATCAATGGGTTCACACTGGAGACAGGCTGTTCACTTGCTCCAAGTGTGAAAAGGGAATTACTCTGTCATCCAATCTGCAGATATATTGGTGAGTTCATGTTGATGAAAGACATTTTAAATGTTCAGACTGTGGAACAGGCTATAAAATTTCTGATGTCCCAGCAAAATTGCTCACACTGAGGAGAGACTGTTTGGGTTCAAACACTTAATAAACACCAGCAAATAAAGACATTGGGGAGAAATTTTCTGAAGAAGGCTCTAGACCCGAAACGTCAGCTTTCCTGCTCCTCTGATGCTGCTTGGCCTGCTGTGTTCATCCAGCTCTACACCTTATTATAGGGAGAAATTATTTGCCTGAGCTGAATGTGGGAAGGGTTTCACTCAGTCATCCTACCTTCTTGGACATAGAAATTTCATAAGAAACAAAAGTGATTGCATTTTGCTGCTAATCACAACCAGGCGGCACCACATACATTGGGGTCTCTTTCTGCTGATATTAATAAATTACAGCCTAGTTATAGTGTTAATATTCCAGATAAAAGCCAAAAACTCAATTTTATGCTAAGATATACTATATTGAATTGTTTGATTACATTTAATCTTTTTGAAGGATTTCCCCCTTCCATCTTTGAATCTCTACAGTGCAGATCGAGGCCATTTGGCCCATCAAGTATGTACCAAACTTCCAAACAGCATCCCACCCAGACCCACTGCCCAACCCTATGTTTACCATGGCTACCATACAATCTAGCCTACACACCCCTTGACATTTCCCTTAGCATGGCCAATCTACCTAACTTGCACACCTTTGGTCTGTGGGAGAAAACTGGAGCACCTGGAAACCCACACAGGCACAGACCAAATGTGCAATCTCCACACAGACAGGCACCCAAGGCTGAAATTGACTCAAGGCCTCTGGCACTGTGCACCCATGCCACCTTAATATACAAGTACTATGAGAAGCTCAAGGAGCTTCTTCATCACTAAGACCACCCAATTACCTATCTCTGCTGCATCTCTTTTTCTTTCCCTCCACCCTTCCACACCCATTGAGCCAAACTCTCTCTAAAGAGCCTCCTTGAGCCACAGAAGAACCTACTTTAGCTTCCCTCTCATCTACCCACATCTGCTCAGGGCTCAACTTGTTCCATTGAACCTCTACTGACTAAACGGTGAGTCACCTGACTTCCCTTTTTGCCAACTTTGTTAACTATTCTCTCTCTCCAAACCCTGTCCCACAGTCCTTTTAAGATTACCATCATCGCGTACTCCATAAACTCAACCTTGTTAATCATTATTCTTTCAGGGACATTAGTATTATCGGCAAGGCCAGAACTTGTTGCCCATGCCCAACTGCCCTCGAACTGGGTGGCTTGCTCACCTGGTCCAGAGACACGTTAAGAGTCCACTACATTATTGTGGATTTGAAGTCACATGTGGGCAAGGCCAGCAGATTCCATTTCTTAAGGTGGATTTTAACAATAATCGTCACAATCATAGAGGCTGGCTTTTTATTAAAGCAAAATACTACAGATGCTGGAAATCTGAAAAGAAACCAGAAAGTGCTCGAGAAGCTCAGCATGTCTGGCAGCATCCGAGGAGAGAGAAAAACACAGTTCACACTTTGAGTCCAATGACTTCTTTAGAAAAGGGACGATGTGGAGGTGCCAGTGTTGGACTTGGGTGGACAAAGTCAGAAGTCACACGACACCAGGTTATTTGAAATCACAAGCTTTCAGAGCGTTGCTCCTTCATCGGATGAAGTAGAGGGAAGCACACAGGCACAGAATTTATAGGCAGAGAGATTGTTGCAAGATAATTCCAAGTAATGTTGATATGCGTGATCTTCTTGGAGATCCTCTCCACTCTGAGCTGGTAGTTTGTGGTGTCGATAGTAACCATGATGTGGATCTTGCAATGGTCTCTCCGCCTATAAATTCTGTGTCTGTGCGCTTCCCTCTACTTCCCCTGATGAAGGAGCAGCACTCCAAAAGCTTGTGATTTCAAATAAACCTGTTGGACTGTAACCTGGGGTTGTGTGACTTCTGACTCAGAAAAAGGAGTCATTGTACTTGAAGTATTAACTCTGTATCTCTCTCCATCTGTTATGCTTCTCCCGTACTTTTTTTTTGTTTTTATTCCAGCTTTGTATAGATCTGATTTATTAACTGAATTTAGATTTCTATAAGATCATAAGAAATAGGGGTAGGCCATTTGGTCCCTCACACCTGTTCTGCCATTCAATAGGATCACGGCTGATCTGACGTTCCTCACCTCCACTTTCCTGTCTTTTCCCCATTCACCAACCATCACGAATATGATATCACCATTTGAATATATGTTCTCTGAAAATGAACCTGGAGCTCTGAATTACTAGACCATTATACATATAGACCGCTATATATAGACCACTATACATCCACCATGTAAGTAATCAGAGTTTAGTGAATGCCAGGACGCTGAATAAATTTTAGGAGATAGCCAGATTATTAATTAGTAATGGGTTGTAGGGTTATGGAGTGCGGGCAGGAAAGTGGAGTTGTGGCCAGAAGAGATCAGCAATGATTGTATTGAAGGAAAGCAAGCTCTAGGGGATGAATCCTCCTGCTTCTAATTCGTATGTTCTTCTTTTATGTCACTTGTGATTCTACAGGAGCTCCGTTATCCACCGCTAACCAGATGGAGATGTATGCTTGTTGCCGTCTCAAGGCAACTATTCAGGGAATAATATCACTCAACAAATAATCAGACCGCAATCGGCTGCTCACCCGACAAACTTGTGAATTCTACGATTCTATGTAACTGAACTTTGACAACAAATATTCTGTTATCATTCCATCACTATTCTTACAGAGAAAAATCATGTAATGGACACGATGGGTTGAAGGGCCTCTTTCTATGATTTCATAAGTCCTCCTAATTATAACAGCCTTTCTGAATATGATCGAGTGAAAGCCTTATGGTCCATAACCATAGCTCACAAGAGGGGAAGAAAATCATCTGTTCATTCCAATTAAAAATCTGATCAAATAGTCAGCGGAGCAGAACCATGGCAGCGCTCAGTTATTAACTAATTGAAACAGATTCATTGGCAAGATTGGCTCCATGAATGCAGGGTAGATTTGCCGGGAGGTAGGCTCTGATCTTATTTATTCTGCACTATCAGTTTGCGCGATCTTCTTCCCTTCCCTAGGTTTGGACACCGATTAACTAAGCGTCAGTCTCTTAGGGGGCGCCACGGTCACCTTGGTGCAGTGGTGAGCATGCTGGTTTCTGAGCCCTGTGACCCGGTTTCACATCTGGCTTCTGCCTTTGTGCTGCCGAGGTGAGTGCTGAGCCTCGGGAAAGTCAGTCTCTTAGGGGACGTGTTTCTCCAATCCCTCCACTGATTTCACATCCATTAAACCAAGGAACGCGCTCCGAGAGTCTTAATGAGGTCCAATTGCTAAACGGCAGCTCCGGATCAACGGTTGCAACGTGGGCGAGACTACAGGGACGTGTAGTCAGCTGGTCTTCCAACCAATCGGAGTGAAGAAGGGACGGGGCCATTAGGCAACACGACCATTCCGACTGGAGCTTCTGCGCACGTGCAGTGGCACAGAGTCGGAAGTCTAGGGCGAGTGCGAGACATAATGGGATAGTAAGGTGGGAGTGACAACGGAGAGCGGGGGAAAAATGGAGGCAGTGTGGGATTAGAGGTTTCGTGAATATCTAATATAGGCCGCTAGACCTGAATTAGAATTTTCCGGTTCTGCCTTCGTAGCAAATAGGAAAGCGGCTTGGGCCTCAGGCAATGACGGTCCTGGTACAGTCGCCATTTTTATTGGGAGCAATATTGTGCTAGTTGTATGCCTGGTCGCCATCTTTTTAGGGGGCACGGTACATGCCCAGCCCTCGTTTGCGAGGGGATTATAGGGAGGACTTACACATAACGAACTCAGATCAAGCGATTTGTTTGCTTTATCTGGATTATTGCCCTTCACTGGTAGTGAATTTTTTTTTCTTGTAAAATTATTTTGTAGGACATTGAATGTGAAGGATATGCAGATAGGAAATTCAAACCAAACAGCACATCAAGATCTGACAGTCACTTGATTCATTAGGATCCGACTTACATCATTGGCTTATTTGGACGAAAAAAAAAGGTTTGTCTGTTGTGTCGCTGTAGCAAAGAAATCTTGCCCATCTGTCTCTTTTCAAAACACGAAATCTACATCCTCTAATCCTTGTGACATCATGTATCAGAAACCGTTTTCTTTGTCTACCTTGTCTAACCTTGTTGAAATCTTGAATTCTGTACCAAATCTTCCCATGCCTTTCCTTCGAGCAGAGCTATGTCAGCTGCTCCAAATCAACCTTGGAACTGAATTTCCCCTTTTCCAGAAACTATGGCTTAGCAGTAGGCAGTGCTTCCTCACAGTGCCAGGACCCAGTTCGATTCCACCCTTGAGACTGTGTGGAATTTGCACATTCTCCCGCATCTACGTGGGTTTCCTCCCGTGGTACAAAGATTTGCAGGTTAGGTGGATTGGCTATGCTAAATTGCCCATAGTGTCCAAGAATGTGTAGGCGAGATGGATTAGCCATGGGAGGTGCAGGGATTGGGTGGGTCTGGGTGGAATGCTCTTTGGAAGGTCAGTGTGGACTTGTTGGGCTGTTTCTACACTGTAGGGATTCTATGAACTCTGGTAAATCTCCTCTGGGTTCTGTCATGGATCCTCACATCCTCCCTGAAGTGTGGTGACCTGAACGGGACAGAATACTCGAGTTATGGCCAAATCAGAGCTTTATGAAGTATTGGAGATAACAAGCATGGGGCTGGATGAACACAGCAGGTCAAGCAGCATCATAGGAGCAGGAAAACTTGACGTTTCGGGCCTAAACCCTTCATCAGAAATGGGGGAGGGGAAGAGGGTTCTGAAATAAATAGGGAGAGAGGGGGAGGCGGATAGAGGAGGGGATAGGTGGAGAGGAGGCAGACAAGTCGAAGAGGCGGGGATGGAGCCAGTAAAGGTGAGTGTAGGTAGGGGGGTAGGGAGGAGATAGGTCAGTCAAGGGAGGACGGACAGGTCAAGGGGGCGGGATGATGTTAGTAGATAGGGGATGGGGGTGTGGCTTGGGGTGAGAGGAGAAACAGGTTAGGGAGGTGGAGATGAGCTGGGCTGGTTTTGGGATGCGGTTGGGGGAGGGGAGATTTTGAAGCTTGTGAAATCCACATTGATGCCATTGGGCTGCAGGGTTCCCAGGCTGAATATGATTTGCTGTTCCTGCAGCCTTCGGGTGGCATCACTGTGGCATTGCAGGAGGCCAAGGATGGACATGTCATCTGAGGAATGGGAGGGGGAGTTGAAATGGTTCGCGACTGGGAGGTGCAGTTGTTTGTTGCGAACTGAGCGCAGGTGTTCTGCAAAGCGGTCCCCAAGCCTCCTCTTGGTTTCCCCGATGTAGAGGAAGCCACAACGGGTACAGCGGATGCAGTATACCACATTGGCAGATGTGCAGGTGAACCTCTGCCTGATGTGGAAAGTCTTCTTGGGGCCTGGGATTGGGGTGAGGGAGGAGGTGTGGGGGCAGGTGTAGCACTTCCTGCGGTTACAAGGAAAAGTGCCGGGTGTGGTGGGGCTGGAGGGGAGTGTGGCGCGGACAAGGGAGTCGCGGAGGGAGTGGTCCCTCCGGAAGGCAGATAAGGGTGGGGAGGGAAAGATGTCTTTGGTGGTGGGGTCTGACTGTAGATGGCGGAAGTGTCGGAGGATGATGCGTTGGATCCGGAGGTTGGTGGGGTGGTATGTGAGGACGAGGGGGATTCTTTTTTGATTATTGTTGCGGGGACGGGGCGTGAGGGATGTGTTCCGGGAAATGCGGGAGACACGGTCGAGGGCGTTCTCGACCACTGTAGGGGGGAAGTTGCGGTCCTTGAAGAATGAGGACATTTGAGATGTGCGGGATTGGAAAGTCTCATCCTGGGAACAGATGCGGCGGAGGCGAAGGAATTGGGAATAGGGGATGGCATTTTTGCAGGAGGGTGGGTGGGAGGAGGTGTATTCCAGGTAGCTGTGGGAGTCAGTGGGCTTGAAATGGACATCTGTCTCTAGGTGGTTGCCCGAGATGGAGACAGAGAGGTCCAGGAAGGAGAGAGAAGTGTTAGAGATGGTCCAGGTGAACTTCAGGTTGGGGTGGAAAGTGTTGGTGAATTGGATGAACTGTTCGAGCTCCTCGTGGGAGCACGAGGCGGCGCCGATGCAGTCATCAATGTAACGGAGGAAGAGGTGGGGTTTAGGGCCAGTGTAGGTGCGGAAGAGGGATTGTTCCACATAACCTACAAAGAGGCAGGCATAGCTTGGGCCCATGCGGGTACCCATGGCCACCCCCTTTGTCTGTAGGAAGTGGGAGGAATTGAAAGAAAAGTTATTGAGGGTGAGGACGAGTTCGGCTAGGCGGATGAGGGTGTCGGTGGAGGGGGATTGGTCCGTTCTGCGGGACAGGAAGAAGCGGAGGGCCTTTAGGCCATCGGCATGGGGAATACAGGTATATAGGGACTGGACGTCCATAGTAAAAATGAGGTGTTGGGGATCTGGGAATTGGAAGTTCTGGAGGAGGTGGAGGGCGAGGGTGGTGTCACGGACGTAGGTAGGGAGTTCCTGGACCAAGGGGGTGAAAATGGAGTCTAGGTAGGTGGAGATGAGTTCGGTGGGGCAGGAGCGGGCGGAGACAATGGGTCGACCAGGGCATTCAGGTTTGTGGATTTTGGGGAGGAGATAGAAGTGGGTGGTGCGGGGTTGGGGAACGATGAGGTTGGAGGCGGTGGGTGGGAGGTCACCTGAGGTGATGAGGTTGTGGATGGTTTGGGAGATGATGGTTTGGTGCTCGGGAGTGGGGTCATGATCCAGGGGGCGGTAGGAGGAGGTGTCAGAGAGTTGGCGCCTGGCCTCAGCAATGTAGAGGTCAGTGTGCCATACTACGACTGCCCCTCCCTTGTCCACGGGTTTTATGGTGAGGTTGGGATTGGAGCAGAGGGAGTGGAGGGCTGCACGTTCTGCAGGGGAGAGGTTGGAGTTGGTGAGAGGGGTAGAGAGGTTGAGGCGATTGATGTCTCGACGGCAGTTGGAGATGAAGAGGTCGAGGGAGGGTAGGAGGCCTTGGGGTGGTGTATTTTTTCTGTGTTTCTATTTCTGAATCTCATGATCCCATGAAAGTTAGCTCATTGTTCTTCCACTATGACCTAGCACCTTTTAAATACAAGAACAAAAACAAAGATGCTGGAAAAGCTCAGAAAACAGAGTTAACGTTTTGGGTCCGGTGACCCTTCCTCAGAACCTTTTAAGGATTTGTGCACATTAGCCCCCAGGCACCTGTGAACTTGCATGCTCTTTCAATCTGTGCCATTCAGTATATGTTAATTCTCTCCTATTGTGCCTCTCAAAATGCATCACTTCTGTGCATTCCAAATAGGGTCATATCTCAAAACATTATCTCTGTTCCTATTTCTACAGTTGCTGTCAAACTCCGTTGAGGTTTTCCACCACTTCCAGTTTTTAACTTAATGTGAGGGATATAGTTCTGGAATTTAAAAAGACTAGGAGCTGATTTGATCAACATTTTCATTCTATTAATTGAAACTGGTAAGGTCAATAGGAACTATTTCCATTGTTTGGGGAAGGCCATGACTGAAAACTGAGCTGAGTCTTTCAGGAGCAAATGAAGAAACACTTCTCTGGGTAAAGTCAGAACAGATTTGGAAATGTATTCATGAAATGGAAGTTCATGTGAGGCCAGTATTAAGTTGACATTGATAGATCTATGTTGACAGAAAGGGTGAAGAGGCGAGGGTCACAGGTCAGTCCTGACCTCATTATGTGGTGGGACAGGCTCAAGTACCTAACTGGCCATCTCCTAGAATCTTAGATGGAAGGAAGCATTTCAACCCTTTATGCCATGCTTTCTTTCAAAGAAGTCATGTTTAGTCTCTCACACATTTCTTTTTACAACCCTGTTATGTTCTAGCTCTCTTTCAAAATTAGATATAAAGTTTCCTGCACCTTTTCTGGTCAAATAATGCCGATCCTGACAATGCTTTCTTGCTAAAAAAAATTGGTGAATTCCTCACTGAATGTAGACGTTTATAAACTGAAAGGTGAGCTGCTGTTCCTTGAGCTCCCATTCATTCAAACAATATAGGAGCCTGAAGATTAAGAGGTCAGAGTTGGAGTGGACCACAGAATTAAAATGACAAGAGACTGGAATCTCAGGATTCAGCTCGCAGACTGAGCAGTGGTTGTTCCATTAAGTGATCATCCAGTCTGTGATTGCTGCTCACGATATAGAGCAATCCACACTGTGAGCACTGAATACTGTAACTAGACTGCAAGAAGTACAAATAAATCACTGTTCAATTTCAACTATGCAAATCTTGAGAACAGCCTGAAAGAGGATAATTTATTGAAAGAGTAAATGCTACAAAATAAGACAAATTGATTCTCCAGCATCTGCAGTACCTTTTATCTCTAAGACAAATTGATTGCTAGGATATGCAATCCTTCTCCAGTTACAGGATTTTTAAATATCAGCAGA
This sequence comes from Ginglymostoma cirratum, assembly GCA_024137785.1. Classification (NCBI taxonomy): domain Eukaryota; kingdom Metazoa; phylum Chordata; class Chondrichthyes; order Orectolobiformes; family Ginglymostomatidae; genus Ginglymostoma; species Ginglymostoma cirratum. The sequence goes on along the minus strand of JAHRHZ010000078.1, from coordinate 208,240 downwards.
AATAAACTCCAACTGTCAGAGTGAACACAATTTATTCCTGGATATTATTTACAGCAAAATCCAACCCCAGCTATCAATGGTAAATTTATTGCTATCCACTTAGGTCGGATGTTTGAATAAATACTTTCCAGCACTCTGAACAGTAAATAGTCTGTCTCCAGTTTGCTGTGTCTTGGAGGTAACACGCCAACAAAACGTTGGAGAAATTCAGCAGGTTTGCCAGAATCTGTGGAGACAGAACCAGAGCTATTTCTGGGGATCAGAAAAGAGTCTGATATGACTTTTCTTCAGAACCCCAGGAATAACTCTGTTTTAGTCTCTGCAGATTCTGGCAGACCTGTTGAGTTTCTTCAGCATTCTGCCTTTGTTTTAGATTTCCAGCATCCAGCCACAATATTTTGGCCTTATTCCTGTGTCTTGGATTTTATGGGTTCACCAGGTACGTTAACTTGTCTTTCTAGATACGAGGAGGTTGTAGGTTTTAGGTGGTCCTGTCCAATATCTGATGAGTTGCAGTTGGGGAAAATCTGTCAACTTTTCTCATCATTTTTTTGCACTTACTATCCATAAAAGACCAAGTCTGGTGTGGCTCCAGACTCTGGATGGTGAAGTAGTTAGTTTTTATGATAATACAGTTGCTTTCTTAGTCATTTTTCCTTTATTAATTTGTTTTACAGGGTATTGAAAAACGAAGATTTTGACGTTAGAAATTCAAACCAAACATCACATCAAGACCATGCTAAAGTGCTCGATACATCAGGACCTGAATGTCATTGGATTTTGACTATGGAAAGCAAGAACACTGTTCACAGTGGGGAGAAAACATACACATGTTCTGTGTGTGGACGAAGATTCACCCGATCATCTGGCCTGTCCAGACACAAAGTCTCTCACAGTGAGGCAAAACTGTGGAAATGTCAGGACTGTGGGAAGGGATTCAGTTACCCGTCTGAGCTGGAAGCTCATCGACGCAGTCACACTGGGGAGAGGCCATTTATTTGTTCCAAATGTGGGAAGGGATTCATTCAGTCATCCCACCTGTTGACACATCAACGGGTTCACACTGATGAGAGACCTTTTAAATGCTCTGACTGTGGGAAACATTATAAAAGTTCCAAGGAACTGATGTCCCATCAAGGTGTTCACACTGACAGGAAGCCATTCAGGTGCTCTCACTGTGGAACTGGGTTCAGACGATCATCTCAACTCACTGTACACCAGCGCATTCACACTGGAGAGAGGCCATTCACCTGCTCTGAGTGTGGGAAAGGATTCATTCAGATATCCAACCTGCAGAGTCATCAGCGAGTTCACACTGGGGAGAGACCATTCATCTGCTCAGTCTGTGGGAAAGGATTCATTAATTCATCCAACCTGTTGATACATCAGCGAGTTCACACAGGGGAGAGACCGTTCACCTGCTCCACCTGTGGGAAGGGATTCATTCGATCATCGCACCTATTGAGACACCAGCGAGTTCACAAACAACTACATTGATGTGGTTTTGCTGTGAATCACATCTAGGACTAAATCATATTCTTTGGTGCCTGTTTTGGCTGAAGTTAATAAAGCGCAGACAGTCAGAGGTGGACTTAAGTGAGAGAGATCAGCCTTCCATTAGATAATGTATCAATATTTTTAATGTCTTCAATAGAAGTTAGATTTCATTCCAAGAGTTCTCTCACTCTCTGATCGCCACCATCCACACCTCCAACAATAAAAAGAGTCATAGGGTCATACAGCAAGGAAACAAACCCTTTTGTCCAACTTGTCCATGCCGACCGACTTTCCCAAAGTAAACAAGTCCCATTTGCCTGCATTTAGCCTGTGTCCCTCTAAACCTTTCTATTCATGTATCTGTCCAAATGTATTTTAAATATTGTAACTATACCTGCATCTACCACTTCGTCTGACAGTTCATTCCAGATCTGAACCACCCTCTGTATGAAAGATTTGCCCCTCAGGTCCCTTTTAAATCTTTCTCCCCTCACCTTAAAATTATTCCCTCCAATTCTGAACTCCCGTACGCTAGAGTACCTTTGCTATTCACCTTATCTGTGCCCTTCATGATTTTATAAACTGTTATAAAGTCACTCTTCAACCTCCTATGCTTCAGTGGAAACGTCCCAGCTTATTCAGCCTCTCCTGATAACTTAAGCCGTCCAGTCCCAGTAATATCCTTGTAAATCTTTTCTGCACCCTTTCCAATTTAATAATACACTTCCTATAGCAGAGTGGCCAGAACTGTACACAGTACTCCAAAAGTGGCCTCACCAACATCCTGTAGGACTCAACATGACATTCCTAATCGTATACTCAATGGTCTGAGCAATAAAGGAAAGCATGCCAAATGCCTTCTTTAGATCATAGAATTCCTGCAGTGTGGAAACAGGCCATTCGGCCCAACAAGTCCACACCTACCCTCAGAACATCCCACCCAGATCCGTCCCTCTAATGTGCACATCCCTGAACATTATGGGCAATTTAGCATGGCCAATCCACAAAACTTGCACATCTTTGGACTGTGGGAGGAAACCCAGGCAGACATGGGGAAAATGTGCAAACTCCACACAGACAGTCGCCCAAGGGTGGAATTGAACCTAGGTTCCTGGTGCTGTGAGGCAGCAGGGCTAACCACTGAGCCACCATGCGGCCCTAAATCACTCTGTTTACTTGTGATGCAATTTTCAAAGAACTATGTACCTCAGCCCCTAAGTCTCTCTGTTCAACAATGCTCCCAAAGGCTCTCCCATTAACTGTGTAAGTCCTACCCTTGTTCGTGTTTTCACAATGGAACACCTCATATATACCTAAAATCCATCTGCAACTCTTTGGCCCAATTGATCAAGATCATTTGGCAAATTCTAGATAACATTACTAACTGCTGACTATACCACAAATTTTGGTGTCATCTGCAAGCTTTCTATGTTGTCTTTGAAATCTTTTATATAAATGACAAACAACAGTGGACCTAGCACTGATCCCTGCTGAACACTGCTGGTCACAGGCCTCCAGTCTGACAAACAATCCTTTACTGCCACCACTCTCTGTCTCCTACTGTCTAGCCAATTTTGTATCCAGTTGGCAAGGTCTTGCTGAATCCCATGTGATCCAACTTTACTAAACAGCCTACCACGCAAAATCTTGTCAAAGGCCATACTAAAGTCTGAGTTGACAATGTCGAATGTGAGAAGCTGAAGGAGCTTCTTTGTCACTGAGACTGAGAGAACTTATTTAGCTACAGTGCTGTCTCTGTCTCTTGCCCATGCCTACCAGGCCAAACTCTCTGAAGTTCCTCCTTGCCTAAGCCCTGAACTCACATCTTTCTCCAGTTTCACTCCTGTCTCTGGTCATGTCCTGTCGGAGTTCATGACCTGCCATTAGCTCCTGTGACACTATTCACAGTTAACCGCCAACCAGCTAAATTTCCCATGCTAGCTAAAATAGAAGCCATCTTTGCAATACCAAAGTTTTTGGTTTTGCAAAGATAATAATGAAGATATTAAGAGATTTGATATAAAAACTAAAAATAATAGAGAAACTCAGCAGGTTTGGCAGCATTTGTGGGGAAAGAATCAGTGTTACCATTTTGACCAGTTCTGAGGAAGGGTCACCAGACCTGAAACATTAACTTTGATTTCTCGTCACAGATACTGCCAGACCTGCTGAGCTTTTCCAGCAATTTCTGTGTTTGTTTCTGATTTACAGCATCCGCAGTTCTTCCAGTTTTTATTTACAATTTTGAGTTCAGTATGACAGTTCTTTAGAAACGTTCTGAAGAGTCTTATTGGACTTGTTTCTCTCTTCACAAACCTGCTGACTTTTTCCAGCACTTTCTAATTTTATCTCTGTTGGCTGATATTCCTAACAGTTATGACTGGTTTGGTACTAATCCTTTCACTTTCGTACTGTCATCACCCATCCTAAAATAATCCTGACTTCAGTCTTTGCAAATTACCATCCTCTCTCTAATCTCCCTTTCCTCTCCAAAGTCTTCAAGGGTCTATTCTTATGTGATGTAAGATGTGAGATTAATGCATATTAAAATATTTATTTTTGAGTTGTAACTTTTAAATTTGAACAAGTGGCACACAGTTCCTGAAACATTGCAAGAGACAGTCTAAAATAAAACAAAGAACAGCAAATACAGGAGATCTGAAGCTAAAACAGAAATTGCTGGTGAAACTCATCAGGTCTGGCAGCATCTATGTGGAGAAAGTGGATTTAGCGTTTCAAGTCTGGTGACTCTTCAGAAGTGTTTCCCATTTTAGCTAAAATAGAGGCTGTCTTTGCAAGAGTGAAGTACTGCAGATGGTGAACCTGCTGAGATTTGCCAGTAATTCGTTTTCTGTGAAAAATTTCCTGGAGAATAATTGTTTTTATGTATATTGCCAAATTTTAACAAGCAAACAAACTAAATAGGTGTGCGTTCAGCTTGTGCAATGTAGAAGGTCAGAGATTTCTTTTTCACCTTTGATTAGGGAAAACACCCATTGCTTGGGGGGAGAAAAAAAGGTTTTTTTTTAGTTTCAGTTGGCTGCAGGGTTTTTGTCTGAAGCCGGAAGTATAAAGCCAGAAGTGCAGGCCAGAAACTAGGAATACTGCGGCGAGTAACTCACCTCCTGCCTCCTCAAAGCCTGTCACCATCTACAAGGCACAAATCAGAAGTGTAATGGAATACTCCCCACTTGCCTGGATGAGTGCAGCCCCAACAACACTCAAGAAGCTTGATACCATCCAAGAAAACGCAGCCTGCTTGATTGGCACTACAGCCACAAACATTCACTCCCTCCACCACCGATGCTCAGCAGCAGTGTGTACTATCTACAAGATGCACTGCAGAAATTCACCAAAGATCCTCAGACAGCACCTTCCAAACCCACGACCGCTTCCATCGAGAAGGACAAGGGCAGCAGATACATGGAAACACCACCACCTCCAAGTTCCTCTCCATCCTGACTTGGAAATATATCGCTGTTCCTTCACTGTTGCTGGGTCAAAATCCTGGAATTCCCTCCCTAATAGCATTGTGGGTCAACCCACAGCTGGAGGACTGCAGCGATTCAAGAAGGCAGCTCACCACCACCTTCTCAAGGACAACTAGGGATGGGCAAGAAATGCTGGCCAGCCAGCGATGCCCACATCCCACAAATGAATAGAAAAGAAAAGTTGCTCGAGAAAGGGAGAATATAGCTTAGAATTGCAGGTTACCTCAGTGAATATAATTTTGTTAAAGTTCTGGATCAGACATGTTTGGTTAAAAACTCTAAAGAGGTTATTTGAAACTAAGCAAATTTAAGCTTGTGTGGAGTTTAAGTTTAAGAATCTTCAGATATCTGTTATATGTAAATAATTTGGTTTATTCTGTTTTATCATTTCTTTTGCACAATCTGTTTTATTGTTAAAACCAAATCTGCAACACTGCATGGTTATGTTTCAGTGAGATCAGCTTATTAAAAACAAGAAAATCAAAATATGATATATAAAGCCAGATTGGGTGGCTCGGTGGTTAGCATTGCAGCCTCACAGCGCCAGGGTAGAGTTTTAACTAATCATGTCTGATTCCAAATGGAATTAGAGAGTTCAGATGCCTGATGACTGGCACAGACTTGCTGGACTGAAGGTCCACCTTCTGTACTGTAACATTCTATGTGACTCTAAAGAAGCTTGTTAAAATCTGCCTCTCCAATCTAAGTTTTGACAATCTTTCAAATGCTGCTTTATGAAACTCCTGTGAAGTACTTTGGGATGTTTTATGATGTTAAATGTATTATAGAAATACAAATTTTTCCTGTTTCACAACAATCAGTTTGTGCAAAGTAAAATCCATGAACAGCAATCAGATAAGTGACTGGTTCCATATTATGGAGCTGGAAACAATTAGGACTGCTGGTATATTTAGTCAGTTTAGCTATGTCTCCTAAATCCACCGTTTCATCTCTCACTGACCTGTGAAGTATGACAAAGTGATCGAGACAGTCAGAATGACTCAAAGTAGAATTTCTGAAGCAAGAATGGTAAATATACTGAAAAAAGACAGAATATTCTTATCCCCCGAGAGTCTGCAATCCCTCAATCACTGATAGCACTGGGGAAATCTTTGTCTTTGTCTGATTTGATGTGTCTCAGGAGAGCTGTCACTGGAGTGATGGTGATGCTGTACCAACGATATCCTGGAATCTTTAATTTATAGTTTTTATTAATCCTTTAATTATTGTTATGAATTCAATGTTCAGAAATCAAGATTCCAAGCAGAAAAAACTGTGGTCTTCAGTTTAAACTAAAATAGAGAAAAACAATTTATTCAGCACCATGTAGCACTCACAAGATATACTGCAGTAATTCAGCAGGCCTCGTACCAGGACTCCTTCATTGATACCTTCCAAATCAGTGACCACTACAACTTAGAAAAACAAATGCACAGGAACACAACGGCCTGAAAGTTTCTACCCAAATCACTCCTCATCCTGAATTGATGGTACAGACTCCACATCACAAACAACCTCCTCTTTACTGTAAGGTTCTATGATACACCACTGTTCCTTCACTGTTACTTGAGTTAAATCCTGTAAATCCTTTTCTAACAATATTGTGGTTGTACATACACCCCAACAGTTGCAGGAGTTCAACAAGACAGCTCACCACCACACAGTCCAGGACAACTATCAGTGGAACATAAATGCTGGTCTAGCCAGCAACACCCACATCCCATGAATGAATAAAACAAACACTCAGGCTTTGAAATAACAAGGCGTGGAGCTGGATGAACACAGCAGGCCAAGCAGCATCAGAGGAGCAGGAAAGCTGACGTTTC
>JAHRHZ010000078.1:189179-201026 GCA_024137785.1 Ginglymostoma cirratum | reverse complement strand
TTTCTGAAGAAGGGTCTAGGCCCGAAACGTCAGCTTTCCTGCTCCTCTGATGCTGCTTGGCCAGCTGTGTTCATCCAGCTCTACACCTTGTTATCTCAGATTCTCCAGCATCTGTAGTTCCTACTAACTCAGGCTTTGAAATTGAGTTCCGAGTGTAAAGCTACCTCTGATTTTCCCCAAAGGAAGTTGTCATTAACTGTAGTTTAAGTAAATTTAATCTTTAACAATCATTTCTGATTATTTGTCGCTCCAACTATTTACTCCAACTGAAACATTAGGCTTTGAGAACAACATTTCCTATTTATCAAGAAGCAAACAATGCAGGAAAAAACAGTGGTTCAGTAAACATCTGTGGACAAAACAAATGCTGACAAACAGTGTTCAGGCACTTTGGCAGACCTTCATTCTGAGAAAGGATCTGTACTTAAAAGGCGAACAGATTTCAATGCAGATGCTGTCTGGCTTGTTGATTGAGAATAAACTGATAAAAATATTCATGATGATGCTTTTCATTTATTTTCTGGCATGAAAAAGATCCCCTTGATTCAACACAGCAGGCCAAGCAGCATCAGAGGAGCAGGAAAGCTGACATTTCAGGTCGAGACCCTTCTTCAGAAATGGGGGAGGGGAAGGGGATTCTGAAATAAATAGGGAGAGAGGGGGAGACGGGTAGAAGATGGATAAAGGAGAAAATAGGTTGAGAGGAGACAGACAGGCCAAAGAGGCGGGGTTAGAGCTAGTGAAGGTGAAGGTGGTTGGGCTGGAGGGGAGTGTGGAGCGGACAAGGGAGTCACGGGGAGCGTGGTCCCTCCGGAAAGCAGATAAGGGTGGGGAGGGAAAAATGTCTTTGGTAGTGGGGTAAGATTGCAGATGGCGGAAATGTCGGAGGATGATGCGTTGGATTCGGAGGTTGGTGAGGTGGTACGTGAGGACAAGGAGGATTCTGTTTTGGTTATTACTGCAGGTAGGGGGTGTGGGGGATGAGTTGCGGGAGACAGGGTCGAGGGCATTTTCGATCACTGTGGAGGAGAAGTTGCGGTCCTTGAAAAACAAGGACATCTGGGATGTTCAGGAGTGGAATGCCTCATCTCGAGAGCAGATGCAGCGGAGACGAAGGAATTGGGAATAGGGGATGGCCTTTTTGCAGGAAGGTGGGTGGTAGGAGGTGTATTCTAGATAGTTGTGGGAGTTGGTAGGCTTAGAATGGATATTGGGGTCCATGTGGATGCTAGAGATGGAGACAGAGAGGTCCAGGAAGGAGAGAGAGGTATAGAGATGGTCTAGGTAAACTTAAGGTTGGGGTGGATGGTGTTAGTGAAGTGGATGAATCCCTGGCACTTTTCCCTGCAACCAAAGCAAGTGCTACACCTGCCCTGACACCTCCCCCCTCACGTCCATCCCAGGCCCCAAGAAGACCTTCCACATCAAACAGATGTGCACCTGCAAATTTGCCAATGTGGTATGTATCTGCTGTTCCCGTTGTGGCCTTCTTTACATCGGGGAAACCAAGCCGAGGCTTGGTGACCGCTTTGCGGAACACCTACGCTCAGTTCACAACAAACAACTACACCGCCCAGTCGTGAACGATTTCAACTCACCTCCCCCCCAACTCCTCGGACGACACGTCCATCCTGGGCGTCCTGCATTGCCACAATGACGCCACCTGAAAGCTGCAGGAACAGCATCTCATATTTCGCTTGGGAACCCTGCAGCCCAAGGGTATCAATGTGGACTTCGCAAGCTTCAAAATCTCCCCTCCCCCGACCGCATCCCAAAACCAGCCCAGCTAGGCCCCACCTCCCTAACCATTCCTCCCACCTCAAGCCCCACCCCCATCTCCTACCACTAACCTCATCCCGCCTCCTTGACCTGTCCGTCCTCCCTGGACTGACCTATCCCCCACCTAAATCCCCAGCTACATTCACCTTCATTGGCTCTAACCCCGCCTCTTTGACCAGTCTGTCTCCTCTCAACCTATCTTCTCCTTTATCCGTCTTCTATCCGCCTCTCCCCTCTCCCTATTTATTTCAGAATCCCCTTCCCCTCCCCCATTTCTGAAGAAGGGTCTCGACGCGAAATGTCAGCTTCCCTGCTCCTCTGATGCTGCTTGGCCTGTTGTGTTCATCCAGCTCTACACCTTGTTATTTCAAAAGAAATGTTTGTTTATTCTGGATTTCTATCCTGGGCTGATAGTGATGGAATTTTGAAACTCCTCTGATGGGGATTAGAATCATACAGTGCAAAGGAGGCCTTCGACTCATTGAGTCTGCACTGACCTGCGAGAAAGACCTGACCTTTAACCTAATCCCATTTACCAGCACTTGGCTCTTAGCCTTGAATATTATGACATGCCAGGTACTCATCCAGGTACTTTTTAAAGGATGAGAGGCAATTCGCTCCAACCACTCTTCCAGGCAGCATATCCCAGACCATTACCACCCTCTGGGTAAATCAGTTTTTCCTCACAACAACCACCCTGCAAATCTCTTGCCCCTCACCTTGAACCTGTGTCCCTTTGTGACCCTTCAACAAAGGGGAACAGATGTTCCTTATCCACTCTGTCCATGACCTTCATAATCTACACCTATATCAAATCACCCTTCAGTCTTCTCTGCTCCAAAGAAACCAACCTAAGCTCATCCAAACTTTCTTCATAACTTAAAATTTCTATCCCAGGGAGCATCATTGTGAATCTCCTCTGCACTCCCTCCAGTGTAATCACATCCTTCTTGATGTAGTGACAAGAATTGTTCTCCAGCTATGGTCTCAACAAAATTCTATAACTACAAAATGACTTCCCTGCTTTTGAATTCTATGCCTTGATTGATAAAGGCAAATGTCCAATATGTCTTTTTCATCACCTTACTGACATGCCCTTCCACCTTCAGACATCTATGAACAAACACTCCAAGGACACTCTGTCCACAAAACTTTATATTGTCATACATTCTTTGAATACTTCCTTGTCAAATTACTCCTTTCAGCATTTGCCTTCTTGATAAGTCTCCCATGTGGGATCTTTACATGGACTTTGCTGAAATCAACTACACTACCCTCATCTGCACACCTGGTCACCTTCTCAAAAACTTCAATCAAATTTGTTAGGATGAGCTATGCTAACTGTCCTTGATCAAGCCTTGCCTCGACAAGTGGAGACAGATGATCTCCTTCAGAATTTTCTCCAATATTTTCCCTTCCACTGATGTAAGACTCACTGTTCTATAGTTCTCTGCTCTCCAGTGCTCTCACGCCTCCCCTGTGGCTTGACAAGAATTTAAAAATTAAAAATTAAAATTAAAAATTAAAAATTTAGGTCAATGCCCTGCAATCTCCTGCATTGTCTCCCACAGCAGCCTGGGGTGCAATTCATATGGACCTGGATATTTGTCCATTTTTAAGCCTGCTAACACCTCCAATACCTTGTCCTTCCCTATGTCAATTGCTGAAGCAGCTCACAGCTTCTCCTTCTGGATTCCATTAGTTCATCCTGATTGTCTTGGGTGAAGATGAATGTGAGTTATTGGTTTTAAATTCTACCTATATTTCTCCGGCTCCACTCACAGATTGGCCCCTTGTTTCCCAATGGACCCCACTCTTTGCTTGGTCATCTTCTTCCCAATAATATAATTATAGAATATCTTGATATTTTCCTACTTTACCTGCCATAGTTTCTTCATATCCTTTTTTTGCTTTCCCAATTGCTTTCTTAGGTTCCCCCTGCTCATTCTGTAATCCACTACTGCCTCCGCTGATTTGTTCCACCTGTACCTTCTATAAGCCTCTATTTTCCTTCTCATTGAATCCTGAATATCTCTGGTTGTCCAGGGTTCTCTGGACTTGTTATTCCATTCTCCATCAATCCAAAACTGTTTTTGCAACTGTCTATTTCTTTATGGGATCACTATCACTGAAATGCTCCACCACCACCTCAACCACCTGTGTGGTTTTATTCCCCAGGATTAAGTACAGAATAGCTTCATCTGCTGTTGTACCCTCTGCACATTGGCTTAGAAACTTCTGTACACATTTCAAGAAATCCACTCAAATCCCTTAGCACAATGTCTACGCCGTTAAAGTTGGGAAAGTTGTAATTGCCTACCATTATTACTCTTCTGTTATTATCTTTACACACCTCTGTGAATTGTGCTTAAATTTGCTCCTCTCGGGGAGTCTATAATAAACACCTAGCAAAATGGTTGCTCCTTTTTCATTTCTAAGCCCTAATCACAAAAAAATCATTCGATGCGCCCTCCAAGATATCATCTCTCCTTATTGTAGTAGCTGATTCCTGGACCAAATATGCAACTTCCCCTCCTCTGTCTCACCTGAAGATTCTCTATCCCAGAATGTTGAGTTGACAATCCTCAACCACATCTTTGCCCCTCCCTCAACCACATCTTCGTGATGGCTACTATATTACACTTTCATGTGTCAGTCATTGCCCTTAATTCTTTGATTTTACGTGTGATACTCCTGGCATTAAAGTAAAGACCATTCAGCTTTGCCTTACTTCCTTGAAAATTAATACAGCTGCACTCTCTTTGACTCTGACTGGATTGTTTTACTGCAAGATTCTGTACTCTTATTCTGCTAACAGTCTGTGTCCTCTCCACATGCCAAATTAGTCTAAACTCCTCCCAACAACATTAGCAAATTGTCCCAAAAGAATATTAAATCCAGTCTGGTTCAGACATTCATCGTTCCACTTGTACAGGTCCCACCTTCCCCAGAAATGGTCCCAAATGAAACAGGTATCTAAAACCCTCCCTCCTGCACCAACTGTTAAGCCATGCATTCATCTGCACTATTTTCCAATTTTTATGCTCACTGGGATGTGGCGCTAGGAGTAATCCAGAGATTACAACCTGATAGGTCCTGCTTTATAATCTACAGCCCAGCTCCCTGAATACTTGATGCAAGACCTCATCCCTCTTTCTACCTATGTCATTGGTACCAACATGTACCATGGCCTCTGTCATCATTGTCTCACTTTAGGGTGCGCTGCAGCTATTCATCCTGGACCCTAGCACCAGGGGGCAACACACTATCCTGGAATCATGTCAATGGTCACAGTAGCACCTCTTTGGTCCCCTGACTCTCGAACCCTCGATTAACATTGCCTTTCCTCTCTCCTCTCCTATACAGACAAGCTGCTTGTGGTCCCAGAAGCTTGGCTCTATCTGTACTCCCTGGAGGAACCAGTGCCCCATCAGCCTCCAAAATGGAATACCGCTTTGTGAACAGGACCCCAGGGGACTCCTGAACTACCTGCCTGTTTCTCTTGAACTGCCTGGTGGTCACCATTCCATTCTTTCTTCAGGCCTCTTCACCGGTTCACCTCTCTAAATGTGCCTTCAGACTTGCAGATACTCCATGGTGTCCCAGCCACTGTTCCAACTCTGAAACTTGAGCTTCCAGGAGCTGCAGCTGGACACACTTCCTGCAAACATGCTGGCCCCAGGCACTGGAAATGTGCTCGGTCTCCCAGGCCTGGAAGGGAAGGAGTTATACACAAACTTATAACGAGTTATAATGAACGTTTGTTTGTTCTGACTTTCAATTCTGGACTAACTTTAGTAAATTTTGTACAAGATATTAAAAGAGGATTTACAGATGGGAAGCTCAAAACAGTCATCACATCAATACTAACATGATCACTCGATTCAGAGAGATCTGAATATCCTTGGCCTTTGATCATATAATGATAAAAGTTCGTCTGTTCCGACTATGGGAAAGGATTTAAGGTATAGATGTGACTGCACAAACACTAAGATGTTCAAGATCCTACTTAGACCACCCCTCAGTAACGTGTTCAATTCTGAGCACCACATCTGAGGAAGGACTGACAGTATTGGACATAAAAACTGTGCATGGTGGATTTACAAGTGACATCTGGACTCCATCGGTTATATTAGAATAGGTTAAAAAAATCACAACTGATATTCATAATGACACAGCGTAAGGCAGTTCAGCCCATCTGACATGCTGTCTCTCAAGAACAATCCAATCTATTACATTCCCTGCTCCAGTCCCAAAGCCCTGCAAGCCTATTTCCCTTCTGCGCAGGCCAAATTTCTTTTGTCAATCATTGATCATCTCCACTTCCACCGCTCTCACAGGCACACTTTCTGCATATTATTAGTCATTGCATTAAAAAAAATACTCTTATCCATCTTTCCAAAGATCTTAAACCTGTCTCCCCTAATCCTTGTAAGATCATCTTCTGGATGCAGCTTTTCCTTTGTCTACTTTATCTGAACCTGTTACAATCTTGTATACATCTATCAAGTCTCCATTCAACTCCTTTTCTTCAAGGAGAACATCCCCAGATTCTTCAAACTAATCTTGTAAAAAATTCCCTTTTTCCTGGAATCACTCTGGTAAATCAATTTTGCATAATTTCAGGGAATCTCACATCCTTCCTAAAGTGAGGTGAAAGTGGGCACAATACTTGAGTTTTGACCTAACCAGAGCTTTATGAACATTTGCATCTTTTCCCCAAGTTTGTTCTCATTACCTCTATTTCTGAAGCCCAAGATCCTGTATATTTTGCTAACTGTCCCCTCAGTATGGGTATCACTATTAAATATGTGCACATATTAATACCCCAGCTCCCTCAATTCCTGCATGCTCTTTAGATCTGTGCTATTCATTACATATTCTCTCTCCCAATTCATTGTGCTTTCCGAGCAAGAATCAAATTCAACTCAAAATGTTAACCCTCTTTCTCTATCATAGCGTTGCAGACTTTAACATCATAGAAAGAGGCCTTTGGCCCTTTGCGTCCACTCAGTGACCAATCACCTATCTACATACATTTTATTTTCTAGCATTGGCCCAAATCATTGAATGCTATGGCATTTCAGGTCTCATCTAAATACTTCTTAAATGTTGAGAGTTCTTGCCTTTAACATCCTTTCAGTAGGTGAATTCAATGTACCTTCAAATGTCTAGATAAATAAAACTCAATTCTTCTCTAAACCTCCTGCTCCTTCGCTTAAAATTGTGCCTCCAGTTGTTGATTCCTATACTAAGTGGAATACTATGCACCCTAGAACTGTTTAAACCTGAATCAGATTCCGCTTAATCTTCTCATTCTGACAGAAACAACCCAGCCTACCTAGTCTCTCTTCGTAGCTGAATTTCTCCAGCCCAGGCAATATCCTGGTGAATTTCTTCTGCACCCACTGCAGTGCAATCACATCCTTCCTGTAGTGTAGTAACCAGAACTGCACCCAGTACTCCGGATGTGGCCTAACTAACGTTATGTACAACTTCATTATAACCTCCTTGTTCTAGTATTTAATGCCTTGACAAATAAAGGTAAGTATGCTTTCTTAACCACCTTATCTACTTGCCCTGTTTCTATGGAAACGCACACATAGGTTGCTTTGATCCTCTGTATTTACTAGGATCCTACCATTCAAAGTGTATTCCCCCTGCCTTGTTAGTTCTCCTAAAATGCACCAATTCACACTTTTCAGGATTAAATTCTATTTTGCCACTGTCCAGCCAGTCTATGTCATCTGTAGTCTAATGTTTTCCTCCTTGCTACTGACCAACTCACCACTTTCCATGTCATCTGCAAGCTTACTGATCAAACATCTTACATTCATGTCTACATTGTTAATGTTCACAATGTTTGGAGCGGCACAGTGGCTCAGCAGTTAGCTCACAGCACTGAGGCCGGGGGTGGGGAGGGGGTGAGGTGGGGTGTGTGGGTGGGGTGAGGTGGGAACAAGTCGATTCCAGCCTTGGGTGACGTTTGCCCATTCTCACTGTGTCTATGTGGGTTTCCTCCGGTGCTCTGGTTTCCTCTTGCAGTTCAAAGATGTGCAGGTTAGGTGGATTGGCCATGCTAAATTGCCCCGTAATGCCCAGGGATGTGCAGGCTGTGTGCATTTTTCCATGGTAAAATGCTGAGTTATGGGATAGGATAGGTGGAGCTAGATTTGAGTGGGATGGTCTTTGGATGATTGGTGCGAACTCAATGGACTGAATGGCCTCTACCCACACTATAGGGATGCTATGTTCTGATTAACAACAAAGAAGCTACGGTACACCACCGGTCACAGGCTTTCAGTCACAAAAACACACTTCAACCATCACAGTCAATTTTGGATTTCCCTGGAAATGGACTCTTATTATTTTCATCAATCTCTTGTGTGAGCTTTTATGAACAGTCTTCCTGAAGTCCACGTAGACTACATCCACAGCGGTTGCCTTGTCCATACAACCAGTAAACTCATAGAAAAAACTAAATCAAACCCTGTCAGACATGATCTACCTTTGATACAGCCACGCTGACTATCCTTGATTAATCTGTCCCATGAATGTTTCTCTATCACTGATATCACTGGCTTGTAGTTTCCTGGTTTATGCTTTTTGAATAGTAGTACCACATTTGCTCTCCTCAAGTCTTCTGGTACACCTCCTTTGGTCAAAGAGAATTTGAAGGTTAATGTCAGAGCCTCTGGAAATACCTTCCATACCCCACTTATCTGAATCCAGGGACTTAGCCAATTTTAACCCATTAAAACTGCTAGACCTGCTCCCCCTGAATTGTAATTTGTTCCAGCACATCACAGCCTCTTTCCAGATTTTGATGAATTAGATGTCATTCTTATCCACCATGAATATGGACGTAAAGGATTCATTTAAAACCTTGCCTATGTCCAAGCTCCACCTCAGATTGTTGCTGAGGTCTCTAATGGACCTCAATCTTTCCCTTGTTATCCGCTTGTCTCCAATAGGCTTATAAATTGCCTTGGGATTTACCCACCAGCTTTCTTTTTAATGACCCTTCTTCGCTTTTGTAATTTTTCAAGTAACCCCTTGCACTTTCTACATATATCTAGGGATTCTGGAATTCACAGAATCCCTACAGCATGGAAACAGGCCATTCATCCCATTGAGTCCACAACAACTCTCTGAAAAGCAACCCATCAGACCCAGACCATCCCTGTAACCCTGTATATCCCATGGTTAATTGAACTAACATGCACATCCCTGGACACTACGGGAAATTTAGCATGGCCGATCCAAATGACCTGCACATCTTTGGACTGTGGGAGGAAACTGGAATGCCTGGAGGAAACCCACATAGGCACAGAGAGATTATGCAAACTCCACAAAGTCAGTCGCCTGAGGCTAGAATTGAACTCGTGTCCCCAGCGCTGTGAGGCAGCAGTGCTAACCACTGAGCGACCATGCCACCTGACCATTTGGTATCTACCCTAAGCTTCCTACCTTTCCTTATCCAATTCTATACATTCCAAGATGTCTCGGGTTCTCTGCAAATTTTGGCCCCACTCTTCAGCTACATTTTAACAGTGCCAGAGGGTGAGGATGGAGAGGTGGGAGTATAAGTGATTGAAGAATTAAAATGACAAGTGACTAGAAGCTCAGGGCACAACTTGCAGACTGAGATTGTTCCCCAAAATGACTTGAATACCTGATTCCACATTTAGAGTCGTCCTGGACTCCCCACACAATGGAAATATGTCTTCTGTCTATCAGTTTCCATCAATATTGTGAAAACTTTGATCAAATTTCATTTGTGTCTTTTAAATTGCAGATAATACCTCCCTCATAGTGAGGGGATTTATTTTAGTTGAAGGATAGGAAGAGGCAATATATAATCAATGGTGCAATTCAAATGATTGGCTTCCTACGCAAAGAATTTTAAGGGTGGCAGTATGTATTAAGTGAGCAGTTAACAAAGCAAATTGGATCTTCAGCTTCATGAATAATTGTTAATAAGTACAAAAGCAGGAAAGTTTTGATGAACATTTATAAAGCTCTGGATAGGTCACAACTCAAGTACTATGTCCACTTCTGGTCACTTCAGGAAAGGTGTGATTGTCCTTGACAGGACATTTACCAGTTGATTCCAGTAATGGAGTTTGAGGGGAGATGTATTACAGTTTTAAATAGGGTAGAGAAAGACAATCTGTTTCCATGAGTTGACCCCACATTAACAAGGGACAGATTGAAGGCTTTGGGCTAAGCAATGGGGGGATGTCATTAGAATATTTTCATACAGATAATGATAATAATCTGAATCTTGCTGCCTAACAGAAAGGGGGATAGTGTGTGAAGTGCAGTGTCGGAAAAGTGGGAGGAATAGGCACAGTGATTAATTTCAGAAGTAAATTGGATCATTATATAAGGAAAAGAAACTTACCAAAATATAAGAATCGAGCAGGGGAATCAGACTGACTGGATTGCTCTAAAGAGCTAGCATTGACTCAAGGCTGAAAGGCCTCCTCCATCAGAACAGCTCTGCCTCTGTGTGAATTCATGTAACAGTTGCAGTTCAGATATTTCTCCAGTAAATCTGTGCTGCACTTCCTCTAAGGCCATTATGCCCTTTCTAAGAATTCCGGTACAAAGTTCGGTCAGATGGTAGTGGAATAGGGCTTCTGAGCCCAGGGCTTGTCCACTCCATCTGCTTTTCTTTGTTTCTTTTTTTCCTCTCTTTTCTCATTTTGTTACTTTTTATTTCCTCTATCTCAGTCGTAGAATCATAGAATCAAACAGCACGGAAACAGACTCTTCGGTTATTTTTCTTCACTCCTGTTGACGAGCTCAGTCGCAGTGATGGCATCAGCGGCGAGTGAGCCCAGCACAGACTTGAGTGGGCCCAGTGCAGACTCATGACAGTTTTGAAGGCAAATTTGGGTTCCCAGTGGCTTCTGCATTGACAAGATGGTCCTACTGCCGACTCATGGCTGGTGCACAGGAGGAGAAGCGTTTAGGTTTCTGGCAGGGTCTGTGTCCAGGGTAGAATCAAGGAGGCAGCGGTGGAAGTGAGTTTCGGCCCAATCCTAGACCCAGCGGCATCAGCAGTGGCTGCATCAGTGAGGTGGGTCCAAAGCAGAACAGCAAAACCGAGTTTGGGCTGGAGCAGTGCCTGCGGTATTTGCGTTGGTGAAATCCAGCAAGGACTCATAGTGGTGAGGGTGTTTGTGGAGGTGGGATGGTGCTGAAGAGTGGTGACTTTCATTCCAGCGGCTGCAGTGCAATGAAGGGACTTGTTACCTTGCCACCAGGCCTATGGCAGAGCACTTAACAAGAAAGTCTGTAAAGTTGAACACCGAGGAAGGGTCCCGACCCGAAACGTCAGCTTTCCCACTCCTCTGATGCTGCCTGGTCTGTTGTGTCCCTCCAGCTCCACACTTTATTATATCTGTAAAGTTGAACACTTTTTAAATTTATTTTTCTGCCTTTATATTCTATGTTTTGACTTATTTTTCTGTGTTTTAAGATGGTGCCAGAGTGACGACACTATACAACACATTTCATTCTATTTTGTAACAAAACACACACTACCCTGTTCCTCTCACTACAGATGCTACCAGACCTGTTAAGTTTTGCAGTCTGTTCTGTTTTCCACTATAATTCTCCAGCAGTGTTCCAACTGGGGTTTGTGATTTTCAGTGCTTTTCCAGTCACCCTAATAGGTGGATCATTTGCCCACAGACAGAATAACTCTCAATCTTTCCATATTCAGATGTGACTGATACTCAGATCCTGGACAGATTGAGTCATTCTGTCTGATTTTGACGTTTGAATTTGCCATCTGTCAGTCTTCCTCTTGGAGAACGCTATAAATACCAATCCACCACTGTCACACTAGGATAGCAATTCAGGAAGGGCCAAGTTTGCTCTTGGCTTGTGTGTGAATCCGCCACTTCTACGAATGGAGCGTTGAAACCCCTCACTGTCAGTCAAGGATAGAATCTGACACCATTCACCTGCCAGAGATAAAAGGTACTGTAGATGCTGGAGAATCCGAGATAACAAGGTGTGGGGCTGGATGAACACAGCAGGCCAAGCAGCATC
>JAHRHZ010000078.1:150219-188779 GCA_024137785.1 Ginglymostoma cirratum | reverse complement strand
AAGGGTCTAGGCCCGAAACGTCAAGCTTTCCTGCTCCTATGATGCTGCTTGGCCTGCTGTGTTCATCCAGCCCCACAGCTTGTTATCACCATTCACCTGCCGTTGGCTCAGGATGGCCGCGCATGCGCCCAGCTCATATAAAAGATGGCGGTGTATTAGCTGACAACGGAGGGAACAAAGTCCGAAATAAAAACATAAGTTGTTGGAGAAACTCAAGATCTGGCGGCATCTATGGAAAGAATGCAGCGTTAATATTTCGGGTCCAGCTAATGCTCCTCCAGAACAGACTTGCTGAGTTTCTCCAGCCATTTCTCTTTCCGTTGCTGACGCCAGAACGGTGAAGCGAATGCGCATGTGCATGGGAATCAGACGGCTCTGTTGATGGGCCAAATGGTGTCCTGCCCAGTGAGGATTATGATCTTTCCTTCTTCCCCCCACCCCGCCTTTCATTTGCTCACAGAGCTGAAAGGTTAACACAGTTTTTGGCTGGATGGGAGCTATCGGATCTCCTCGGTAACTGCAGCATTTATTGAGATTCTTTCAGATTTTAAACGTCTTAAATATTTTCTCGATTCCTGTCGACCCCAGGTCATCTCCGATTAACGTTTCGATTTTTAGGGTCTGGGGGATAACGTTCACTGGGGATGGGGTGAACGGGGCGGGGGGGTGGTGATGGAAATGGGTGAAAGATGTCAGGGCACAAATACAAAGAATGCTGGAGAAATTCAGCAAGTCTAGCAGTATCTGTGGAGAGAAAACAGTTAATGTTTCCAGTCTGGTATGACTTTTTAAGGACAGGTATCCGGACACAGTTTTGACACACATGCACACAAAATGCATGATATCATCAAGGGAATTGGGGAGGAATTACCTGGTTAACCGGGAAGATAGGGATAACAGCAAAGTGGGAATTACTGGGAGAGAAGCAGCAGAATAAAGAGTCAGAGAATGGGTGTGGTACAGAAGCATGCCACTTCTCTGTATTTGTGCAGATTGTATTCATGCCACAAGGTAGTGAACGTCTAACTCCCAAGACAACTCTATCTCCCTATCCAGATAATGCAGGTGGGTAGTAGGTTGCTGTTGGGTTATATCGATTTTCCCCTTAGCCTTCATCTTTCGCTCACTCCCAGCGCTAGGCTGCAGGCTGTGGGGTTTCTGGTGAAGGTGGGCCTGTTGCTAACCTGGCAGAAGACAGTTTATTACTTGAGGATAATGGCACAATGCCCGGCGGGTTAGTCTATGTCCATCAGCGAGAAACCACCCAACTCATTTTACTGTGCTTCACTTTCATTCTCAGTCTTACTATGTGGTCGGCCAGCCTGTTTGTACCTGTATTTTGCTGCAGTGCTCAACATTTTTAGCTTTATACTCCCGACTTATGTCTTCTGCAAGTTGTTACTATTGACCTTCAATTTTGCTTTAGTTTGAGGATAGATTGGAAATGGCAAAGGGGATGATTAAGAGCAGATTTTGAAATTGTGATGCGTGTGGACAGAGTGGAGAGGGGGCGACTATTCCAACTCAGAAACAGATGGAGAACCAGTGGACTGGGTTTTAAGTTTATAAAAAGGCAAATGTGAGGTGAGGAAAGCCGCTCAACGAGCAGTGTGATGGAGGCAGGTTCAATGAAAGCATTCAAGAGACTATTGGATGATTATTTAAATGAGAACAACCTATAGAGGTAACGGGGGTGGGAGAGAGTCAAGATATTGACACTAAGTTCAAACGCTCAGGTATGGTGCAGCTATGACAGGCCAAGCAACGCATTTCTGCATCTCCATCCGTCTGTACTTCAGTAAGTAGCGACTGATGGAAAGAACCTGAACAGTTTAAAATTTTGGCAAAGATCTGTAGATTGGATTGTGGGTGAGATTGTTGACTTGTTCACTGAGCTTCCTTGTTTAACTGGGACAAAGTGACCATAGTAGCCCAAGCCAAACATAGACACACACGGGAACTCTTGGAGGCATGGTTCTCCACCCATACTTCAATCAACAAGTACACAGAATTGGACCCCATATACAAACCCATACAGATCAAAGACAGGAAAAGACAGTACTCCCAATAACAGACCAAACAGTATAAATTCCAAGTGGAGTAGAATAATATCATTTCATTTGAGGCTCCACTGATGATGGCACTTAGAATGTTGATGAAATGTTTGAACAAAAACAAGCCTGCTCGGTAAGCAAGTCAACAACCTCAACCTGAACTGTTTCTGGGACATAGAGAACTGTGGGAAGTATGCCCTCCATTTTTCAGCATCTGTTGCCGAATGTTTTCTTGCAGCCTGATAGCAGGTCAGTGACCTGAACCTTTTTAACTGCATTCCTGACTTCATATATATGCTGAATATTTCCAGGTTTTTTTTTTCATTTCATTTCATTTCAGATCCTGTGTCTGATAAGTTTTGCTTTTCATCTTTGTTTGATTTTACGTATATTTTACAATGAAAATACAATAAAATACAGTGAAAAGCTTTCATTTGTCACCAAGATAATGCCCCATTTTGAATAATTTAAGACAAAAAAAGCTTGAAAAGAGTCCCTCAGTCCTGAACCAGCTCATCACCATGAATGACGTCTGAGCTGCCATTCCCTCTGCCACTGCTTCGCTGCCATCTATACTGTACCCAACCAACATCAAAGACACTAATCCTCAGGTACCATCTTTGCCGCTGAGCTGATACGACTCTGCCACTGCCTGTGCCAGACCAACCAGTGTCAGAGTTGCGTCTCACTGCTGGGTCCACCATATTAATGTTATTGTGCTGCCTTTCTGCCACCACTTCACAGTTTCTAGCACTGGACCTAACCGACAACGAAGTCGTCGATCCTCAAGTGCCGTCTCTGTCCGTTGGGCTAACGTTGCCTCTGCTGATGAAGCAGCTGCCGATTCCAGCTCCTGTGCTTGCTCTGGAAAAGTAAGTAGGGGCTCATACGGTCTGCACTGGGTCCACAGTAGGCCTGCCCGAGGTCCACACCCTGGGCCTCGCTGAAGGTTCCTGGGTCTGCCCAAGGTCTGCATTCTGTGCTCCTGCTGATGCCATCCAAGCTCAGGACAAGGTAAATAAGGAAGAGCGAGAAAAGTGTTTGGTACAGACAAGCTCTGGAACAGGACCCCACTGCCATCTTGGAGCAGATTTTTAATAGAACCAAATCTGGAAACGCAGGCGGTCCAATTGGGAAGCATTTTAAATCAGCATGGATGTTGGATGAGAAGGTCAGTCTATTGTGTGGGAAAGGATGATGGTTCAGGTATTTTGTAAGTGGAAGCCTGTGACCAGCAGTGTAGAGACCGTGATCACAAGGTGTGGAACTGGATGAACACAGCAGGCCAAGCAGCATCATAGGAACAGGAAAGCTTGACGTTTCGGGCCTAGTCTAGGGTCTAGGCCCGAAACATCAAGCTTTCCTGCTCCTATGATGCTGCTTGGCCTGCTGTGTTCATCCAGCTCCACACCTTGTTATCTCGGATTCTCCAGCATCTGCAGTACCTATTATCTCTGATACAATTACCCCAGTGTAGAGGCCGTGTTGTACAGCATGGAAACAGATCCTTTGGTGCATCATGTCCATGTCAACCAGATTCTAAATTAATCTAGTCCTATTTGCCAGCATTTGGCCCTTATTCCCTCTAAACGCTTCCTATTCATGCATCCATCTAGATGCCTTCACAATGTTGTAATTGTACCAGCCTCCTCCACTTTCTCTGGCAGCTCATTCCATACATGGACCACCCTCTGGAACAAGTTGCCTCTTGGGTCCCTTTGAAATCTTTCCCTCTCAC
Organism: Ginglymostoma cirratum; assembly: GCA_024137785.1. Taxonomy (NCBI): domain Eukaryota; kingdom Metazoa; phylum Chordata; class Chondrichthyes; order Orectolobiformes; family Ginglymostomatidae; genus Ginglymostoma; species Ginglymostoma cirratum. The sequence continues at coordinate 184,987 of JAHRHZ010000078.1, read as the reverse complement.
CTTAAATCTATGCCCTCTAGATATGGACACCATGCTCTTGTGGGGGGTGGGAAGACCTTGGATATTCAGCTACCAACACCCCTCATGATTTTATAAACCTTAAGGTCATGCCACGTCCTCTGACACTCCAAGGAAAAAGCCCTAGCCTATTCAGCATCTCCCGATAGCTCAAACCCTCCAACGCCACTAATGTGGAAGCATTGGAAAAGGTGCAGAGGAGATTTACCAGGATAAAGAGATTAAAGGTACTGCAGATGCTGGAGAATCCGAGATAACAAGCATGGGGCTGGATGAACACAGCAGGTCAAGCAGCATCATAGGAGCAGGAAAACTTGACATTTCGGGCCTAAACCCTTCATCCGTCCCCGCCTCTTCGACTGATTTACCAGGATGTTGCTTGGAATGGAGGGAAGATCTTACGAGGAAAGGTGGAGAGCGCTAGGGCTTTTCTCTTTAGAACGACGAAGGATGAGAGGTGACTTGATAGAGCTGTACAAAATGATCAGAGGTATAGATAGAGTGGACAGCCAGAGACTCTTTCCTAGGGTGGAGGTAGCTATTACGAGGGGTCATGGTTTTAAAGTGAGTGGCAGTAGATATAGGGGAGCCACCAGAGGTAGGTTCTTTACTCAGAGAGTGGTAGGGGCGTGGAATGCGTTGCCGGAGAGTGTAGTGGAGCCGGCCTCATTAGGGGCATTTAAGTGGCAATTAGATAGGCATATGGATGATAGTATAAGGTAGGGGTAGAGGTTAGATAGACCTTGGGTTTAGGGTAAAAGTTCGGCACGGCATCGTGGGCCAAAGGGCCTGTACTGTGCTGTACTGTTCTTTGTTCTAATGCTCTTGTAAATCTTTTCTACACCCTCTCAAGTTTCACAACATTTTTCTGATAACAGAGACCAGAATTGAATGCATTGTTCCAAATATGGCCTAACCAATGTCCTGTACAGCTGCAACATGTCATCCCAACTCCTATATTCAATGCACTGACCAATAAAGGCAAGCGTACCAAATGGCTTCTTTATTACCCTGTATACCTGTGGCTCTGCTTCAAGGAACTATGAACTTACACTCCAAGGTCTCTTTGTTCAGCAACACTCCCCACGACTCCACCTTTCGGTCCTGCTCTGATTTGCCATGCCAAGATGCAACATTTCTCATTTATCTAATTACACTCCATCTGCCACTCCTTGGCCCATCAGCCCATCTGACCAAGGACCTGATGTACTCTGAGATAACCTTCTTCACTGTCCACTACGCCAGTTTTGGTGTCATCTGCAAACATAATAACCATTCATCCTATATTCCAATCACCTCACCTGTGGCTATTGATGATATAAATATTTCTGCTTGGGGCTCAGCAATCATTTCCCTAGCTCCCCACAAAGTTTGGGATACACCCGATCAGGTCCCAGAGATTTGTCTACATTTGTATTTTAGGACATCCAGCACCACCACCTGCTGTAGTATAGACACTTTAAGATATCACTATTGATTCCTCCAATTTCTCTAGCTTCATAGCCTTCTCCACAGTAAATACTGATGTTAAATACTTGTTTAGTGTCTCATCCATCTCCTGCAGTTCCCTATGTAGGTGGCCTTGTTGATCTTTAAGGGGCCCTATTCTCTCCCTAGTTACTCTTTTGCCCTTAATGTAAATGTAGTGTCTCTTTGGATTTTCCTGAACCCTGTTTGCCAAAGCTATTTTGTGACCCCTTTTTGCCCTCATGATTTCACTCTTGAATATACTCATCGAGAGTCACTTGATCCCTGCTGTCTATACCTGCCATAAGCCTCCTCCTTTCTCTTTCCAGAGCCTCCATTTCTCTAGTCATCCAACATTCCCTACATCTACCAGCGTTGCCCTTCACACTAACAGGAACATACTGCCTCTATCTTTGTTTTTTTTGGAAGGCCTCCCACTTCCCAACTATCCCTTTATCTGTGCATAGTCTCTTTTGATACTTTTTGAATGTTCTTGCATAATATTGTCAAAATTGGTCTTACTGCAATTTAGAACTTTAACTTTTAGATCCATAACTATTGTGAAACTAATAGAATTATGATCACTGGCCCCAAAGTGCTCCCCTACTGACACCTCACCAACTTGCCCTGTCTTATTTCCCAAGAGAAGGTCAAGATTTGCTCCTTCTCTAATAGGTACATCCACAAATTGAATGAGAACTTTCTTGTACACACTTAAATTCTTCCCCATCCAGGCACTTAACACAATGGCAGTCTCAGTCTATGCTGGGTAAGTTAAAATCCCCTACCATTACAACCATATTGTTTTTACAGATATCTGAGGTTTCCTTACAAATTGGCTTCTCAATTTCCCGCATCTGCCTGCCTTGACAATTTGATTTGCTCCTCTACTCAACTGTACCAGCCCCAGACTTATCTCTATTTCTCACTATCTCTTTGGGATTTCCCCCCACCCCACCGCACTACAAGTTTAAAGTCTTCTGCTTTGCAATAGCAAATATCCCCACCAGGATGTTTGTCCACTTCCAATTCAGGTGCAGTGCCTTCTTATACAGGTCACTTCCACCCCAGAAGAGATTCCAATGATCCAAAAATGCAAATCCCTGTCCTCTGCACCAGCTCCTCAGCCACACATTCATCTGCTCTATCCTCCTTTTCCTACTGTCTCTAGCATGTGGTAGGTGAAGTAATCCAGATATTACTACCTTTGAAGACCTACTTTTTAACCTTCTGCCTAATTTTCCTATATTCTTTGTTCAGAACCTAATTCCTTTTTCTTCCTATGCTGTTGGTACCGAGGTGTACCACTGGGATTGGTGCTGGGACCCTTGCTATTTGTTATGTACACTGATGACTTGGATGTGAATGTAGAGGTATAATTAGTAAGTTTGCAGATGGCATGAAAATTGGTGGTGTGTTGATAGTGAGGAAGATGGTCTCTGGCTAGACTGATATTGATCAGCTGTAAACTGGGGAAAGCAATAGCAGATAGAATTTAATCCTGCTAAGTGAGAGGTGATGCAGTTTGGGAGGTCTAATAAGGGAAAGATACACAAATGAATAGTAGGTCCCTGGGAGTACCGAGAAAAGGGACATTTGTGTACAAGTCTATAGATCCCAGAGGATGTTAGCACAAGTACACAGGGTGATGAAAGCATGTGGAATGCTTGCCTTCATTAGCTAGAGCATAGAATATAGGAGCAACGATGTCTTTTTACAACTTTATAAAACATTGGTTAGGCCACACTAGGGATACTTTGTGCCACGTGCCACTCTGGGCACCATGCTATTGGAAGGATGCGATTGTGCAGAGGAGATAGACAACATCCTGGTCAGGGATGGAAGGTCTATTACAAAGATAGGCAGGTTTGTTTTATCTGGAGCAGAGCAGAATGAGGGGAATCCTGACTGAGGTATGTAAAATTGGGGGGACATAGATATGGCAGATCATGAGGACCTCACATAGCAGATGCATTGAAGACCAGAGGTTGCAGTTTATGGTGATGAGTAAGTGGTTAAGAGGGGATCTGAGGAGAAACATTTTCACCCAGTGGGCAGTAGAAATATGGAAAGTGCTGCCTGAGAGTGTGATGGAGTCAGATAGTCTCTCAACATTTAAGAAGCATCTGGAGATGCACTTAAAATGCAGGGTTACAGAGAAAGCATAGGGGCATGGTTCTGGGTGGGATGCTCTTTTGGAGGCTCGGTGTGGACTTGTTAGGCTGAATGACCAGTTCTCACATTGTGTAGGGATTCTATGATAAATTGCAGTGGCATTGTAGGCTGTGGACCAAATGCAGGTGAATGGGATTATCATTGGTGTTTGCTGGATGGCATAGATGTGGTGGGATGAAGGGCCTGTTTCTATGCTGTATGACTCTTGGCCTGGAGAAGATTAGCATCGATAAGTGATAAGGTCATTGAAGTATTTGGAAACAAAGTTGAGCATTTTTAAATTGAGGTGCTGTTTTAAATTGGAGCCTGTGGAACACAGTGAGCAGGGTTGCATTGGATGAACAAGCCTAGGTGTGAAAGGGAAATTTGATTTTTGGATGGTCTATATTTATCAAACATTATGAAGTAGGAGCACAAGAAGATCTTTTGGCCCTTTGAATCCATTCCTGCACTCAATAATATTGTGGCTAATTTGTGATCCGAATTCCATATTCCCATTTATCTCTGGCAACCTTTAGGTTTTTTTATGCTTTACAAGAATCTATCCACTTCTGCCTTAAAAATGTTCCAGGACACCACTTCCAAGGTTAGAGAATTCCAAAGTTGCTCAAATCTCCAAGGAGGAAAGAAAATCCCCTCATCTCATCCTGAAACATCAATCCCAGAATCCAAGACAGTATCCCTAATTCTGGATTCATTAAGGGAAACCATCCAGTCCACATCCAGGTTGTCAAGAGCATTCAGGATCTTGTAAAACTCAATGTGGAGGAGGTTGATTCCAGATGTTACCTCTAAACTGGACCAAAGGAATGTACAGGTCAGCAGGAGATGAGCTGAGGTAGGGGTAAACGTGGGTGATGATACAGAGGTGAAAATAGATGGCGTCAGTGATATGTAATCAAAAGTGCAGCTTGGGTGAAAAATAACATCATGATTGTGAGTATTGTAACTCAACTTTCAAATTGTTTGGAATTAAATGGTTAGGTTTTTAGTGGGGGATGAGTTAAATGATTTTAGTCTTTCTCCATTTAGATATTGGGAACTTTCTGCTCATCTGGTGCTAGATATCAGACAAGTCAGGATGGTGTATGATTTAGAGGTGATGGTGTTCACGTACATCCTCTCTGATCCGTCTGTGTGGTGGAAGTTGACGGTTGGGCGATTCAATAAAAGTTATAATCCAGTTGTGGATCTGATAAATCCTTCACCCTTGCCTTTCAATATCCTTTCCTAGTCTTGTACAAGTACTGACTGATTTCTGGTCCTGAAGGCCATTTGTGGACCAATTGGGTATCTAGAATGATGCAGCAGCTTTTATGTTTCCTTCCCCTAGCAGGGTTGTGAAAATTATCCTAACTCACTGTATATCAACAATTTCACACTGGTAGTGATTGTTAACCTAAGGGTTTGTGAGATAGTTTTTTTCTAATTCATGAGGACTGGTTAAACATAAATTAGTTCCCTGGGTACAAAGAACATTACAGCACAGCAAAAGGCCCTTTGGCCCTCCAAGCCTGTCCGATGCATTTTGCCCTTTCATACTAAAACTGTCTTTGCTTACAGGATCCATATCCCTCTATTCCCTTCCTATTCATTTATTCATCCAGATGTTTCTTGAATGCTGCTAATGTCTGCTTTCACCAGCACCTCTGGCAACACATTCCGGGCACACGTCACCCTTTGTGTGGAAAAATGTGCCTTGCACATTTTTTTTTAAACCTTCCCCTTTCCCCTACCTTCCCACCTTCCCAGCCCGCACCTTGAACCTGTGTCCCCTGGTATTGGCCCCTCGTCCCTAGGAAAAAGCTTCATACTTTTCATTCTATCCATACCCTTTACAATCTTTTAAATTTCTATCAGGTCGCTCCTCAACCTCCTGCATTCCAGGGAAAACAAAATACCAGTCTATCCAAGCTCTCTTCATAGCTAAAATCCCCATTCCAGACAACAACCTGGTAAACCTTTTCTGTGTCCTCTCAAAAGCACCCACATCTTTCTGGTAGGCTACCAAAACTACACACAATATTCCAACTGTAGCCTCACTAAAGTTCTACAAAACTGCAAACTAACTTGTCGGTTATACTCATACTCAATGCCCCTTTCAACAAAGGCAAGCATGCTGCAGGCCTTTTTTTTTGCTACCTTATCCACATGCGCTGCCACCTTCAGTGATCTGTGGACCTGCACAACCAGCTTCCTCTGCCAATTAATACTTCTGAGGGTTCTGCCATTCACTGTACAACTTCCACCTGCACTTGAGCTTCCAAAATGCATCACCTCACATTTATCCAGATTAAACTCCATCTGCCATTTTTCTGCCTCTGCCTCCAACTCATCGCCATCCTGCTGTATTCTCTGACAATCCTCCTCACTATCGGCAACTCCAGCAATCTTTGTATTGTCTGCAAACTTGCTAATTAGACCAGCCACATTTTCCTGCAAATCATTTATGTAGACCGCGAACAGCAGAGGTCCTAGCACGATCTCTGTGGAACACTACTAGTCACAATCCTCCATTCTGGAAAACATCCTTTGACTGCTACCCTCTATTTCCTCTGACTAAGCCAGTTCTGTATCCATCTTTCCAGCTCATCCCTGATACCATGTGACTTCATCTTTGTACCAGTGTGTCATGAGTGACCTTGTCAAAGGCTTTCCTGAAGTACATGTAGACAACATCAACCACTTTTCCCTCATCAGTCATCTTCACAACCTCCTCAAAAAAAAAGCTCTAGTTAATAAGGCATAACCTCCCCGCACAACCATGCTATCACTAGTAAGTCCATTTGCTTCTAAATGCATATAGATCTTGTCTGAGAATCTTTTCAAACAATTTCCCTACTACCACTGTGAGGCTCTCAGGCCTGTAATTTACAGGATTTTCCCTGCTAACCTTCTTTTAACAATGGGTCAACATTGGCTATTTTCCAGTCCTCTGGGAACTTACCCATGACCAAAGAGGATACAAAGATGTCTGCCAATTCTCCAGTAATTTGTTCTCTCGCCTCCCTCAAGATTTTGGGATAGATCCCATTAGGCCCTGGGAATTACCTACCTTAATACTTTTGAAGATGTACAACCCCTCTTCCTTTTTAATACTCTGCTTAGAAATTTAATGCTCCCTTCCCTGATATCATCCTCCACCAATTCTTTCTCTTTGGTGAATACTGACACCAAGTATTCATTTAGGACCTCGCCTACCTCTTCTGCCTTCACACAGATTCCCTCTTTTGTTCTTCAGTGGGCCAACCCATTCCCTCTTGCCTTTTATATATGTATAAAAAGCCTTTGGATCTCCTTAATCCTGCTTGCTAACTACTTTTCATGACCCTTTTCAGCCCATCTAATTCTTTGTTTAAGTTCTTTTCTATTTGTACCCTTCAAGGGCTTTGTCAGTTCCCATCCTCCTAGACCTTACATACGCTCCCTTTTCCCTTTCACCAAGGTCATAACATTCCTGGTCATCCAAGGTTCATGTAACTTGCCACACCTATTCTCACAGGAATGTGCTGCTCCTGAACTCGTCTGCTGCTGTTTGAAATACTCTCACATGTCTGATGTGGATTTACCCTCAAACAGCTGCTTCCGATCAAAATTCTCCAGTTCCTGCCTAATACCGTGGATCGCCTTCCCCCAATTTAACATCCTCATTGCTTTATCCCTATCCATGAATATCTTAAAACTCATGGTGATATGGTCAATACTCTCAAAATGCTCCTCCACTGGCTAGACTCATTAGGTCCAGTCCAACCCCTTTCCTGGTTGGGCTGTTTACTTACTGTGTCAAGAAACCCTCCTGAATGGTCCTTACAAATTCTGCCCCGTCTAAGCCCCTAGCATGAAGTGAGTCCCAGTCAATGTAAGGGAAGTTAAAATCACCCACCACAACAACCCTGCTATATTTGCTACTTTCCAAAATCTGTCTACATATTCTCTCCTCTATCTCCCGCTAGCTTTTGGGAGGCTGTAGTATTCCCCCAGTACTGTGATTTCACCTTTTCTATTCCTGAGTTCTACCCATACTGCTTCACTGCACAAGTCTATCACTGCTCTATATATGCTATCCATGATACTCTCCACTTCGCGAATGCTCCACAGTGTCCCCAGACGCTGCTCTAACTCCAAAACTTGGGCTTTCAAGAGCTGCATCTGGAGACACTTCTTGCACACATGCAGGTCTCGGGCACTGGAAACATGCCCAGCTTCCCACATCGAGCAGAAGGAGCAGACTATGATTTGGAGCTCCCCTTTAAGTTAATGAATCCTTACAATGTCAAATACTTTTTAATACTAAATTAAAGCTTCAGATGCTCTCTGCTCCAAGAACAATTTCTCAAAACTTAACTGTTACTCACCAACAATTGTTTCCTGAAGCTGTTTAGGCTCATGCTCCGATACCTGCTAACCTTTCTTGCACAATGTTTTGTCTCCTCTCCTTTGAAACTTGTCTTTTTTTTTAGTTAGAGGAGGAAGGAAAGATGGAAACTCTACAGTAATGTAATATTTGGGGCTAACTGTTCCTTCACAGCAGGTTCTTCACAACTCCCTTCACATCTGTGCTGCAGTAACTGCAGGTGATAGATTTTGATGCTAATGACATCCATCTCCAAATCATGTTTTGTGGTCTGCTTCTGATGTTTGTAAACACTGGTTCAGTTACACAATCAGGCTAAAAATCAAATGAACTGGTCTCCTATTAAACACACAGTACATCAATTCTTTGTAATGTCTTTTAAGAGAAGTTATTTCTTTTGAAGGGCTCTCCCTCTCCCCATCCTCACTTCCAGCAAGTAAGGAATTCATGAGATAGGCAATTCACTCGGCTGCTTCTGCTCTTCCTGCCCTTTCCCTAGTTTCAGAAAGATAGCACCAATGAGCAGGAGCAGCCCATTTGGCCCTTTGAGCTTGCTCTGCCATTCAATAGGATCATGGCTGATCTGCTATCTCAATGTCATAGTCTCTCCATACCCCTTGATGTCTTTACTGTGTTAAAAAAATTGATATCTTGAATTTATTCCAAGACCTGGCCTCCACAACCCTTCTGTGGGAGAAAATTGCATAGGTTGATAACCCTTGTGAATAAATATTTCCTCATCTTAGTCTTAAATGATGTAATTCCATATCTTGAGACTGTGAGCCTTGATTCTGGGCTTCCCAACCAGTAGCAACATCCTCCCTATATCTCGTCTCTACCATTGTTGGAATTCTACACATTTCAAATAATCAACATTTAAAATATTCAAATTGTCTTTGACAATTCCCCATTGCTGTGAAGTTGCATCATTGTTTATTTTCTCACCTATCTCCTGTCATCCTCTCTGTGCTCATTGTGTCTGCCTTCTGCACCTCTGGATGAATAGAAATTTTCTCCAATTAAACATCACAATGATTCAAACCACTGTTTTATTTAATTCACTAACTACTAGCTCAATCAATCTGCCTTGCAACTGTCTCAGACTAAACTAGGCTTTCACAACCTCGTTATCCTATTTCACCCAGACGTAAAACATCCAGTTTCAAAATTGCATCATTGTGGAGATCACCTAGTTCCATCTCTGTATCATTGCTTGACTTTGCCTTGTCTCAGCTAATTTCCCCCTTTTTATCCTTAGACTTCACACACTCTTGGCTGGTCTCTCACGTTATACTCTCCATAACTTTTGAGCCTTCCAAAACTCAATTGTAAGGAGTCTCATTCGTCTCAGACCTATCTTGGGTTTAAAATTCTCAACTTAATTTCCAAATCCTACTGTGGTCTCACCCCCTTCTATATCTGTTTGTTCTTCTGGTTTGAAATTACGAACAAAAAGCAGTAGGAGGCCATTTGGCTGCTCAACCGTGCTGTCTAATCAATAAGAACATGGCTGAACTCGTTCTGGTCTCATTCAGGTCTCTTGATCATCCCCATTTTTAATTGATTCACTGGTAGCAGTCATCCATTGAGCTGCCTGGCCCTAAACATTGGAATTCCCTCCCTAAACTTCTTTGTGTGTCTATCTCTCCTTTCACATTGCTGCTTAAACTGTACGTTTGTTCAAAATTTTGTTCTCTGACAGAAAATCACCTTGTGTAGCTTAGCATTATATTCTGGTTTGTCATACTCTTACATTAGATGCACTTTGTACCTTCATAGAAGCTGTTCATTACGGAATTTATTGAATGACCTCTCCCCAGTGTGAATTCGTTATTGTCTCAGCAAATGTGAGAATGGAGTTAATACCTTCACATATGGAGCAAGTGAATAGCCTCTCCACAGAGTGAATTCTCTGGTCACTCAGTAGACGGGAGGAAAGAATGAATCCATTCCCATGCATGGAACTGTTCAGTGGCTTCTCCCCAATGTGAATTTACTGAGACCTTTTTACAGGGGTAAGCACTGGGAAGTGCTGTGAAATTCCTGAGAATGTGTTCACACTGAGAGACTGGGTTCAGCCACTCATCTCAGAATTCATCAAACAACAGCAAATTCACATTGTGGAGTGACCATTCATCTGCTCCCAGAGTGGGAAGGGATTTAGTCAGTCATCCAACTGGTGGAAACACCAGAGCATTTATAAGTAACTACAATGATTATATTTTGCTGTTAAACTTTGTTCATTGGTGTCTGTTTAGATAGGTAGTTCTCGATCAGGAGGGGAATCAAAGGTTACAAGGAAAGGGCAGAAAAGTGGACTTGAGGAATGTTGGATCAGCCATGATCCTCTTGAATGGCACAGCAGGCTTGAGGGGATGAACAGTCTACTTCTGTTCCTATTTTTGATGCTCTCCCAATCCCTCACTACTTGTTTCACAGAGGCAGGTAATGGGTTTTCCCTGTTTCTAATGTATGCTTTATTTGATTAGGGAATGTTTAATCCTGACAGGTAGTACTTACCTCAATGATAATGAGATAACCCATTCACTTTGCCCTTGGGCACAGATCCTGTTGTGTCTGTAACATCTTGCACATTGACCTTGATTAAGTTTTGAACTGCCTGCTTATGTCGTCGTCATCCTGGGGCACCCAGTTTATCTTTTGAATTTTTTTAAGGCACTCAACATGTAGAGATGTAACGAGGTCAGCCAGGGGGACCTCATTGTATATGAGTTCCCTGATCGGGGCTGTTAACCTGGTCCAATCAGGGAGCCCTGGGTGAGATATAAACGAGAGTGTCAGAGGTTTTGCTCACTCTGAGAGTTGGCTCACTGTCAAGGTCTCTCCATATGTAAGTGAAAGGTGCATTGGTGACAGGATACTGGCCTCTGTGGAGTTATTTTGCCACATAAGGCTACTCATGAGATAAGAGCCCATGGGATTTGGTAATAATATATTGACATGGACAGAGGATCGGCTAACTCATGGAATAGAGAGAGTTGGGATAAAGGATTATTTTTAGAATGGCAACCTGTAATTAGTGGAGATCCACTACAGAGACCATTTTTCAGGATAGTGGGATCTGAACAAAGCAGACAGGTTGCATTTGAATCTATGGCAGGTTGCACCTGAACCTGAATGGGGCCAGCATCTTTATGGGAAGGTTTGCTGGTGCTGTTGGGAGGGTTTAAACTAACTTGGCAGGGGGCATGGGATCCAGGAAGAAGATTCAGTTCGGCCAAAATTAGAAGGGATGTCAAGTATGTTAACACGTAGAAATTATTGGCTACTTAAGGTACAAAAGCTTGGATGGTATTTATTTCAATACAAGGAGTGTGACAAACAAGGCAGATGAATTTGAGGGCACAAAACATCATAGAATCTGTGGAAGTGTTCATTGTGGCTGCAGAGGTTAGGTCATTCAGTATATCAAGGCTCAGACAGATTTTTAAGCAGGACGGGAATCAAGGGAGCAGGAATACAGCAAGAAAGAATATTATCAGCCATGATCTAGTTGAATGGCTGAGTAGACTCAATGGGCTGAATGGCCTATTTATGCATAGATATATTACAGACTCACCTTACAAGAGTGAGGACACAGAATAGAAATCCAAACAGCTAAATCTAGTTTGTAAGGAACATTATTTCCCCAAACATGTAAACTCTAGTCTCTGTCTCTCCCAAGAAAAACCTGAAAACAGATGAGGATAACAAGTCTGGCTGGTATTTATTTTAATGCAGGGACTCGTGCAAGTAAGGTGTATGTGTTGAGTGTGTTAATTAACACATGTGAATGTGATATCATATTTGTCATGGAGATATGCTCAAAGGAGGGAAAGGACTGGCAGCCCAATATTCTGGGGCATGGAATCTTTAGGCAATTTGTGGGCGGACTAATGTAAAAGGGGAGGTAGTGTTGCAATATTGATCAGGAGTCAATTACTGCAGTAAGAAGGGATGTTGTATTTGAAAGTTGTTCAATTGAAGCCATGCAGATAGAACTTTAAAACAAAAATGGGAAAATCACTATGCTAAGGGTATATAATGCAGTCTGGGAGAGATGAAAAGATTGTTATGTCGGCAAATTTCAGAGAAGTCTAAAAATAACAGGTTAATAGTGGTAGGGATTTCAACTTCCCCAATATTAACTGGGGTAGACAAATGTGAAAAGTTGAGGAGGGTGGAATTCTTAAACTTGCCCAGGAGAGCTTTATGTAAGGCAGCACATTAGAAAGTCTCTCAAGACAGGAGAGAGTGCTGGACCTAAGTTTAGGGAAACAAATGCCAGACAAGGAGTAAGTATGGCAATAGGGGAACATTTTGGTGATGGTGACCATAATTCAATAAGATTTAAGGTAATTATGGATAAGGACTAAGGTGGACCAGAAATAAAAGTTCTGAATTGGGAGATTTTAAGAAGACAGGGTCTGGTCAAAGTGCACTGGAGGCAGTTACTTGCAGGAAATTCCACAACAGAGCAGTGGGAGAAATTTTAAAAATTGTAGTGAGAGCGCATGGCCAACATTATCTTCTAAAGGGTGAATGTCCAGAGAACCCTGGATGTCAAGAGATCAAGACAATTGAATAATGAATTAAAAAGGAATTTAGACACTAAAAGGCTCAAACACAAGAGTATGATTTGGTGGATGCTTAAAAAAAATTAGGAGGTCGAAGAGGGAACATGAGAAAGCACTGTCGAGTAATGTTATGGAAAATCTAAAATCATTTTATGTGCACATGTGCAGAAAGAGAATATCCATGAAAAGAGTAGGACCCACCACAGGACAAAATAGCAACTTGCATATCGAGCAAGACATAGCTGCAGTTTTAAAAGAACGCTCTGCATTTGCGCTCAATGTAGAGAAGAACAACAGAAATGAGGCCAGGGATCTGGGGCATACTTGAATGGAGGAGCACCGAAAACGGAGGTATGAATGGTTCAAACAGGCTTGATAGGGATAAATCCCAGATCCCAACAGATGTATCCCAGGCTACAGTGGGAGGCAAGGGAGGTGATTACACTTTTCCAACATTATCATATAGTCTGTGGGTACAGAAGGGTTGCCGGATGCCTGGAGGGTGGCTAATGTGGTGTAACCATTCAAGAAGAGTGGTAGGGAAAAAAAATCAGGAAACTAAAGATCAGTAAGTCCCACATCCTTGACAGGTGAATCAATTGAAAAATACTGAAGAATGGAACAAATTTGACCTTTTTTTTCAGTGAGGTGACTAGTTGAGGGTGATGCAATGGATATACCCACAGAGACTATGGGAAGGCTTTTGATAAGGTCTCCGATAGCAGCCTGGCTAATACAGTTCCAATGAGACCTAGAGTAATGTAGCAAATTGGCTCCTGAATTGTCTTAGTTGCAAGTAGCAGACAGTGGTGATCGAAAGGTGAAGCATAAGAATATGTATAAACTGGCCAAATAGCCCTAACAGTTCCATCCCGAAAACAGGTGACACAGTTTGGTCCTCAGCACAGCTCCTCATTTACTGTCATTGAATGGAGGGCCAGTTGATTACGCCCAGGTACCTAGAACAGCCCCTCTCTTCCTATTGGTCCGCAGCTGCCATCAGTCAGCTGGCTGCTCGGCGAGCTGAAGTAAAATCTCTCGGAGGCATGGGGTTTCTGGAACATGCCGAGAAGATACTGGGGGCCTAATGAGGCCTCTGTTTTTGGCATTTGACCCGGAGGGCGCTGCTCAGGTCTTGTTCTCCCATAAACGGAAGTTTAACACCCGCCATCTCTGCACGAACCGATAATAGAAGGGAGAGATAAAAGGTACTGCAGATGCTGGAGAATCTGAGATAACAAGCATGGGGCTGGATGAACACAGCAGGTCAAGCAGCATCATAGGAGCAGGAAAACTTGACATTTCGGGCCTAAACCCTTCATCAGAAATGGGGGAGGGGAAGAGGGTTCTGAAATAAATAGGGAGAGAGGGGGAGGTGGATAGAGGATGGATAGAGGAGGCAGACAAGTCGAAGAGGCGGGGATGGAGCCAGTAAAGGTGAGTGTAGGTAGGGGGGTAGGGAGGAGATAGGTCAGTCCAGGGAGGGCGGACAGGTCAAGGGGGTGGGATGATGTTAGTAGATAGGGGATGGGGGTGTGGCTTGAGGTGAGAGGAAAAACAGGTTAGGGAGGTGGAGATGAGCTGGGCTGGTTTTGGGATGCGGTTGGGGGGAGGGGAGATTTTGAAGCTTGTGAAATCCACATTGATGCCATTGGGCTGCAGGGTTCCCAGGGTGAATATGATTTGCTGTTCCTGCAGCCTTCGGGTGGCATCACTGTGGCATTGCAGGAGGCCAAGGATGGACATGTCGTCTGAGGAATGGGAGGGGGAGTTGAAATGGTTCGCGACTGGGAGGTGCAGTTGTTTGTTGCGAACTGAGCGCAGGTGTTCTGCAAAGCGGTCCCCAAGCCTCCGCTTGGTTTCCCCGATGTAGAGGAAGCCACAACGGGTACAGCGGATGCAGTATACCACATTGGCAGATATGCAGGTGAACCTCTGCCTGATGTGGAAAGTCTTCTTGGGGCCTGGGATTGTGGTGAGGGAGGAGGTGTGGGGGCAGGTGTAGCACTTCCTGCGGTTACAAGGAAAAGTGCCGGGTGTGGTGGGGCTGGAGGGGAGTGTGGAGCGGACAAGGGAGTCGCGGAGGGAGTGGTCCCTCCGGAAGGCAGATAAGGGTGGGGAGGGAAAAATGTCTTTGGTGGTGGGGTCTGATTGCAGATGGCGGAAGTGTCGGAGGATGATGCGTTGGATCCGGAGGTTGGTGGGGTGGTATGTGAGGACGAGGGGAATTCTTTTTTGGTTATTGTTGCGGGGACGGGGCGTGAGGGATGTGTTCCGGGAAATGCGGGAGACACGGTCGAGGGCGTTCTCGACCACTGTGGGGGGGAAGTTGCGGTCCTTGAAGAATGAGGACATTTGAGATGTGCGGGATTGGAATGTCTCATCCTGGGAGCAGATGCGGCGGAGGCGAAGGAATTGGGAATAGGGGATGGCATAATCGAAGGGAGTTTGGGACGTGTCCCGCCCCGGTCCGAGTTGGAGCATGTGCAGTGCCGATGAAGAGCGCTTGCTTCCCCATTAAGTCCCCTCCGAAAGAAGTCGCAAACCCAAAATCCTAAGAAAGCACTGAATAATTAAACGCTATGAACAATCAGAAACTCTGCCTCAGGCCTATCTGAGATAACAAGGTATAAAGTTGGATGAACACAGCACCATCGTAGCAGCATCGTAGGAGCAGGAAAGCTCACGTTTCGGGTCTGGACCCTTCCTCAGAAAATGGCCTATCTCACTTCTCAATGATTGACAGAAGAGAATGGGTGAGTCTGGAGGCCTGGTTTGGAAAGGAATGGGGCACTAAACTGAGAAAGTGGAGGAAACGGTAAACTCGGAGAGAAATGCAATCTTCGGGAACTGGGAGTTCTAAAAGGGAAAAAACCAGCTCTCGGCCTCCAGACCCGGTTGCAGCAGTGACAGGCCTTGGTTGCCATGTTTATCGGGATCTCGAAGCTGGAAGGCGCATGCGCAGTCTCCTTGTCATGCGGATTGAGTCAGCTAGTTCAAACCGAGAGATTTCTGGGCCTTTGCTTCCGAAATGGGACGGATGAGCCGGGGAGAAAGGGGCCGATGAACTGGGAGGCTTCGTGAAAGTTTTGTGCCACGTTAGTTCCGCGTTTGCACAGAGCGAGGGCGAATCGGTACGTGTAGGTAACGCAGTGTGGAGCTGGAGGAACACAACAGGCCAGGCAGCATCAGAGGAACACGAAAGCTGACATTTCGGGTCAGGACCCTTCTGTTCTTACTATGTCTCGGTACGTGTAGGGTTTCGCTCAGTTATAATTTGGAGACGCTTGTGCTGGACTGGGGTGGAGAAAGTCAGGAGACACACGACACCAGGTAACAAGGTGTGGGGCTGGATGAACACAGCAGGCCAAGCAGCATCGTAGGAGCAGGAAAGCTTGACGTTTCGGGCCTAGACCCTTCATCAGAAATGGGGGAGGGGAAGAGGGTTCTGAAATAAATAGGGAGAGAGGGGGAGGCGGATAGAGGATAGGTGGAGAAGAGACAAACAAGTCAAAGAGGCGGGGATGGAGCCAGTAAAGGTGAGTGTAGGTGGGGAGGAGATAGGTCAGTCCAGGGAGGACAGACCGGTCAAGGGGGCAGAATGTGGTTAGTAGGTAGGAGATGGGGGTGTGGCTGGAGGTGGGAGGAGGGGATAGGTAAGAGGAAGAACAGGTTGGGGAGGCGGGGATGAGCTGTGCTGGTTTTGGGATGCAGTTGGGGGAGGGGAGATTTTGAAGCTTGTGAAATCCACATTGATACCATTGGGCTGCAGGGTTCCCAGGCTAAATATGAGTTGCTGTTCCTGCAGCCTTCGGGTGGCATCATTGTGGCACTGCAGGAGGCCCAGGATGGACATGTCGTCTGAGGAATGGGAGGGGGAGTTGAAATGGTTCGTGACTGGGAGGTGCAATTGTTTGTTACGAACCGAGCGCAGGTGTTCTGCAAATCGGTCCCCAAGCCTCCACGTGGTTTCCCCGATGTAGAGGTGGCCACAATGGGTACAGCGGATGCAGTATACCACATTGGCAGATGTGCAGGTGAACATCTGCTTGATGTGGAAAGTCTTCTTGGGGCCTGGGATGGGGCTGAGGGAGGTGGTGTGGGGGCAGGTGTAGCACTTCCTGCGGTTGCAGGGAAAAGTGCCGGGTGTGGTGGGCTGGAGGGGAGTGTGGAGCGGACAAGGGAGTCACGAAGAGAGTGGTCCCTCCGGAAAGCAGACAAGGGTGAGGAGGGAAAAATGTCTTTGGTGGTGGGGTCTGATTGCAGATGGCGGAAGTGTCGGAGGATGATGCATTGGATCCAGAGATTGGTGGGGTGGTACATGAGGATGAGGGGGTTTTTTTTTGGTCGTTATTGCGGGGACGGGGTGTGAGGGATGAGTCGTGGGAAATGCGGGAGACACTTTTGAGGGTGTTCTCGACCACTGCAGGGGGGAAGTTGATACAATTTTAACCCCACTGCGAAGCCTCTTCTAAGGAATTTCAACTCCCCCTCCCATTCCTCAGATGACATGTCCATCCTGGGCCTCCTGCAGTGCCACAATGATGCCACCCGAAGACTGCAGGAACAGCAACTCATATTTAGCCTGGGAACCCTGCAGCCCTATGGTATCAATGTGGATTTCGCAAGCTTCAAAATCTCCTCTCCCCCAACCGCATCCCAAAACCAGCGCAGCTCGTCCCCGCCTCCCTAACCTGTTCTTCCTTTCACCTATCCCCTCCTCCCACCTCAAGCTGCACCTCCATCTCCTACCTACTAACCTCATCCCACCCCCTTGACCTGTCTGTACTCCCTGGACTGACCTATCTCCTCCCTACCACCCCACCTACACTTACCTTTACTGGCTCCATACTTGCCTCTTTGACTTGTCTGTCTCCTCTCCACCTATCTTCTCCTCTATCCGCCTCCCCCTCTCTCCCTATTTATTTCAGAACCCTCTTTCCCTCCCCCATTTCTGATGAAGGGTCTAGGCCCGAAACGTCAAGCTTTCCTGCTCCTATGATGCTGCTTGGCCTGCTGTGTTCATCCAGCTCCACACCATGTTATCTCGGATTCTCCAGCATCTGCAGTTCCTATTATCTCTGATACATGACACCAGGTTATGGTCCCACAGGTTTATTTAAAATCACAAGCTTTCAAAACACTGCACCTTCGTCAAGTAAAGTGCAGGACTTCACCTGACAAAGGAGCAGCACTTCGAAAGCCTGTGATTTTAAATAAATCTGTTGGACTATAGCCTGGTGTCATGTGACTCCTGAGTTTGTTCAGTTAGGCCTGGGTGGGCTGTAATCTTTATCGTGGGCCTTGAGGAGTAAGTTGCATATGCTGAAAGGGAAGAAAATGAAGCCACATCCTCCTTGTAGTATCTCATGAGACATTGTAGCCCAGGTGTCCAAATGTCTGCAGGTCTGTTTACTCACATAAAGATCTAGGCCAGAAACTCTCGTGGTATCTCTTAATCAAGGGTCATTCAGGGAGGACAAGGAGTGGTGGGTAAAGAATGTAAAAAGTTTCATATGGATTCAGGTTAATGGATGTTAGAATTTAGGATCAGCGTTACAATGGCTACATTGAGCGCAAAGAAGACATGAATGATGCTTTCCATCAGCAGAGGCAGGAGAAAGGTGTTGAGGTGTAAACACACTACATCATTGCCGCCATAAATATAATGTCACGAATGAACGATTTATTGTCACCTGTGTTTTAGTGAAATTCAACAAAATACAGTGGAAAGCTTTCATTTGTTGCCATAATCTGGTACCATTTTGATAGTTTAAGAATGAGAGAAAATAGAGCAGAAATTACGATTAAATGTATAAGATTGTGAAAAGGGAGATTTGGAGCCAATAAAACTGGAGAAGTAATCTACAAATTAAGCTAATGTTATGGGGTCATGGATTTAAATTGTACTGTGGCAGCTGGTGAAATTTGAATTCAATGAAATTCTGCTCTTAAAAGTTTGCCTAACAGTGTCTAGTGCTGGATGAACACAGGCCAAGCAGCATCAGAGGAGCGGGAAGGCTGACGTTTCGGGCCTAGACCCTTCTTCAGAAATGGGGGAGGGGAAGGGGTTTCTGAAATAAATAGGGATAGAGGGGGAGGTGGATATAAGATGGATAGAGGAGAAGATAGGTGGAGAGGAGACAGACAGGTCAAAGAGGCAGGGATGGAGCCAGTAAAGGTGAGTGTAGGTGGGGAGGTAGGGAGGACGGACAGGTCAAGGGGGGCGGAATGAGGTTAGTAGGTAGGAGATGGGGGTGGGGCTTGAGGTGGGAGGAGGGGATAGGTGGGAGGAAGGACAGGTTAGGGAGGCGGGGACAAGCTGCGCTGGTTTTGGGATGCGGTTGGGGGAGGGGAGATTTTGATGCTTGTGAAGTCCACATTGATACCATAGGGCTGCAGGGTTCCCAAGCGGAATATGAGTTGCTGTTCCTGCAACCTTCGGGTAGCATCGTTGTGGCACTGCAGGAGGCCCAGGATGTACATGTCATCTGAGGAGTGGGATGGGGAGTTGAAATGGTTCGCGACTGGGAGGTGCAGTTGTTTAGTGTGAACTGAGCGTAGGTGTCCTGCAAAGCGGTCCCCAAGCCTCCGCTTGGTTTCCCCGATGTAAAGGAGGCCACAATGGATGGTACACAGCGGATGCAGTATACCACAGTGCAGGTGAACATCTTGATATGGAAAGTCTTCTTGGGGCCTGGGATGGGGGTCAGGGGGGAGGTGTGGGGGCAGGTGTAACACTTCCTGCGGTCGCAGGGAAAAGTGCCGGGTGTGTTGGGGCTGGAGGGGAGTGTGGAGTGGAGAAGGGAGTCATGGAGACTGTGGTCCCTCCGGAAAGCAGGTAAGGGTGGGGAGGGAAAAATAACTTTGGTGGTGGGATCGGATTGCAGATGGCGGAAGTGTCGGAGGATGATGTGTTGGATCTGGAGGTTGGTGGGGTGGTACGTGAGGACGAGGGGGATTCTGTTTGGGTTGTTATTGCGGGGAGGGAGTGTGAGGATGAGTTGCGGGAAATTCGGGAGACAGGGTCGAGGGCGTTCTCGACCACTGCGGGGCGGGGGGGGGGGGGGGGGCGCGAGGGCGGGCCGGGCAATTTGCGGTCCTTGAAAAACGAGGACATCTGAGATGTACAGGAGTGGAATGCCTCATCCTGGGAGCAGAAGTGGCGGAGGCGAAGGATTTGGGTATAGGGGATGGCATTTTTGCATTAGGGTGGGTGGGAGGAGGTGTATTCTAGGTAGCTGTGGGAGTCGGTGGGCTTGAAATGGTTATCTGTTTCTAGGTGGCCAGAGATGGAGACAGAGGTGTCCAGGAAGGAGGGAGAGGTATTAGAGATGGTCCAGGTGAACTTAATGTTGGGGTGGAAGCTGTTGGCGAAGCGGATGAACTGTTCGAGCTCCTCGTGGGAGCACGATGCGGTGCTGATACAGTCATCAATGTAACAGAGGAAGAGGTGGGGTTTAGGGCCAGTGTAGGCACGGAAGAGGGATTGCTCCATGTAACCTACAAAGAGGCAGGCATAGCTTGGGCCCATGCGGGTATCCATGGCCACTCCCTTTGTCTGTAGGAAGTGGGAGGAATTGAAAGCGAAGATGTTGAGGGTAAGGACGAGTTTAGCTAAGCGGATGAGGGTGTCAGTGGAGGGGGACTGGTCGGGCCTGCGGGACAGGAAGAAGCGGAGGGCCTTTAGGCCATCTGTATGGGGAATGCAAGTGTATAGGGACTGGATGTCCAAATATAGGTGGAGATAAGTTCGGTGGGGCAGGAGCAGGTAGAGAGAATGGGTCGACCAGGGCAGTCAGGTTTGTGGATTTTGGAAAGGAGATAGAAGCGGGCGGTGCGGAGTTGGGGAACGATGAGGTTGAAGGCTGTGGCTGGGAGGTCACCTGAGGTGATGAGGTTGTGGATGGTTTGGGAGATGATGGTTTGGTGGTCGGGGGTGGGGTCATGATCAAGAAGGCATTAGGAGGAGGTGTCGGAGAGTTGGCGCCTGGCCTCGGCGATGTGGAGGTCAGTGCGCCATACTACAACTGCGCCTCCCTTGTCCGCGAGTTTTCTGGTGAATTTGGGATTGGAGCGGAGGGCTGCACGTTCTGCAGGGAAGAGGTTGGAGTGGGTGAAAAGGTAGGTGGAGATAAGTTCGGTGGGGCAGGAGCAAGTGGAGACAATTCCTCCCACTTCCTATACACAAACAGGGTGGCCGCATGGGTACCAAAGAGGGTACCATGTAGGTACCCGCATGGACCCACGCTATGCCTGCCTCTTTGTAGGTTACGTGGAACAATCCCTCTTCCATGCCTACACTGGCCCTAAACCCCACCTCTTCCTCCGTTACTGTATGATGACTGTATCGGCACCGCATCGTGCTCCCATGAGGAGCTCGAACAGTTCATCCACTTCACCAACACCTTCCACCCCAACCTTAAGTTCACCTGGACCATCTCTAATACCTCTCCCTCCTTCCTGGACCCCTCTGTCTCCATCTCTGGCCACCTAGAAACAGATGTCCATTTCAAGCCCAACGACTCCCACAGCTACCTAGAATACACCACCTCCCACCCACCCTAATGCAAAAATGCCATCCCCTATACCCAATTCCTTCGCCTCTGCCGCACTTGCTCCCAGGATGAGGCATTCCACTCCTGTACATCTCAGATGTCCACGTTTTTCAAGGACCGCAACATCTCCCTCTCAGTGGTTGAGAACGCCCTCGACCCTGTCTCCCGAATTTCCCGGGACTCATCCCTCACACCCCGTCCCCGCAATAACGACCAAAACAGAATAGCCCTCGTCCTCACTTACCACCCCACCAACCTCCGGATCCAACGCATCATCCTCCGACACTTCCGCCATCTGCAATCCGACCCCACCACCAAAGACATTTTCCCCTCCCCACCCTTATTTGCTTTCCGGAGGACCACACTCTCCGTGACTCCCTTGTCCGCTCCACACGCCCCTCCAGCCCCACCCCACCCGGCACTTTTCCCTGCAACCGCAGGAAGTCCTACACCTCCTCCCTCACCCACATCCCAGGCCCCAAGAAGACTTCCCACGTCAAGCAGATGTTCACCTGTACATCTGGTAATGTGGTATACTGCATCTACTGTTCCTGTTGTGGCCTCCTTTACATCGGGGAAACCAAGTGGAGGCTTAGAATCCCTACAGTGTGGAAACAGGCCCTTTGGCCCAACAAGTCCACACCGAACCTCAGAGCATCCCACCCAGACCCACCCCCCCAACAACCCACCTAACCTACACCTCCCTGAACACTACGGGCAATTTAGCATAGCCAATCCACCTAACCTGCACATCTTTGGACTGTGGGAGGAAACTGGAGCACCCGGAGGAAACCCATGCAGACACAGGGAGAATGTGCAAACTCCACACAGACAGACGCCCGAGGCTGGAATCGAACCCGGGTCCCTGGTGCTGTGAGGCAGCAGTGCTAACCACTGAGCCACCGTGCCGCCCCTTTGGGGGGCACCTACGTTTGGTTTGCACTAAACAACTGCTCCTCCCAGTTGCGAACCATTTCAACTCCCCCTTCCACTCCTCAGATGACATGTCCATTCTGGGCCTCCTGCAGTGCCACCACGATGCTACGCGAAGGTTGCAGTAACAGCAACTCCTATTCTGCTTGGGTACCCTGCAGCCCAATGGTATCAATGTGGACTTCACAAGCTTCAAAATCTTCCCCTCCCCCTACCGCATCCCAAAACTAGCGCAGCTCGTCCCTGCCTCTCTAACCTGTCCTTCACCCTCACCTATCCCCTCCTCCCACTTCAAGCCCCACCCCCATCTCCTGTCTACTAACCTCATCCCGCTCCCTTGACCTGTCCGTCCTCCCTGGACTGATCTATCTATCTCCCTACCTCCCCACCTACACTCACTTTTACTGGCTCCATCCCTGCCTCTTTGACCTGTCTGTCTCCTCTCCACCTATCTTCTTCTCTGTCCATCTTCTATCCCCCTCCCCCTCTCTCCGTATTTATTTCAGAAACCCCTTATCCTCCCCCATTTCTGAAGAAGGGTCTAGGCCCGAAACATCAGCTTTCTTGCTCCTATGATGCTGCTTGGCCTGCTGTGTTCATCCAGCTCTACACCTTGTTATCTCAAATTCTCCAGCATCTGCAGTTCCTACTATCTCTGCCTAACAATGTCGTTTGTTGTAATATCAATCTGTTTCATAAATGTCCCTTCAGGAAGGAATTATGTCACCCACATCTGGTATGGCCTTTGCTGTTACTCTGGAGTCATACAATGTGTTGACTCTCAGGGCATTTAAGCATGGAGAAAAAATACTGACCTAGGTAGAAACAACAAGAACAAACATTGACATTTTATTTGGCTTTAATTTAGCCACCTGCTGGGGAGGTGGAGAGAGTTGGGAGCCAGGAGCTGAGAGTTCAGTAATTTCAGTATTGCATTATGGTTAACTAATTAGGACAAAACCAGAAATCAAATGGGCCATGAGACCGATAGAAGCTGGTGGAAGCCTAAATTTCAGGGCAGCATAGAGAATGAAGGAAGGGAATCCTGGGTGGTTTGGAGGACCTACCTTCATCAAATCTTCGCAAGTCAGTTTTGCACACAAGGTGAAAGTCTGCTATTCTGTACAGTTAGGGTGTTTCAGATTTACGTACATATTAATGACTGAGGTGAATTATCAAACTTTTTTTTTTGTAGAAATTTCTTTTAAAGCTTAGGAAGTATCCAGCACTTTATTTGAATTTAAGTACGGAGGATAGTGTGTGTGTGAAAGGTAGGGATTTATCGCTTTGAGGGTAACAAGAAAGGAAAAAGTATTCCATAAGAACTTGAACTCCCTGTTCTAATTTTTTTTGTCATCTTCTTTCACAGGGGATTAGAGGAGGAGTCAAGTCAAACATCAAGTCAAGATCTGATAGAGTCACTTCTTTCATCAAAAGTTGAATATCATCAGCCTTTGAATGTAGGAGGCTAAATGTTTATCTGTTCTGTCTGAGGGAAAACTTGCCGAACAGTAATGTGACTGGAAAAACACAGACACACGCAGCCAGTGTGTGTGTTCCAGTGAACTGACTGTAGACATAGCTTTAAGCATTTTCGCAGGTTGAGTAAGAGTGTCAAAAGAGCTTTAATCAGTTGTAATTACTGAAACGGAAATTATACTACTGAAGTGGAGAGAGACCATACATGGGTTCCGTGTGTGGACAAGACTTAACCTGATCAATGGTCTTGGAGAGAAACAAGAACACCCCACCATGGAAAAACTGTGGAAATGTGGAGAGTGTGGGAAGAAATTCAAATACCCATCCTGGCTGGAAGATCATCGACGCAGGCATAATGTTGAGATGCTGTTTCCCTGCTCAGTTTGTGGGAAAGGATTCACTCGGGCATCCACCCTGCGGAAACATCAGCGAGTTCACACGGGGGAGAAGCCATTCACCTGTACTCAGTGTGGAAAGAGTTTCAGGCAATCAGACAACCTCATTTCACATCAGCGAGTCCACACTGGGGAGAGGCCTTTCTTTTGCACCAATTGTGGGAAAGCATTCACTGGCTTATCTCCCCTTATTTCACACCAGCGACTTCACACTGGAGAGAAACCATTCACATGCCCTGACTGTGGAAAGGGATTCTCTCGGTCAGCCAACCTGCTGTCGCATCAACGGGTTCATACTGATGAAAAACCCTTCATCTGTTCTCACTGTGGAAAGTGTTTCAGGCACTCATCCAACCTCACTGCACACCAGCGAGTTCACACCGGGGAGAGGCCATTCAATTGCTCCACGTGTGAAAAAGCATTCACTCATTTGTCCAGCCTCATTTCACACCAGCGGGTTCATACTGGGGAGAAACCATTCTCCTGCTCTGTGTGTGGGAAAGGATTTACTCAGTCAGGCAACTTGGTGGTACACCAGGGAGTTCACACTGGGGAGAAACCGTTCACCTGCTCAGAGTGTGGGAAAGGATTTACACGGTCAGCCAGCCTCACATTACACCAACGAATTCACAAATGATCACAAGGGTTGGATTTTGCTGCTACCGCTATTGCTTATCACTTTCAGGGCTGAACAGTTTTGCTTTTGACGGTTGGGATTCGTTTCTGCTAATGTTAGTAATCCCTGTGGTAGTGCTGGAGTCTAGTATTCTGGATAGTGTTTCCAGGGCTGCGGGTTATTTTGAGAAAGAGTATCACTGTTCTTTCCCCATAAATCAAGAATTCTCATCCGAACTTAGTTTAGAGCAATTCCGTGAAATTTTAATTCAATCCTAAATTGGTTTTTGTTGTGACTGGTACAGTTCAGTGTCAATAAGGTTCCACAGATTAACATCTCCAGTGAGGAAGCCCCGATGAATTCTTGCTGGCACTTCTGACTGAATTGCACATTCCACACAGCGGCACTTCATTAATCACCAGAAAGGGAATAGGAATCGAGAATCTCCAAACGTTAACCCTTCGTCTGGCACGGATATCCATTCAGCACAGGAATGGAGACAAATTCAATTAAGGTGCTAGAACAAATCATCATCCAATATATTTGTAAAATCTGAGGAAAATTGTAAAATAGTAGACATTTTTTTGTCTTCTGAAGAATGCTTCCATAGTGCACACAGCAAGCCTACTGTTTCTACCAAGGACATGTCTCTTGCACGCGTCTTGAAGTGGAGATGTCGGTGTTGGACAAGAGTGGACAAAGCCAGAAGCTACACAACACCTGGTTAGAGTTAAACAGATTTATTTGAAGTCACACTTTTGAGCGCTGCACCTTCGTCAGGTGAAGTGGAGGGAAGCACATGGGCACAGAATTTTTATGTAGAGAATTAATGGTAAAATAATCCAGGCGATCAAAAATGTCAAACAGTATGAGTAAAGTGTCAACAGCTGAATAGCAAGGGATGACCTATGATCCAATTAATAGTCACAAAAAATCAAAATTTTGTAATTTTTGACACTTTGTAGGTGATCCAAAGACTTGTTATTAAGTCTGTTGACAATTCACTCACACCCTTTGTATTCATCTTTTGACACACTTAATTACCTGGATTATTTTACCATCATTTCTGTGCATGAAAGTTCTGTGCTTGTGTGCTTCCCCCACTTCACCTGACGAAGGAGCAGTGCTCCAGAAGCTTGTGATTTCAAAGAAACCTTTTGGACTATAGACAGGTGTCATGGAAGTTCTGATAAATCGTGAAAGAAGATATTTCTAACCCTGATACATTTGAATTTTTTTTTGAAAAAATCAGTCATGGGATATGAGCATTGCTGACCAGCCTAGTGCTGTTAAGGAGTGGTGAGGTCCAGGAATTTTATCCTGCAAAAGTGAATGAAAGGCAGTATATTTCCAAGTCGGGGTGGTGTGTATCTTGGCAAGAAACTGACAGGTGGTGGTTTGTGATGATACTGTGCTTTTAAGACATGTGTTCTGTCCTGTTACTCTTGCAGTGGGGTTTGGCTGCAGTGCTACAGAGGTATTGTTACGGAGGGGGAATGGCCAAACACTTCTGATACTTAAACCGACACAAGCCCAATCTGCTATTATGGGAGTGGAGGTTCTCTTCTAATAGTTACTCTGAAAACACCCAGAGAAACTCACCTTCTCCCTCGTAATCTGTTAAATTAATGGTTGAAGGAAAGGAAATCCCTGATCCACTTTATAAATAACAGGTAACAATTTATTTATTTAACCTTAACAATGAACAAATTAAAAGAGATAGTAATAAACCAAACAATTTCCCCCCTTTATACTAACTACTCCCTAACTGTTCTAAATGCTATTGGAATACTGTTCAAGTAAACACAAGTCCCACTTTTTAAATCCAATTAATAAGAACACAAATTAAACCTAATCTCTAAGTTCACAGAGACTCTCTTCTTGGACCTCTTGCTTTCTCCTGATGATCTTCCTTTACAGATGTCTTTTTGTAATTGCTTCTATGAGGACTTTTAACTAAACTACCATAGTATCTTTAAATTAGATAAACTTTCTCTGAAAGCAAAAGGTGTTGTCCTGTGGCAGTTGGCTCTCTCCCTCTCACTGTTACTTTTTAAAACAAAACGCTTTCTTAAATACCACCAATAATGCAACAAATTCTCAGAATATTATTGGGTTCAGGCTGTCAACACAATTAGATTTAAATTTGATAGCTTTTTGGTTTCTAAGGGCTTGGTTTAAATTGGTTGGCTAAATTTGATCTTATCAGCAAAATATCAACAAGTTTGAGGTTTTGCCTTTCACCTGTAAGGCCCCTTTACTACAAATGTTTCTATTTCAAGTACTTTTTGGAATTGCACCCTCTGGTTACTCTCAGACCCACATTTTAAAAATCTCTTATGCACGGACAAAGCACAAATGCTTCGAAGGGACCACAGCACTGCTTTTCCCCACTGTCATTTTTACCAACAAGTTCTAATTTCCTGCCTTCTACTTCATAAATACTTCGCAACACCTCCACCCTTAAGAAAAAAGGGAATCATCATTGTGAAAAGATGGCTTCATATTTTTTTAAAATCTTAACACTATTGCTGCAGGATACATAGTTCAGTAATCTAAAGTTATACCTTTCCTACTAATTCTACATATATATAAAAAAGCACTGCACCATACTGGTTCTGTTTTATCTACACATTTTCTTTTAAACCCGCGATTATGCATCTCCAATAATGGGAGGTGATGACCTAGTGGTATTATGGATGTTGTGGATGTTGGGGTGCACATGCAAAGCTGCATTAGGACACTATTTAAACAGGCCAGGACACACTGCAACACTCTAGAACTACATAGGAAAGAGGAAGAACACTTATACAAGATCCTCACTTTAAACGCATATCCCCGCATCCTCATCCATAGATGCCTACAAACAGACAACAAGGGGAGGACACCATACAACCTAACATACTGGCCACACTGCCCTACATCAAGAACACGTTGGAACTGACATCATGACTCCTAAGACCACGAGGAATCATGATGGCCCACAGCCACTCTACGACAAACACTTACAAGAATTAAAGACCCCATTCACACACTATGCAGAACCCGTGGTTTACAAAATACCATGCAACGACTGCCACAAACATTACATTGGACAGACAGAAAGGAAACTAGCCATCAGGGCGGCACGGTGGCTCAGTGGTTAGCACTGCAGCCTCACAGCGCAGGGACCTGGGTTTGATTCCAGCCCCAGGTGACTGTCTTGTGCAGAGTTTGCACATTCTCCCCTTGTCTGCGTGGGCTTCCTCCGGGTGTTCCTGTTTCCTCCCACAGTCCAAAGATGTGCAGGCTAGGTGGATTGGCCATGCTAAATTGCCCATAGTGTTCAGGGGTGTGTGGGTGATAGGGGGATGGGTCTGGGTGGGATGCTCCAAGGGTTGGTGTGGACTTGTAGGGCCGAAGGGCCTGTTTCCATACTGTAGGGATTCTAATGATTCTGGAACGCATGAACATCAGCTAGCGGCAAAATGGCACGACGAACTCTCCTTAACATCAGTACACTCAGACAATGAAAGCCATCAAATGAAATGGGATAAGGTAACCATAGTAGCCTAAGGCAAACATAGACATGTATGGGAATTCCTGGAGGCATGGTTCTCCATTCATACTTGAATCAACAAACATATAGAATTGGACCCCATATACAAACCCATACAGATCAAAACTGGAAATGACCGTACTCACCATAATGGACCGGACAGTATAAATTCCAAGCGGAGTAGAATAACGTCCTCACTATCCAGGGGTATCGTGCTGGAAGATTGGAGAGTGGCAAACATCATTGTTCAAAAAAGGGAATAGGGATAACCCTGGAAATTACAGGCCAGTTAGTCTTACTCCAGTGGTGGGCAAATTATTGGAAAGGGTTCTAAGAGATAGGATTTATGATCACTTGGATAGGCACAGTTTGATTCGTGATAACATGGGTTTTTGAGGGGTAAATCATGCCTCACAAACCTTATTGAATTCTTTGAAGAGGTGACCAAACACGTGGATGAAGATAGAGCAGTGGATGTGGTATACATGGATTTGTTTACTGGCACCCTCGGGCGACTGTTTGTGTGGAGTTTGCACGTTGTCCCCGTGTCTGCATGGGTTTCCTCCAGGTATTCTGGTTTCCTCCCACAGTCCAAAGATGTGCAGGCTAGGTGGATTGGCCATGCTAAATTGCCCATAATGTTCAGGGATGTGTAGATTAGCTGTGTTATAGGGGGATGAGTCTGGGTGGGATACTCTGAGGGTTGGTGTGAACTTGTTGGGCCAAAGGGCCTGTTCCCACAGTGTAGGGATTCTATGATTCTAAGTAAGGTGTTTGAAAGGTTTCCCCATGGCAGGCTCATGCAGAAAGTAAGGAGGCATGGGATATGGGGAAATGTGGCAGATTGGATTCAGAATTGGCTGGCCCTTCGAAGACAAAGGGTGGTAGTCGACGGAAAATACTCAACATGGTGCTCAGTTATGAGTGGTGTACCACAAGGATCAGTTCTGGCTCCTCTTCCATTTGTGATTTTTGTAAATGATTTGGATGTAGGAGTGGAAGATTGGATTAGTAAGTTTGTGGATGATACGAAGGTGGGTTGAGTTGTGGATAGTGCGGAGGGCTGTTCTGGCTCACAAAGGGATGTTGATAGAGGATGCAGAACATGGCTGAGAAGTGGCAGATGGAGTTTAACCCTCAAAAGTGTGAGGTGATTCATTTTGGAAGGACAAATTTGAAAGCAGAATACAGGGTTAACGGAAAGATTCTTGGCAGTGTGGAGGAGCAGAGGGATCTTGGGGTTCATGTCCACAGTTCCCTGAAAGCTGCCACCTAGGTGGATAGAGTTGTTAAGAAGGCGTATGATGTTTTAGCTTTCATTAATGGAGGGACTGAGTTCAAGAGCCATGAAGTTATGCTCCAGCTATATGAAAGCCTGGTTCGGCCACATCTGGAGTATGGTGTCCAGTTCTGGTCACCTCATTACAAGAAAGATGCGGAAGCGTTGGAAAAGATGCAGAGGAGATTTACCAGGATGTTGCCTGGATTGGAGGGAAGGTCTTATGAGGAAAGGTTGAGAGAGCTAGGGCTTTTCTCTTTAGAATGACGAAGGATGAGAGGTGACTTGAGAGAGGTGTACAAAATGATCAGAGGTATAGATAGAGTGGACAGCCAGAGACTTTTTCCTAGGGTGGAGGTAGCTATTACGAGGGGGCATAGTTTTAAAGTGAGTGGAGGTAGATAAAGGGGAGCCACCAGAGGTAGGTTCTTTACTCAGAGAGGGGTAGGGGCGTGGAATGCATTGCTGGGGAGGGTAGTGGAGTCGGCCTCATTAGGGGCATTTAAGCAGCTATTAGTTAGGCACATGGATGATAGTATAAGGTAGGGGTGGATGTTACATAAACCTTAGGTTTATGGTAAAAGTTTGGCACAACATCGTGGGCCAAAGGGCCTAAACTGTGCTGTACTGTTCTATGTTCTAACACCACTTCATCAGAAGCTCCACTGATTATGTCACCTAGTATGGTGATGAAATGTTTGAACAAAAACAAGCCAGCTCAGTGAGCAAGTCAACGGCCTCATCCACAACCTGAGCTACAGATCTTTGCCAAAACTTTAAAGGTTTCAGGAAACTTGGTGTGGCTAAAACTGATGCAGTGGTTAACATTGTTTTTAAATTCTCAAATGCTTCCTGGCATTGTTCTGTCCACTGAAATTTCATGTTCTTCTTCAGCAAATCTGTCAGTGTTGCGACCCTGCTACTAAAGATTGGCAAAAACCCCTGGTAGAATGTCCAGCAGATACACAGGTCACTGAAAGTGGCAACGCAGGTGGAGAAGGTAGTCAACAAGGCGTATGGCATGCTTGCCTTCAATGGCTGGGGCATTAAGTTTAAAATTTGGCAGGTAATGTTGCAGCTTTAGAGAACCTTAGGCCGCATTTGGAAGATTGTGTTCCATTCTGATCGCCACACTACCAGAAGGAACTGGTGGCTTTGGAGAGGGTACAGAAAAGATTTATCAGGATGTTGCATGGTATGGAGGGCATTAGCTATGAGCAGAGTTTGGAGAAACTTGGGTTGTTCTCAGTGGAATGACGGAGGTTGCAGGGCGACCTGATGGAGATCTACAAAATTATAAAGGGCATGGACAGAGTGGACAGTCAGAAGCTTTTTCCCAGGGTGGAAGAGTCAGTTACCAGGGGCCATAGGTTTAAAGGTGATACATGAGGCAAGTTTTTTAGACAGAGGGTAGTGGGTGCCTGGAACTCGCTGCCAGGGGAGGTAGTGGAAACAGATACTATAGTGACTTTTAAAGGGTGTCTTGACAAATTCATGAATAGGATGGGAATAGAGGGATACAGACCCCAGAAGGGTAGGGGTTTTTAGTTATGACAGGCAGCATGTCGATGTAGACTTGGAGGGCCTGTTCCTGTGCTGTAATTTTCTTTGTTCTTTGTTTAACCCACTCAGCCCCAAAAAGTCGAAGCATCTCTTTCTTCGAGGATGGTCTTGGAAATTCCTCAATGGTCTTTGGCTTTCCATTCCTTGGGGTCATCCTTCCATGTCTGAAATTATGTCCTAAGAATGTCACTTCTACCATTGCAAATTCCATTTTTGCCAAGTTTATAACCAGTTTTGCCTCCATTAGTGTTTTAAAGAGCTCTGCCAAATGCACTGTTATCTTTCAGCGAATGGCTAAAGATCACAGAGCTGTCTACATAGACAGCACAATAAGTCAATCCCTGCCACAACTGTGTTCATTAGCCTTTGAAATGTGGCTGGTGCATTCTTCATTCCAAAGGGCATTACTTTGAATTGAGACAGACCATTTGGTGTTACAAATGCAGAAACTTCTTTTGCTCTCTCTGACAAAGGTACTTGCCAGTAACCACAGAGTAAGTCCAACTGTGTGATGTAAGTGGCTCGTCCAACTTTTTCCACACAATCCTACAGCCTTGGAATTGGGTATGAGTCAGATTTAGTTATGGTGTTGATCTTCCGATAATCCACGCAGAACCATTGAGTGCCATCAGGTTTCAGAACCAACACGACCGGCGAACTCCACTCTCTTTGACTGGGCTCAACGATGGAGCATCGCTTGCACTTTCTTCTGTACCTGTGCGCCTTTAGGAAGATTAAGCCTCTAGGGGTGTTGATTTATTGGAACAGTATTCCCTACTTAAACCTCATGCATAATAATACTAATTATTTCTATTCCCACATATGTCTTCATATTTCTGCAACAAACCTTTCAATTCAATCCTTTGTTCCTGAGACAGACAATTCACTATCCTATTCCATTCTCTAAGGATTTCCTCATTCTTTAGTTTATTTCTAGGCATATCAAAATCCAAAGATTCAGATTCTGATTCCTCATTCTGTGGAGCAGTAACTAATACCTGTTTCTCTAGTTCCCTTTCCAAAGGTGCTAGTTTTATTATTTCTGTGGCTTTCCTATCATTTGAAAAGTATGACAGGTAAGGCAAAATTCGACCATGTCCTTATGTAATCCAGGCCAATAGAAGTGCTTTTGGATTTTAGCCTGAGTCTTCCTCACTCCCAAATGACCTCCTTCTGGCAACACAGTCTGGTGCACACATGGGTTTCTTTTTTTCACCTGTGGTAAAGTGCTCCCAGTGTGGTCTACTTTTTTGTTTTTTGTTGAAGGATCTCTCTTTTTCCTAATTTCTAATCCTCATGAAATGAAATTGCTTGTTGGAAGCTAAATTTTGATTTATGCATTAATACATATTCGTCAGCCATCTCTGCCGCTTTTCTTACTTTGGTAACTTTCTGTTCCTCAATATGAGTTCTTATCATCTCTGAAAGTGAGTTTTTAAATTCCTCCAGAAGAATATTCTCTCTAAGATCCTCGTGTCTTTTCTATCTTCAATGCTCTCAACCATCTATTGAAATTGCTATGTTTAATTCTTTTAAAATCAACATAACTCTGACCTGGTTCTTCCTTTATGTTTCTGAACTGTTGCCAAATGCTTTCTGGTGTCGGTTCGTAGGCACTCAGAATAGCCTGTTTTACTTTTTTCTTATTCTCTTGACCCCCTCATCCGACAGCCCTGCCTACCAGCTTAGTCTGAATTAATGTTACTCACATTTCCTCTGGCTAGTTCATCTGTTTAGCCAATTTCTTGAAGGAAATGAAAAAGGCTTTTATATCTTTTTCATCAAATTTTGGTAAGTTTTGACATTCCTATATATCCCTGCTAGGCTGTTGGCTACTGAGTTTTCTTATCCTCGCTTCTATCTTGTATTTTTCCTCCTGCCATATGAAGTCTTTTTACTTTCACTTTCTTCTCTCTCTCTTTCTCTCTGTTCCTCTTTTCTCTCTCTCTTTCTTTTCCCCAGTTTGTAATCTTAATTCCAACTGTCTCACCTTCCTTTCATTCTCTAACTCCAGGTGTCTCATTTGCAATCTAAGTTTTTCTAACTCCACTGCACTTGCCCGCTTCTCTGATATACCTAAGTGCTTGACTAACTCCATTACAGTTTCAGCTTTCCTTTTATCTCAGGTTAAACGCAATCCTAATCTGTTTGCTAATTCTAATAGTATATCCTTCCTCTGTTTTTCTGAACTTTCTTGGCAAATTTGGGAAGCATCTTCAAACCCCAGAACTCTTTAACAATGTGAAAAGCCATTTCCCTCACTTTTAATTTAACCAACAACAAGTAACTGATATTAAACAGATTTTTCTCACCTAAGTTTTAATTAAAGTTGTAGTACACTAATCCCCAACAGTTTGAATCTCTCCACATCCATTCAGATCCCAGATGTGAGCTGTCCGAATCCATCAAGATCACAAACTTGACCGGCCAAATGTCGGACTTGAACGCCCCCCCCCCCAAAAAAAATCTGTTACAGAGTGGTAATGGCTGGACCTCTCTGCTACTTAAACCAAAATGAGCCCCAATCTGCTATTATGGGAGTGGATTCCCTTCCAAGAATTACCCTCAAAACACCCAGAGAAGCTTACATTCCCTCTCATAATCTTTTAAATTAATGGTTAAAGAACAAAGAAAGTTACAGCACGGGAACAGGCCCTTCGGCCCTCCAAGCCTGCGCCAATCCAGATCCTCTATCTAAACCTGTCCTCTATTTTCCAAGTATCTGTATCCCTCTGCTCCACGCCCATTCGTGTATCTGTCTAGATACATCTTAAATGATGCTATCGCGCCCGCCTCTACCACCTCCACTGGCAACGCGTTCCAGGCACCCACCACCCTCTGCGTAAAGAACTTTCCACGCATATCTCCCTTAAACTTTTCCCCTCTCACCTTGAAATCGTGACCTCTAGTAATTGAGTCCCCCACTCTGGGAAAAAGCTTCTTGCTATCCACTCTGTCTATACCTCTCATTATTTTGTAGACCTCAATCAGGTCTCCCCTCAACCTCCGTCTTTCTAATGGAAATAATCCTAATCTACTCAACCTCTCTTTGTAGCTAGCGCCCTCCATACCAGGCAACATCCTGGTGAACCTCCTCTGCACCCTCTCCAAAGCATCCGCATCCTTTTGGTAATGTGGTGACCAGAAATGTATGCAGTATTCCAAATAGAACATAGAACATTACAGCGCAGTACAGGCCCTTCGGCCCTTGATGTTGCGCCGACCTGTGAAACCAATCTGAAGCCCATCTAACCTACACTATTCCATTATCAACGATATGTTTATCCAATGACCATTTAAATGCCCTTAAAGTTGGCAAGTCTACAACTGCTGCAGGCAAGGCATTCCACGCCCTTACTACTCTCTGAGTAAAGAATCTACCTCTGACATCTGTCCTATATCTATCAGCCCTCAATTTAAAGCTATGTCCCCTCGTGGTAGCCGTCACCATCGGAGGAAATCCTCTGATCATCTTGTATGTTTCTATTAAGTCACCTCTTAACCTTCTTCTCTCTAACGAAAACAGCCTCAAGTCCTTCAGCCTTTCCTCATAAGACCTTCCCTCCATACCAGGCAACATCCTGGTAAATCTCCTCTGCACCCTTTCCAATGCTTCCACATCCTTCTTATAATGCGGTGACCAGAACTGCACGCAATACTCCAAGTGTGGTCGACCAGAGTTTTGTACAGCTGCAACACGACGTCATGGCTCCAAAACTCAATCCCTCTACCAATAAAACCTAACACACCGTACACCTTCTTAACAACCCTATCAACCTGGGTGGCAACTTTCAGGGATCTATGCACATGGACACC
>JAHRHZ010000078.1:104116-149819 GCA_024137785.1 Ginglymostoma cirratum | reverse complement strand
TTTTTCTGAAGAAGGGTCTAGGCCCGAAACGTCAGCCTTCCTGCTCCTCTGATGCTGCTTGGCCTGCTGTGTTCATCCAGCTCTACACCTTGTTAAATTTAAACTTAATCTCTCCAAGTTCACAGAGACTGTTTTCTGGGACCTCCTGCTTTCTCCAGCCTTTTTCCTGATGGTCTTCCTTTACAGATGTTTTTCTGTAATTGCTTCTATGACAACTTTTAACTAAACTACCATGGCACCTTTAAATTAGATGGACTTTCTTTGGGAGCAAACGGTGTTGTCTTATGGCAGTTGGCTCTCTCCCTCTCCCTGCCAATTTTGAAAAAAAAAACATTTTCATAAATATCACCAATGATGCCTCAAAATTCTCACAATATTATTGGGTGCAGGCTATTAACACAGTCAGATTTAAATTGGGGACCGCTTTGCAGAACACCTGCGCTCAGTTCGCAACAAACAACTGCACCTCCCAGTCGCGAACCATTTCAACTCCCCCTCCCATTCCTCAGACGACATGTCCATCCTGGGCCTCCTGCAATGCCACAGTGATGCCACCCGAAGGCTGCAGGAACAGCAAATCATATTCAGCCTGGGAACCCTGCAGCCCAATGGTATCAATGTGGATCTCACAAGCTTCAAAATCTCCCCTCCCCCAACCACATCCCAAAACCAGCCCAGCTCAGCTCATCTCCGCCTCCCTAACCTGTCCTTCCTCTCACCTATCCCCTCCTCCCACCTCAAGCCCCACCCCCATCTCCTATCTACTAACCTCATCCCGCCCCCTTGACCTGTCCGTCCTCCCTGGACTGACCTATCTCCTCCCTCCCCCCCCACCTACACTCACCTTTACTGGCTCCATCCCCGCCTCTTCGACTTGTCTGCCTCCTCTCCACCTATCCTCTCCTCTATCCATCCTCTATCTGCCTCCCCCTCTCTCCTTATTTATTTCAGAACCCTCTTCCCCTCCCCCATTTCTGATGAAGGGTTTAGGCCCGAAACGTCAAGTTTTCCTGCTCCTATGATGCTGCTTGACCTGCTGTGTTCATCCAGCCCCATGCTTGTTATCACGATTTTTTTGGTATTTTGTTTTTTACAAAATGAAAAGAACATATAGCGAAATATAATAATTGTAATAAAACTAAAATCTTTAATTAAGCCTGCAAACCCAGGAGCAGCTGCAAGGTCTTTACTGCTCTGTTGGTCGCTATACATATGATCAAAATCTTGGTCAAAGAGGTCAATTTTCAGAAGCATCTTAAAGGTGGAGCAAGTAGCATTAGGGAGGTGGGAATTTCAGAACTTGGGAGCTTGGTAGGTGAAAGCATTACCAACAATGGAGGGTCTTGTTACAGATTATTCCACCTTATGTGTTCAAAGCCAGACTCAGCAGGTAATTAAGCACAACTTTCAAAGATTGAGGTTGTGTATTGGCTACAGCTTGGAGGTTTGGAGCAATAGTGAGAAGTCAGGGTACTTTGAGTGGAGTCTTTACTTCCCTTACTCCTCCATCCATTTCCTGGACTAGTGTCACATCATTGCTCTCACCCTGTTGCAGATCAACTTGGTATAAATCAGTTACATGTTTTAAGGCCATGGGTATAGTGTCTATCCTCCTATTTCATGTGGTAGCTATCTCCTGTACAGCCATAATTATGACCTGCATGGGCCCATTTCAGAGCCATGCTTGAAGCTTGTCTCTATCTCTGCTGAAATCACACAATGTACACAAGCTACGAGTGATATAGGAAGGGAGAGACTGGAAATTATAATTCACCAGGGTTCAGCAAAGTACGATATTTCCTTTTCAAAATACTGACACAAAATGTAATGCTTGGAACGATTTCTCAATCCTGTCTACTTAATCAGCCTGAGGGCCAGCTTGCCCTTTCACTGGTTTCGTGCTGTAAGAATATTCGATCACCTACAAGAGAATTGTTAAGATTTAACATTGGTTACGCAAAGTCAACACCTAACTTCATTAGAAACTTGGCTTAGTAGTAAGCAGAGTGGTGAAACTTAGGAAATAGAACATAGTATTGGTAAGATGCATGGTATGGAGATCCTAAGATTTTATGTCAAGTTTTAGAATGCTTACTTGCAGGGAAAATCAAATGAAAACTGTTGAAACTACCTATTTCATTGAATAAAGGGACAGTAATGAAATAAATGGCAACAGGATTTAACAGCCTTGATGAAGATGAACTCAGAACAAAGAATATGCAGAACAGCATGTAATTAAATGAGATAAGCACTGACCCCATGAACTGCACCTAGGCACAGAAATGGATTAATTGGATAAGAACCAGAATAAAAGGGACCCTCATAAAAAATAATGTGCACCACAGCGGGTCCAGAATCAGAAGATAATGATCCAGAGGCAGTTAAAACTCGAAGACAAACATCCAGACCGTGAAAGCTGTGAGAAACCCTTGATGTGCTCTGCTGTCCATTTTGTAATATGAGCAGCAGAATATGCATTCAACAATAAGTCACTGCCCAGGTTTATCACTCTGATTTGTTTTGAAGCAGATAAATTTATCCTGACTCTTTCTGAACAAAGTTCATTCAAAACTGAGCACTGCTGACAGATCTTTTCCTGCCTGAAAGGTGAGCAAATCTCCAAAATCAGACAATGCTGACTGTCACTCCAGGCTGAGAAGCACTGGGTGGATGAGTGGCTGAAGGAATGTTTGGTACTCGGTGAGGGGGGTGGCAGGGTGGGGGAGTTGGTCCTGATGAAGGGAAGTTTTCATTCTGAAAGTCTCACACAAACCAGTAGCCATTAATTCCTAACTGAATAATGATGAGTGTGTACCTGTGGGGTTGTTTAATTTGCTTAACTTTGCTCTTTCTGGTGTACTGTAGGTTTCTTGTCAAGTATTCAGGTTGTGTTGAATTTGTGAAAGATGCTAGTTCGGTTTCAACTGGAGTACTGTGTTTGTTCTGGGGCTGCACTTTAGGAAGGATGTAATGTATCGAACAGAGTGCAGAAAAGTTCTTTTTATTTTCTTTATTGTGCACGGAATGTTAGATTGTTGAAATTGCTCACATTTATTCATCATGCCTAACTGGCCTGGAAAGGTGGTGATGAGGTATGTTTTTGGACCACAGCAACCATTTGGGTGTAGGTGCCACAAAATAGTGTTAGGAAGGGCTTTTCAGGGTTTTTGACCTGTGTCAGTGAAGGAACAGTAATATTGTTCCAATTCAGGATGAATGTGTCGCTCATAGGGAAACTTGCAAGTGGAGGTCATCCAATGTATCTGTTGACCATATCTAACTGGTGACAGAAAGATGTGTTTGGAAGATGCTGACGAAGGAGTCTTGGTGATTGCTACAGTACAATTTGTGAATGGTACACACAGCTGCTACTTTGTTTCAGTAGTGGAAGGGATGAATCAAATCAATTCTTGAAACATTAACACTGTTTTTCTTTCTTCACATGCTGCCAGACCTGTTGAGTTTTTCCAGTACTTTATGTTTTTGTTTCAGATCCCCAACATCCACAGTTCTTTGTTTAATTTCAGTACCAATGGAAGATGGTTAGATTCATTGCTTGGCACAAGAATGTCACTTGCAGTCATCAAATCGACTTACTGGGAAGAGGAGTCAGCACCAGACACTGTGGGGAAAGAGCATGAATTTGCAGCCGAGTATTCGGAGACCTATTTACTGGAGCAGTGGAGTTGGCTACCTGAACTTTACTCATTCAATTGTGACCTGTGATCAGTGGTGTTCCTCAGGAATCAGTGCTGGGTCCACTTCTGTTTGTCATTTATATAAATGATTTAGATGAGAGTATAGAGAGCATGATTAGTAAGTTTGCAGATGACATGAGGATTGGTGGTATAGTGGACAGTGAAGAAGTTAACTATGATTACAAAGAAACCTTGATCAATTGGATCAGTGGGCTGAAGAGTGGCAGATGGAGTTTAATTTGGATAAATGTGAGGTATTGCATTTTAGTAAAACAAACAAAGGCCAGACTTATACAATTAAAAATAGGGCCTTGGGTAGTGTTGTAGAACAGAGAGACATCGATATTCAGGTACATAATTCTTTAAAGTTTGCAATACATTGAGATAGGGTGGTTGAGAAGGTGTTTAGCATGCTCGCCTTCATTTCTCAGACTTTTGAGTATATAGTTAGGGTGCTATGTTGAGGCTGGTGAGGCCTCTTCTGGTCTCCCTGTTATAGGAAGGACGCTATTAAGCTAGAGAGGGTTCAGAAGAGATTTACCAGGATGTTGCCAGGAATGAATGGTTTGAATTACAAGACTGGATAGGCTGGGACATTTTCCTCTGGAGCTTAGGAGCTTGGGAGGTGATCTTATTTTGACAGCATTAGGCAAGAACTTTCAAAAACTTATAAACTAATAAGGTGTGTAGAGAGAGTTATTGGTAGTTGTCTTTTCCTGAGTATGGGGAATTTCAAGATTAGATGGTAATTTTTTAAGGAGAAAGATTTAAAAAAAAACACATAGGGGCATTTTTGTTTAACATAGAGCGGTTTGTGTGTGTAATGAATCTCAAGAGGAAGTGGTGGTTGTGGGTTCAGTTACAATCATAAAAATGTTTAGATAATACATGAATAAGAAATGTTTAGAGGGATATGTACCAAGCACAGGCAGGTTGGACTAGTTTGATTTGGGATTATGGCTGGCATGGGCTAATTAGACTGAAGTGTCTGTTTCCATGCTGTATGACTTTATGACTCCATAACCGCTTGAAAAAAATCAGAGTGATGTCACAGGAAAGCTAATGAGTTGGTAAGTTTGATTGTCTTGGTCATGGAAGACAGAATGTAATTGTGGAGGGGTGTTTTCTGACTGGAACGGTGGTGTTGAAAACGATCAGTGATGGGGCTTCAGTGTTTGTAATATATGTAAATGATTTGGATAAAAATGTAGGTCCTCTGATTAGTATGTTTGCAGACAACTCGAAAATCGATGGAGCTGTGGACAGTGAGGATGATTATCAAAGGATATGGTAGGATACAGTTCAGTTGATAAGTTGGACAGAGAAATGGCACACGGACTTTCATCTGGGAAGTGCAAAACTTGACCTACTCTTAGGAAATAAGGCAGGGCAGGTGACTGAGTTGTCAGTGAGAGGGGGGAGCGCTTTGGGGCCAGTGACCCTAATTCTATTAGTTTTAAAACAGTGATGGAAAAGGATAGACCGATCTAAAAGTTAAAGTTCTAAATTGGACGAAGGCTAATTTTGACAGCATTAGGTAAGAACTTTCACAAGTTGATTGAAGGTGGATGCTCTCAGGTAAAGGGACAGCTGGAAAATGGGAAGCCTTCAAAAATGAGATAACAAGAGTCCAGAGACACTATGTTACTGTTAGGGTGAAGGGCAAGGCAAGTAGGTGTAGGGAATGCTGGATGACTAGAGAAATTGAGGTTTTAGTCAAGAATAAGAATATGTCAGGTATAGACAGCAGGGATCAAGTGAATCCCTAGAAGAGTATAAAGGCGTAGGAGTTTACTTATGAGGGAAATGGGGAAGGCAGAAAGGGGACATGAGATAGCTTTTGCAAATAGGGTTAAGGAGAAGTCAAAGGAATGCTACAAACACATTAAGGACAAAAGAGCAAATAGGGAGGGAATAGGGCCCCTTAAAGGTCAGCAGGGCCGCCTATGTGTGGAATTGCAGGAAATGGGGGAGATACTAAATGAGTATTTTGCATCAGTGTTTACTGTGGAGAAGGATAATGAAGATACAGAATGTGAGGAAATATATAGCAACATCTTTTAAAATGTTCATATTACAGAGGAGGAGGTGCTCGATGTTTTAAAATGTATAAAGGTGGATAAATCCACCTGATCAGCTGTACCCAAGAACTCTGTGGGAAGCTAGGGAAGTGATTGTTGGGCCCCTTGTTGAGATATTTGTATTATCGATAGCCACAGGTGATGTGCCAGAAGATGGGAGTTTGGCTAACATGGTGCCACTTTTTAAGAAAGGCGGTAAGGAAAGGCAGGGAACTATAGACCAGTGAGCCTGACATCAGTTGTGGGCAAGTTATTAGAGGGAATCCTGAGGAACAGGATTTACATGTACATGGAAAGGCAAGGACTGATTAAGGATAGTCAACATGACTCTGTGCGTGGAAAGTTGTCTCTCACTAATTTGATTGAGTTTTTTGAAGAAGTAATAAAGAGGATTGATGAGGGCAGAGTGGCTGGCTTCAGTAAGGCGTTTAACAAGGTTTCTCACAGTAGACAGGTTAGCAAGGTTAGATCACAGGGAATACAGGGAGAACTACCTATTTGCATACAGATCTGGATCGAAAGTAGAAGACAGAGGATGGTGGTGCAGGGTTGCTTTTCAGACAGGAGGCCTGTGACCCGGGGTGTGCAACAAAGGATTGTTGCTGGGTCCACTGCTTTCCATCATTTATACAATATAGGATGGTGTGAAGATGCTGGTGTTGGACTGAGTTGGACAAGTGTAGAAGTGACATGAAGCCAGGTTATAGTCCAACAGGTTTATTTGGAATCATAAGCTTTTGGATTGCTGCTTCTTCGTCAGGTGACCACTTCACTTGATGAAGGAGAAACGCTCTGAAAACTTGTGAATTCAAATAAACCTGTTGGATTATAACTTGGTGTTGTGTGACTTCTGACCTTGTGGATATAGGAGGCATGGTTAGTAAGTTTGCAGATGACACCAAAATTGGAGGTGTAGTGGGAAGTGAAGGAGATTACCTCAGAGTAAAATGGGGCCTTGATCAGATGGGCCAATGTGCTGAGGAGCGGCAGATGGAGTTTAATTTAGATAAATGTGAGATGCTGCAGTTTGGAAAGGTACATCATGGCAGGACTTATACACTTAATGGAAAGTTCCTGGGGAGTGTTGTTGAGCAAAGAGACCATGGAGTTGCAGGTTCATAGTTCTTTGGAAGTGGAGTTGCAGGTAGACAAGATAGTGAAGAATGTTTTTGGTATGTGTGCCTTTATGGGTCAGTGCATTGAGTACCAGAGTTGGGAAGCCATGTTGCGGCTGTACAGGACATTACTTTGGCCACTTTGGAATACTGTGTGCAGTTTTGGTCTCCCTGATATAGGAAGGATGTTGTGAAACCTGAAAGGGCTCAGAAAATATTTACAAGGATGTTGCCAGGGTTGGGGAGGCTTGAGCTACAGGGAGAGACTCAATAGACTGGGGTTATTTTCCCTGGAGAGTCGAACGCTAAGGGGTGACCTTATAGAGGTTTATAAAATCATGAAGGACATGGATAGGGTGAATAGCCAAGATACCAGGGTGGTGTGTCCAAAACTGGAGGACATGGGTTTAAGGTGAAAGGGGAAAGATTTAAAAGGGACCTAAGGGACACTTTTTTCACACAGAGAGTGGTATGTGTATGGAATGAACTGCCAGAAGAAGTGTGAAGGCAGGTACAATTACAGCATTTAAAAGGCATCTAGATGGGTATAATAGTAGGAAGCATTTAGAAATATAGAAACATTGAAAGTAGGTGCAGGAGTGGGCCATTCAGCCGTTCGAGCCTGCACCACTATTCAGTACGATCATGGCTCATCATGCAATTTCAGTATCCCATTCCTGCCCTTTCCCAAACCCCTTCATCCCTTTAGCCACAAGGGCCATGTCCAGCTCTCTCTTGAATAATCTAATGAACTGGCCCCAACAGCTTCCTGTGTGAGAGAATTCCACAGGTTAACAACTCTCTGAGTGAAGAAATTCTTCCTCATCTCAGTCCTGAATAGCTCACCCCTATTCTTAGACTGTGATCCCTTGTTCTGGACTTCCCCAACATTGGGAACATTCTTCCTGTGTCCTTCCAGTCCAGTCCCATCAGGAATTTACATGCTTCTTTCTTCTAAATTCCAGCGAATACAAGATCAAGTTTAGATGGATATGGGCCAAATGCTAGCAAATGGGAATAGATTAATTTCAGATATCTGGTCAGCATGAATAAGTTGGAGTGAAGGGTCTGTTTCCATGCTGTACAGCTCCATGACTCTAAGTGTGAGGTGATTCATTTTAGGCGGTCAAATGTGAGTGGAAAGTATACAGACCTTTAGAAGGAATGTACAGCGTGATCTTGGGGTGCAAATCCACACCACCCTGTAAGTT
The DNA here is from genome assembly GCA_024137785.1 of Ginglymostoma cirratum. Classification (NCBI taxonomy): domain Eukaryota; kingdom Metazoa; phylum Chordata; class Chondrichthyes; order Orectolobiformes; family Ginglymostomatidae; genus Ginglymostoma; species Ginglymostoma cirratum. The sequence continues at coordinate 141,714 of JAHRHZ010000078.1, read as the reverse complement.
GCAACATAAGTGGATAAGGTGGTAAAGAAGGTAAATGGTGTGTTTGCCTTCATCAGACAGGGCATTGAGTATAAACGGTGGCCAGTCATGTTGCAGCTGTTTCAAACTTCAATTAAGCCACATTTGGATTATTGCCTGCAGTTTTCATCATCACACAATGTGGTTGACTCTTAAATGCCCTCTGGGCAATTAGGGATGGGCAATAAATGCTGCCAAGCCAGCGATACCCTCATCCCGTGAATGAATAAAGAAAAAAAAACACTATAGGACAGATGTGAAGGGATTGGAGAGGGGGCAGAAGAGGTTTACCAGGATGCTGTCTGGATTGGAGGGTATGAGCTATAAGGGATGGTTGGAGAAAGGTGGATTGTTTTTGTTTGAGCGTTGGAGACTGAAGGGCAACCTGATAGAAGTATGTAAAGTTATGAGAAGCATGGATGGTTGGAGTCTTTCTCCCAGAGCGTCAAATACTAAGGGGCATAAGTTTAAGGTGAGAAAGGGAAAGTTTAAAGGAAATGTGCGAGACAACTATTATATACAGAGGGTGGTAGGTGTCTGGAACGCACTGCCAGGGGAAGTGACTAGAAGCAGAAATGTTGAAGAGGCATTTGGACAGACGTATGAAAAGGCAGAGAATAGAGTGATATTGATCTTTGCAGGCAGATGGGATTAGTTTAGAATGGCATCATGGTCAGCACAGAAGGACCTGTCTTACTGTACTCTGTTCTAAAGTGGTGAGCTGATTGACCAGTAAGGAACTACCTTTAGGGATTAAAGACACTAAATAGCAGTAACTTAGAAAAACATATTAGTATTAAAGAATTAATTGAGAAGCAGCAGAAGTAAGCAAATGTCAGCGAATAAAAGAAGTTGAAAAAAGGCTAAGGTAAAGGGAATAGCTTTTAGTGCTGACAATTTTTAAAGTCTTACTTTTGTTTTAAAGTACACGAAGGTGATATTTCAGAGATCCAGGGTAGAAGGGCCTTAGAATTCATATTATTTGAATTTGAAGGCAATCCAATTGTTTGAGTTAAAGGTATAAAAGATGGAAGGAGAGCTCAAGATCGTGGAATGCTCCTGCTCTATGTGCAAAGCCATGCACGTTACCAGTGCCTGTGGCCAGCATGTGTGCAGGACATGTCTCCAGCTGCAACTCCTTGAAGCTCGAGTTTCAGAGCTGAAGCGGCAGCAGGGACACTGTGGAGCATCTGGAAGGCTGAGAATTTCATGGATAGCACATACAGGGAGGTTGTCACTCTGCAGGCAAAGATTCCACAGGCAACAAAGCAATGGATAACTACAAGATACATTAAGAGGTTGAGGAATGTAGTGCAGGAATCCCCTGTAGTCATTCACTAACAAAACAGATGTACGATTTTGGATACTGTTGAGGGCAATGGCCTCTCAGAGGAAAGTGGCAGCAGCCAAACTCTTGCAGCACAGTTGACTCTGCTACATATGAGCGAAGGAAAAAGAATAAGAATGCTATATTAGTAGGGGATTCAATAGTAAGGGGAACAGATGGGTTTGTGGCCACAAATGAGATTCCAAGATGGTATTTTGCCTCCCAGGTGCTAGGGTCAAGGATGCCTTGGAATGGCTACAGAACATTCTGAAGTGGGAGGGTTACCAACCATTGGTCATTGTCCACATTGGTATCAATGACTTAGATTAAAAAAAGTGAAGTCCTCAAAACAGGACATAGGAAGTTAGGAAGAAAATTTAAAAATTGGACCTGAAAGATAGCGATCTCGGGGCGGCTACTGATGTCGCGTTAGAGTAGAAACTTCAGGATATGTTAGATGAATATGTAGCTGGAAAGATTGCAAAAAGGGAAGAGTTTCAGATTCCTGAGGCATTGGGACTGGTTCTCTAGCACATGGGACCAGTACAAGCTTCCTGGACAGGACTGGGACTTATGTTCTAGGGGATGTATTTGTGAGTGCAGTTGTGTAGGCTTTAAACTAAAATGACAGGGGAATGCAAGCGTGTAGTGAGATGGATGACAGTGAAATAAGGACAAAAGAGACAGAATTGGGAATGAAGGTGAAAAGCATAGAAATCAAGGTCTATATTCAAGGAGGGCCAAACAGAACTAGACTAAGAATGCCAAAACAACCAGTGTCAAGGCCCTGTTCCTTAATGTGAGTGGCTTTCACTAAAAAATAAACAAATTTGAATTTTTTTGCACAAATAGTTCTAAACTGGCATGATATAGTAGAGATTAGAGACATGGCTATGAGATGACCAGGAATGGGAACTGAATATCTCGAGGTTCTCAGTTTAGCAAATTGGCAGAAAACAAAGGAAATGGAGGTGGGGTAGCACTGTTGATTAAAAAATACATTTATGCAATTGTGAAGTAGAATCTGTTTGGGTTAAGATTAGAAACATCAAAGATGGAAATGATAGTAGAGGTTGTATGTAGATTCCCAAATTGTAGTAGTACTGTTGGGAAGGTATTGAAAAGGAATTTAGAAATGTACCTAATAAAGATACAGATGTACATATGGCTTATGCAAATCCAATCAGGAGCAATACTAGAGAGGAATTCTTATAACAAAGAATAATACAGCACATGACAACGTGATCAGAGGATTGGATAGGGTGGACTGTGAGAGCCTTTTTCCTCGGATGGTGACGGCTAGTACAAGGGGACAAAGCTTTAAATTGAGGGCTGATAGATATAGGACAGATGTCAGAGGTAGATTCTTTACTCAGAGAGTAGTAAGGGCATGGAATGCCTTGCCTGCAGCAGTTGTAGACTCGCCAACTTTAACGGCATTAAAATGGTCGTTGGATAAACATATGGATGATAATGGAATAGTGTAGGTTAGTTGGGCTTCAGATTGGTTTCAAAGGTCGGCGCAACATCGAGGGCCAAAGGGCCTGTACTGCACTGTAATGTTCTATGTTCTATGTACATGAATAGGCCATTTGGCCTTCCAAACTTGTGCCAACCCATTTTGCCTTCCATACTAAAATATCTTCATTTACAGGATCCCATATCCCTTAATTCCCTATCCATTCCTATATTTGTCCAGGTGTTTCATGAATGCTGCTATTGTGTCTGCCTCCATCACCTCCTCTGGCAGCGTGTTCCAGGTACTTACCAGTCCTTTGTGTGAAAAACTTGCCTCACACATCTCTTTTAAACTCCTCCCTCCGACCCCACACACACACCCCTTGGACCTGAGTCCCCTAGTAATTGACCTCTCCACTCTGTGATAAAAGCCTCATACTTTCCACTCTATCCATGCCATTCACAATCTTATTAACTTCTATCAGGTTGCCCCTCAATCTTCCGGATTCCAGTGAAAGTCAAACCCAGTCTATCTAACCTTTCTTCATAGCTAAAATACTCCATACCAGCCAACAACATCCTGGTAAACCTTTTCTGTACTCGCTCCAAAGCATCCACATCCTTCTGGCAGTATGGTGACCAGAACTGTACGCAATATTCCAAGTGTGGTCTAACTAGAGATCTATAAAGCTGCAACATCACTTATCTATCCTTATACTCATGCCCCTTCCAATAAAGGCAAGCATCCCACAGGCCTTTTGCGCTACCTTATTTACCTGTGTTTCCAGCTTCAGTGATCTGTGGACCTTCACGCTCAGATCCCACTGCATATCAATACTCTTAAGGGTTCTAACATTCACTGTGTAATTTCTACCTGTACTTGACCTTCCACAATGTATCACCTCACATTTGTCTGGATTAAACTCCATCTGCCATTTTTCTGCCCATGCCTCCAACTGATCTATATCCTGCTGTATACACTGACCACCCTTCTTACTTTCCACAACTCCACCAATTTTTTTGTATCATTCGTAATCTTACAAATTAGACAGCTACGTTTTCCTCCAAATCATTTATTTGGACCACAAACAGCAGAGGTCCCAGCACTGATCCCTGTGGAACACCACTAGTCACAACCCTCCACTCAAAAAATCATCCTTCCATTGCTACCCTCTGTCTCCTATGACTCAGCCAGTCTTGCAAGCTCAGCCCAATATCATGTGGCTTCGCTTTTTGTACCAGTGTGCCATGAGGGACCTTATTACAGGCTTTACTGAAGTCCATATAGACAACAGCAACCACTTTCCCCATTCAGGCTGCTTTTGTTGTTCCAGTTTTAAAAATAAAACACCCAAGGCTTCTCAACTTATTTATCTTCTCATAGACTGCTCACCACCTGTTCCCCAATCTCTCTCTAAAAGAAACCAAGACAAAACACATCTCTTAAAGCCATGGCATTGTCATATACTGCTATGGACATCTGCTATGTACTTGCCCACTTACCCAAATCATACTGAAGCATCTTTGCATCTTCCTCACAGCGTAGTCTCTCACCCAGCTTTGTGTCATCTGCAAACCTGCAGGTATGATGTGTAATTCCATCATCTAAATCATTGATATATATTATGAATGTCTGGGGACAAAGCACTGATTCCCTTGGTACCCCATTGGTACTGGGTCTGCCACTCAGAAAAAAAAATCCATTTATTCCTACAGCAAGAGAGCCCCACTCCTTTCCAAAAATCTTTTCGTTGTGAAGGTCAACATATCATTTACTTTTTTCACCACCTGCTGAACCTGCCTGCTTGCTTTTAGCTACTTGTGGCAGTCGTTGCATGGTATTTTGTAAACAACGTTGGTTCTGCATGTTGTGGGAATGGGGTCTTTAATCCTTGTAAGTATTTGTCGTATAGTGGCTGTGGGCTCATGGGACACCATTGATTCTTAGTGGTCTTAAGAGTCTTGTCAGTTCTGGTATGTTCTAGATGTAGGGCAGTGTGGCCAGTGTGTTAGGGCGTACTGTGTCCTCCTGTTATTGTCTGTTTAGTAGGCATCTGCAGACGAAGGATATCCATTTATAGTGAGGATTTTGTATAGGTGCTCTTCCTCTTTCCTGTGTAGTTTCGGGGTGTTGCAGTGTGTCCTGGCCTGTTTGAATAGTGACCTAATGCAGCTTTGTTTGTGGGCATTGGGGTGGTTGCTGTGGAAGTTGAGGATTTGATCAATATGGGTTGCTTTTCTGTATACTGAGGTTTGGAACTCCCCGTTGGTCATATGCTCAACTTTAATATCCAGAAACAGAAGTTGATTGTTGTTTTCTTCTTCCCTTGTGAATTTAATCCTTGCAAATATGCTGTTGATGAGGTGGTGGGTCTCTTCTAATTTGTTGAGTTTAATGATGACAAGTATGTCGTCTACATACCAGATCCACTGTTAAGGTTGAATGCTGGGAAGGGTGGTGTGTTCTAGTCTTTGCATGACTGCTTCTGCAATGAGTCCTGAGATGGGTGACCTGATTGGTGTGCCGTGAACCTGTTTGTTTACTTGATCATTAAAGATGAAGTTTGTGGTGAGGCAGATGTCTTGTAGTTTACATATATTGTCATTGCTGATTGAGCTACTGGTCTGCATTGCTGCTTCCTCTAGTAATGTGGCCACTGTTTCTTTGGCTAGTGGGATGTCGATTGATGTGAATAAAGCTGTGACGTCAAAGGATACCATAATCTCATTGTCACTGATTTTTTGTTCTTGAGGGTATTGAGGACATCTTGGGTTGAGTGGATGGAATGGGTGATCTGTCGACTGGGTGTTTCAATCTCTGTTGTAGGTCCTTGGCCAGTTTGTGTGAAGGTGTAAATAACACAGTATGGAACTGGAGGAACACAGCAGGCCAGGCAGTATCACAGGAGCAGAAAAGCTGACATTTTGGGTCAGGACCCTTCTTCAGAAATGAAGAGGGAGGCACCGACTCCTGCTAGAAGGTCCAATTCTGCAGGCTCCGCTCCATGCCAGGGACACTAGCCAATCCCCATGCCTAAATTACGAGGCACCTGCATGATGATGTCAGGCCCCTGCCTCCCCAATATGGGTCTGCGACACAAAGTGGGACAGTGTAGGTAGACAACTAGTCAATGACGAGGTAGGAGGCTGCCCTGTAGAATTTCTTTGGGATACTGGAAGTTCCCGCACAACCTTAAACACCTTGAAATTTAATGATCTGTCCTGGCAGACAACAGGAACTATTGTTTTAAGTGGATTTACTGGTCATACACAGGAGGGGTACACTACTGAACCCATGGAAATTAAACTAGGCAACATTACATGCCACCACCCTGCTATCTTAGTTAACCTTTCCCCAGACACAGAACACATCCTCAGTGTCAATTTCATGACTAGGTGTAACCTTGCCGTTGATCCAGTAAATGCCTGCATATGGAAGATGCCCCCAATTAGCAAGGCGCCACCTATCAGCTGAACAGGAAATTATTTTAATCGGATCAGTACAATAGGAGAGTTTGGTTCAATCCCCTAACAATGACTAAGGATCTGGTTATGCAAGAAGTGATTATGAAACACAAAGGGATATTCGCCAAGCATAAACATGACTGTGGGCATATTCAGGAAGAGGTGATAATTGAGGGACCAGACCCAAAACTGCAAAGACAACATGGTTTCCCCAGTCAGGCAGTTGGGGAGGTAGCCAAGGTGATTGACAGTCTTTTACAACAAGGAGTGCTGCAACCTGTAGCCTCCACTAATAATGCTCCAATTTGGCCTGTCAGGATGTCAGATGGTTCGTGGCATTTAACTATTGACTACCAGTAACTCAGTAAAGTCACCACCCTCACTGCATAAACAGTAGGCCCTAACCCAGCTACAACAATGAAGCAAGCCCCGCAAGCAAAATACTTCACAGTACTTGATATTAGTAATGGTTTCTGGTCCATACCTTTACATCGGTCCTATCAGTATAAATTTGCATTTACCTTCCAAGAACAACAGTATACCTGGATCTGTTTACTCCAAGGGTTCCATTACTTACCCTCGATTTTCCACAGATGATTAGCCAAGGCATTAGAAAAGTTTTCCTGGCCAGATTGCCTCGTACAATATGTAGACTGAAACAAAGGAGGAACACATGCAATGCCACAGTGATGCCACCCGAAGGCTGCAGGAACAGCAAATCATATTCAGCCTGGGAACCCTGCAGCCCAACGGCATCAATGTGGATTTCACAAGCTTCAAAATCTCCCCTCCCCCAACCGCATCCCAAAACCAGCCCAGCTCATCTCCGCCTCCCTAACCTGTTTTTCCTCTCACCCCAAGCCACACCCCCATCTCCTATCTACTAACATCATCCCCACCCTTGACCTGTCCATCCTCCCTGGACTGACCTATCTCCTCCCTACCCCCCTACCTACACTCACCTTTACTGGCTCCATCCCCGCCTCTTCGACTTGTCTGCCTCCTCTCCACCTATCCTCTCCTCTATCCGCCTCCCCCTCTCTCCCTATTTATTTCAGAACCCTCTTCCCCTCCCCCATTTCTGATGAAGAGTCTAGGCCCGAAACGTCAAGTTTCCCTACTCCTATGATGCTGCTTGACCTGCTGTGTTCATCCAGCCCCGTGCTTGTTATCTCAACACCTAGATGAATTACTCAACCTCTTGCACATTTGTAAAACAAACCCATAAAAGGTGCAGATTCTACAGAATAGAGTTACCTACTTGGGAACAATAGTCACCTATGGGAAAAGAAAGATGGACCAAAAGTGAATAGATTTTTATAGCACGACTCCCTCTTTCCTGAGATGCTAGCGCACTCTGATCTTTCTTGGGTCTAGTGGGGTACACCAATGCAATCCAAAATGGCAATCTCTGTCCCTGTGTATCCTTTGTAAATGAACTGTCCTGAAGGTGTGCTAATGGTTTAGACTAAAGGTATGTCTTCTGTTTCCTCCCTGTGGCTCCTTCGGGGAGCCTGGGATTTGTCGGATGGGTTGTCTGGCACGTGATGGTGAGTAGCATTTATTACAAGCATCCTTCTCTCCCCAGCCTCATTTCCTTTCCTCACTCACTGTATGAAATTAATATTGGGTATGCATGCCTTTATTGGTCAGTGCATTGAGTAGAGAAGTTGGGAGGTCATGTTGCAGCCATACAGGACATTGGTTAGGCCACTTCTGGAATACCGCATTCAATTTTGGTCTCCTTGCTATAGGAAGGATGTTGTGAAACTTGAAAGGGTTTAGAAAAGATTTACAAGGATGTTGCTAGGGTTGGAGGGTTTGAGCTATAGGGAGAGGCTAGATAGGCTGGGGCTATTTTTTCTGGATCATTGGAGGCTGTGAGGTGACCTTATAGAAGTTTATAAAATCGTGAGGGGTATGAATAGGTGAAAGGGAGGGTAGGGAAGTATAAAACTAGAGGGAATAGGTTTAAGGTGAGAGGGGTCATATTTAAAAAGGACCTAATGAGCAACTTTTTCATGCAGAGGGTAGTGCATGTGTGGAACGGCTGTCAGAGGAAGTGATGGAGGCTGGAACAATTACTACAATTTAGAATAGAATATCCTTTATTGTCACATTTAAAAAGCATCTGGATGGGTATATGAATAGGAAGAGTTCAGAGGGATATGGGTCAAATGCTGGTGAATGGGACTAAATTACTTTAAGATATTTGGTCGGCATGGATGAGTCGGACCGAAAGGCCTGTTTCCATGCTGTACAGTTCTATGTCTCTATGACTATGTTTGTCCTCACTCATACTGAGCTGTTTGTGTTAATTTTGCATTGGCCTTTTGTGGTGTTGTGCATGAGGAATTGAGACAAAGTGTAGTCTTCAGATGGAATAGTTTATGTGCCATGGAGATAATGGGGCTACAGTATACAGGAGTAATCCATTCTGCCTTAGCCTACTTTCATTATAATTCCTCTGCTGACACTTGGAGTCTTAGGATGCCTTACAGCTCAAGTTTTCTTTCAGCAGTGCAGCAAGCTGGGAGAACAGCACCTCATTTTCTGCTTGGGACCCTGCAGCCTTCTGGACTCAGTATCAAGTTCAATAATTTTAGGGCTTGAGATCTCCCATGTCCTTATCCCAAAACCAAACACCAGGCCTTGTTATCACATAGTCTGTTACTACACACAACCCATTGTTAGCCACTAAAAGTCTCCATTAACAGCTATTTACCCTCCCAGCCAGGTTGTCATCCACTCCTTTGTCTGTCCAACTGTTCTTCTCTCTCTTTGGGCTCTATCCCCACCTATCATTTTCTCTTTACCGTTCTCCCGAACCTATCTTCTGCATATAAACTGACATTTTCCTAGCTGCCATCAGTTCAGAAGAAGGGTCACTTGACCCAAAACATTAACTCTGATTCCCCTCCTAAGTTTAGCTTAGTTTTAAACAGATGGTCACCCTCTATCAAACTGAATTCAAGAAAAATAACATGGTAGGTCAGTGGAAGGGTAGCACTGTTAATCAAGGATGGCATTTGTACAATAGCAGAAATTTGTTCAGGAGATCAAGATGTAGAATCGGTGTGGGTGGAGAAGCATGTAGGGGAAATAATTCACTAGTGGGCGTGGTCTACAGGACTCCACCATGTTTGACAAAGGTGCAAGAATAAATACATACAAGATAGGAAAATCGGATTGACCCTAGTAAGGCAAGATGAGAAGTTTTTACCGGTCAAGATTATTTCTTAAAGCACCACATTCTAGAAGCAACAAAAGAGCATTATTTAAAATATATATTTTTTCTATTCAACCTGTTCATGGATATTACATACCTCTGGAGCAGACTTCCCAGCACATTTTGAGTGGCCTACAAGACACACTAAATGACTGGAATAACGTGATAGGTATAAGAGTCGCATGGCAAGGAACTAACCAAAGTAATAAGCAATCCAAAACTGCATAAACTAATTAAGGTAGAGACATCATAACAATTTATCAAGGTGGTGTCAAAACAGGACGGTAGGGAAGATTTTACAGATACAGAATAATGTGGTGGGGTCAGATGTAGCACACCATGAACCCAAGATCACAGTTGAGGCCGTCTTCATTGGTATGGAACTTGGCTATCAGTCTCTGCTCGGCATTCCTGCATTGTTGTGTATCTCGAAGTCTGCCTTGGAGAATGCTTGGAATTTATACTGGCTGGTCCGTACCATACAGATCAAAACCGGAAATGACAGTACTCACCATAACAGATCAGACAGTATAAATTCCAAGCAAAGTAGAATAACATCGGTTCATCGGAGGCTATACTGATGATTTCACTTCGCATGGTGACAAAACGTCTGGCAGCATCTGTAAAGAGAAATCAGAGTTAACGCTTCACGTCCGGTGACCCTTCCTCAGAACCGGGTGAGAGGACAAACCTGAATCATTCCATGGTGAAAGACAGATGATGTCAAATCCTGATTGAGTGACTGCCATCAGATGATGTTTCTTCGTAAAATCCCTTCAGCCCAATAAGTCCACATTGACCCTCATGGCATCCCACCCAGTCACATCCCCCTATAACCCAACTAATCTACATATTCCTGAACACTAAGGGCAATTTAGCATGACCAATCCACCTAGCCTGCATATCTTTGGACTGTCGGAGGAAACCCACGCAGACACGGGGAGAACGTGCAAACTCCACACAGACTGTCGCCTGAGAGTGCAATCGAACCCTGGTCCCTGGCGCTGTAGGGCAGCATTGCTAACCACTGAGCCACCGTGCCGCAATAATATGCAAGTTTCTCAATCATGTTCTGATGTAGGATTTTGCAACTAATGAGGCAACAATGCCAGCAGAGCCATTTTGAACCTGCAGACTCTTAGGATAAATGAAAAAGTAATGTGATTTGAACATGGTGGGTGGCGCGGTGGTTGGCACTGTTGCTTCGCAATGCCAGGGGCCTGAGTTTGGTTCAGACCTTGGGTGGCTGTGTGTGTGGAGTTTGCACATTCTCCCCATGTCTGCGTGGGTTTCCTCCCACAGTCTGGACATGTGCAAATTGGTCTTGATGGGTTGCCAGTGATATCTGGAGATGTGCTGTCTAGGCTAGATGGATTGGTTGTGGAGGTGCAGGATTGCAGGAATGGGGTGAGGGGGGATGCTGGGTTGCTCCCTGGGCTGACTGGCCTGCTTCCATGCTGTGGGGATTCTATGAATATGATTGCCAGGCCTCCATTGACTCAATTAACAAAATACACAGACCTCAGGTGCTTATAGTGCAAAGCTAGTGGCAACATGTCTAAAAGATGAGCTACTGAGGTGTTAGGCTCAGGAGAACCAATTCAGTTGCCAGTCACTGTTGAAATCGTCAGAGGACCCAGGGTTGGTGTTGGCCTGTTCAGTAACAATAAGAAGCCAAATGATTTCTAATGGCACTAATGAAATCACTGTGACTATTAGAAGTGGAGTTAGAGGGGATGGATTTGATTTTGCTGGGCCAATTTAAAAAGCTTTAGAATATCATATTAATATTGTGAAGATAGCAGATGAATTTTATGAAAGGAGGGTATGATATTTGTGCCAAAATAGATCAAAATTAAGTGATTCAAGTGAAAGTAAGGTGAGCAGTAGAAACTGACTTTTCTGTAGGAATGAAACCGGAAGAAATGTCTCAAACAAAGGAAACCTGAATGGACATTGGTTAGGCCACTAGGATGTTGTTGGGGTTGGAGGGTTTGAGCGATAAGGAGAGCCTAAATAGGCTGGGGCTATTTTCCCTGGAGTGTCAGAGGCTGAGGGGTGACCTTTATAAAATCATGAAAGGCATGGATAGGATGCATAGCCAAGGTCTTTTTCCCAGGTTAGAGGAGTGCAAAACTAGAAGGCATAGGTTTAAAGTGCAAGATTTAGAATGGACCTAAGGGGCAACCTTTTTGCACAGAGGGTAGTGCATGCATGTATGGAACGAGCTGCTAGAAGAGGTGGAGGAGGCTGATACAATTACAACATTTAAAAAGGCATCTGGATGGGTAGGAAGTAGGAAGGCTTTAGAGGGATATGAGCCAAACATTGGAAAATGGGACTAGATTAATTTAGAATAACTGGTTTGTATAGGTAAGTTGGACCGAAGGGTCTGCTTCTGTGTTGTACAGCTCTATGAACTTAATACATATAACTATTATATTGAGCTATTACAGAGACTTTGTTGAGTGAAGGACAAGACTGGCAGCTTAATGTTCTGGGATTTAGACATTTCAGGTGAGATAGAGAGGGATGTAAATGAGGTGGGAGCGAGGGGCTTGTGTTACTGAATGTACTGAGGGAGGACATCTTGGAAGGTTTATCCAGCGACCCATATGGATAGAACTCAGGAACAGAAGGGTACAATCACTTTGATAGAATTGCCCTACAGGCCTCTCAACAGCCAATGGGTGAGAGAGGAACAGATGTGTTGAAAAATCATGGAAAAATGTAAAAACGTAAAAACAACTATGGTGCTGTGGTGGGGGTGGGGGGGAAATGGAGGTTTAACTGCCCCTATATTGACTAGGACAGGGACTCCGATGGGAGGATTGGATTTGTGAGCTGCATACTGGATAGTTTTTTGAAACAATATGTAATAGCCCAACTGGGAAAGGAGCCATACTACATCTGATATTAGGGAATGAACCTAGTCAAGTGTTTGAAGTTTTGTTGAGGGAGCATTTCATGAACAGTGACCACAATTCTGTAAGTTTTACTTATGGATAAGGACAAGAGTAGGCCTCGGGTGAAAGTATTATAATTGGGGTAGGCTAGCCACCACAATATTAGACAGGAACTGGGGAACGTAGATTAGGGACACCGGTTTGAGGGCGAGTCTACGTCTGTCATGTTGGAATCTTTTAAAGGACAGTTAATTAGAGTTCAGAATCAGTGAAAATGAAGGATAAGGCAAGATTCAGGAGCCTTAGTTGACTCAAGAAATTGTGAGCTTAGTCAAAAAGCAAAAGGATGGATACATAAGGTTTATGAAACTAAAGACCGAGCCCTCAAAGAGTACAAAAATAGCAGGAAAGAACTCAAACAACAAACTAGGAGGGGCTAAATTTAATTAATAATAAAAATATACATAAATTAATGAAGTAATTAACTAAGTAGAGATGGCTGAACAGGTGATGTGTTGTAGCTGTATGAAATGGGTGCTGATCGATCCCATTGCTCACGGAACTTCTGCTCAGAGTTGATGAGTTGGAACCTGAGCTTCGGTCACTGTGGCACATCTGAGAGAGGGAGAAGTACCTGGATGCTATGTTTCAGGAGGCAGTCACACCTGGTAGATTAAGTACTTCAAATCTGGTCAATGGCCAGGGACAGGAGTTGTGACTGCAAGCCAGGCAGGTCGAGAGATCCTGCAGTCAGGGACAGGGAAGCCTCCGCTCTTGACCTCGTCCAACACGCAAGGTACTTGCTCCCTGTGTGGATGAGGAAAAGAGCTGCAGGGAGGATGAGCCAACTGACCACCGCACTGGGGCACGGGAGGCCATTCAAGAGGGGGCAACAAAGAACAAAGAAAATTAAGTATATAGGAACAGGCCCTTTGGCCGTCCAAGCCGCCACCGACAAAAAGAGAAGTGTAGTTGTAGGGGATTCTATAATTAGGGGAACACATATTATCCTTTGTAAACAGAATCCAGAGTCCCGCATGGTGTAACAGGGTGTACAGCTGGATGAACACAGCAGGCCAAGCAGCATCAGAGGAGCAGGAAAAGCTGACATTTCGGGCCTAAACCCTTCTTCAGAGGGTCTGTTCAGGAATAGGAACCAAATTAAAGAATAGGTCCTCAAAAGGGCTATAATCTCCAGACTACTGCCAGAGTCACGTGCAAATTGGCGTAGGGACATAAGAATAAGGGAAATAAACACATGGCTAAGAGTGGTGTGGGGAGAAACTGGACAAACTTGATTTGTTTTCACTTAAATATCAAGGGATGAAATCACGACCTGATAAAAGTTTACAAAATCATGGATGAAATTAATAGTTCAGAGTCTTTTTCCTCAGGTAGAAATGTCAAAATTATGAGATGTAGTTTTAATGTAAGAGGATAAGTTTAAAGGATATACAAGAGGCAGGTACCTTTCTCCTCCCACACAGATGGTGACATTTATATCATAAATGATTTGGATGAGAAGAATGGAGGAGGCATGGTTATCAAGCTTGCAGATGACACCAAAATAAGTGGTGTAGTGGACTGTGAAGAAGGTTACCTACGATTACTAAGAGATTTTGATCAATTGGATCAATAGGCTGAGGAGTGGCACTTGGAATTTAATTTGGATAAATATGAGGTATTGTATTTTGATAAAACAAACAAAATTTAAAGATTAAAATTAAAATTAAAAAAGGTAGGACCCTGGGCAGTAGTGTAGCATGGACAGACCTAGGGATTTAGGTGTATAATTCTTTGAAATTTGCATCACATAGGCAGGATGGTTAAGGTGGTGTCTAGCACGCTTGCCTTTATTGCTCAGAACTTACATGGGCAATTGTTTGCAAGGATGGCAGTGGTATTCAAGAGTTTCTTTATCCAGGATGGACTAAAGATGGCAGTTTGGAAGGGGAAAGGGAAAGGGACACGGATGGGCAAGACAGTAACGTTAACAATATCAGTGAATGTGGGGACATTGTGAGATTAGTAGTTTATTAAGAGCAGGAGTTGCATTTCTTGGACAGAATGACATGGGACATATAGTAGATGTGCAGAAATTTCCTCCAATTCAATACTGGGAAGACAGAGGCCATTGTTGTCATTCCCTCACTCCCAATTATATCTCTTCTTGACAACAGTCTAGGAAAAGACATTAAAGCAACTGGAAGATAAACTAAAAGGAGCAGTAGGCACAGGCCTCTGCAATTTAGAATATTACAGACAGTCTCGCCTAACGGATTAGTGAAAGGGAAGTAGCAGAGACAGAGGATTGGATTATCTCAATCTTTGCCACAAACATTTTCTATGAGCTCCTCATGCATTGTTAGAGGTGACAATGGAAGAGACAGGGAGAGGGAGAGCAATTCACAGAGAACGAACTTGATATATAGATAATCAGAAAGGTTCAACACACTGTAGTTAACACAAAGCTAATTTATTTAAATTTATCCAGAATATTAACACCCAACTAAACTGTTGTTTCTTAATATCAGCAGAAAGAAACACAAAAGATTATTGTTTATCCCTGAGTGATAATTCACAGTAAAATCCAATCACTGTATTTTTTTGTGAACTTGTCGGTGTCTCACCAGGTGCGCTGACTGAGTAAATCCCTTCCCACACTCAGGGCAGGTGAATGGTCGTGCTCCTGTGTGAACTCGCTGGTGTGTCTGCAGGTTGTATAACTGAGTAAATCCTTTCCCACACTCTGAGCAGGTGAATGGCCTCTCCCCCGTGTGAAGTCGCTGGTGTACAGTGAGGTTATATGATTTCTTGAACCCAGTTCCACAGTGTGTGCATCTGAATGGTCTCTCATCGGTGTGAGCACGTTGATGGGACATCAGTTCTCCAGTGCTTTTAAAGCACTTTCCACAGTCAGGACATTTAAAAGGTCGCTCATCACTGTGAACACGTTGATGTGTTATCAGGTTCCCTGAACATTTAAAGCACTTACCGCAGTCTGAACACTTAAAAGGTCTGTCGTCACTGTGAACGCGCTGGTGTGTCAATAGGTTATATAACTGAGAGAATGCCTTCCCACACTCTGAGCAGGTGAACGGTTTCTCCCCAGTGTGAACTCGCTGGTGGACAGTGAGGTCAGATGAGTACTTGAACTGAGTGTCACAGTGAGAGCATCTGAACGGTCTCTCGTCAGTGTGAACACGTTGATGGGACATCAGTTCCCCAGGACTTTTAAAGCACTTCCCACAGTCTGGGCATTTAAAAGGTCTCTCCCCAGTGTGAACTCGCTTGTGTTGCAACAAGTTGGACAACTGATTGAATCCCTTCCCACACACCGAGCAGGAAAATGGCCTCTCCCCTGTGTGACTGCGCCGGTGCCTTTCCAGGTCAGAGGGGGATGTAAATGCCTTGCCACAGTCTCTACATTTCCATGGTTTTCCCCCAGTGTGACTGAGCTTATGTCTCGACAGTCCAGATGAATGGCTGAAGCCTCGCCCACACACAGCACAACTGTATGGTTTCTCCCCACTGTAAACGATGCTTTTTCCTTCCATTTTAAACCTCAATGATATTCAGGTCCTGATGAGACGCCAGTTTCAGTTCCCTCCTTTCCAAACATGCTAATTCATTAAATTAAAAAACAAAACAAAAAACTGGAGTGAGACACAATACAAAAAAAAAGTAGTTTGTGAAACTAAGCAGAACATATCTGATTGTTTGAAGAATGAGGAAAAAAAAAGTAACCATGAAAGCTGCTGGATTGTCATGAACACCCAACTGGTTCACGAATGTTCTTCAGAGAAGGAAACCTCCTGTGCAATCTGGACCTACAGAAGACTCAGGCTACCATGATAGGAGTGAAACAATTAGAGGGTTGAGATAAGAACAGGGTGTCTCAAAGGGTGGATCCACCTCTGAAATATGGTCTAAGGTTGCATTTGCCTCAGCTGAAACTGATTTTGAAATTCTGCTTTCCTCTGTTACTAGACTTTACAATACTGATACCTTCCTTTCTCAGCTCCCATACTGGACATCTATAAATACAAAGATAATCCAAAATTCTACCTCACCCTTCTTCACACCACGACCCTTTCACTAACACCACTCTGTCCAGTAGCATACAAAAGTTCCGGATTCAATAACAACTCGTTTAATAAATTCTCATACACATTTTCAAATTTGATATTGCAAAATATTGGAAATAATTTCCATCAAACAAAACAAACTTCAAGAAAAAAAACTGTGGATGCTCTAAGTCAGAAGCAAATACAAAAACTATGAGAAAAGCTCAGCAGGTCTGGCAGCATCTGTGAACAGAAATCAGATTTAACTCTTTGGGTCCGGTGACCCTTCCTTAGAACTGTGTGAGAAGACAAACCTTAATTGTTCCATAGTGAACGATGGATGATGTCAAATCCTGACTGAGTGACTGTGTCAGATGTTGTTTCTTCATAGAATCCCTACAGTGTGAAAACATGCCCTTCAGCCCAGCAAGTCCACACTGACCCTCAGAGCATCCCAGCCACACCCACATCCCTATAACCCAACTAATCTACACATCCTTGAACATTACAGGCAATTTAGCATGACCAATCCGTCTAGCCTGCACATCTTTGGACAGTGGGAGGAAATCCACGCAGACCTGGGGAGAATGCGCAAACTCTACAGAGACAGTTACCCAAAGGTGGAATCAAACCCTGATCCCTGGCGCTGTAAGGCGGCAGCGCTATCTCTGAGCAAGCTATAACCCCACTGCAAAGACCCTCTGATGCTGCCTGGCCTGCTGTGTTCCTCCAGATCCACGCTGTGTTACCTCTGACTCCAGCATCTACAGTTCTCACTATATCTGAGTGCTAACCACTGATCCACCGTGTGTGTTTGTTTCTGAGTTTAGCAGCAAATCCATCTCATTTGATAGCCTGTAAAAGCAGTTTACAGGAAAAAAAAACCTCACCGTCAATCCAAGGCAGAAATTCAGAAGAAACCATCATTTGCTGGGTATTAGTTTGCTGACCTTAAATCCCTGGCGTTCCCATTCCCTCACAAAGTAAGGTACGCATGCGCGTCTGACTGCTCCTTGCTCCTTTCAAGAGGCGTCGCACGACCAGCCCCAACAAAAATGGCGACGGTAACCTGGACCTGTCACTGCCTAAGGCCTGCAAACACGGGACACGGAGTCTTGACTTCGAGTCTGTCGGGCGTTTATGAAACCTCCTCGTCTGTCAAGTACCTTTTCTCCCCGCCGTTTGTTCCCTTTTACCGTCTCCTTCAAGCCTTTTACTGAAACCACACTTCAGTCACAGACGACCTCAGTGAATGATCGTGTACTGCTGCGGCTAGCCCCACCCGCCGGTCGCATCTATTGGCTGGAAGTTCACATGTTTATTCCCTTCTTTTCCAATTGGGTCAGACAACAGTCAATCACGGAGCCCCCCCCCCCCGCACAAGCCCCCGGACGTGAGGTCGAGGGGCGTTGAGTTTTGCTGAAGTTTTACTTGATTCAGATACGATGATTGTAATCTTTATTGTTCCCAGGGGAGTGAATCGCAATTTAAGTCTCCAAAATCAAAAATTAACACTTTTACTGACCCAAGGGCAGGTTTTATTAGACAGGGCTCAACACCTTTAATATCCCAGGGCAGGAGCTAGCACCTTCTTTGCCCTCAAACAGGGATTAAACCCTTTGAGATAGTAGGAACTGCGGATGCTGGAGTCTGAGATAACAAGGTGTGGAGCTGGAGGAACCCAGCAGACCAAGGCGGCATCAGAGGAGCAGGAAAGCTGATGTTTTGGGTCTGGACCCTTCTTCAAAAAATTAAACCCTTTGTTTTTTGCAAATCCTTTTAGTGTCCACAGAAGAGTAACTGGCACTTTTTCTGTCCGCGGGATGCGATTTCGCTTTTTTTCCACAGATCCAGGGTTGGGAAAGCCACCTTCACAGTCCACAGGACCACGGTTAGCAGGTTTACTGACTCCTGACATGGATTAGGATTATTATGTTCCCAGTGCTGGGATTAGTTTGTTGTTTCTGCAGGAAAATAATTAGCGTCTTTACTGTCTCCTGGACAGGGTTTAACACTTCTTCTATCCCTGGGACAGGAAATTAGCCCCAAGTAGCATCTGCTTCTAGTGCAGATTCATAGAGACTGCAGCTGAGGCAAGTTTGAGTCCAGTACGAGACCTGGCAACATCAGCAGTGACTGCATTGGCAAGGTGTGCCCAATGTGGACTCGTGGCGGCTGGGTCAAAATTGGGCCAGTGGGGTACCTGGCAGCTTCCGTGGCATCTACATTGGTGAGGTCCAGGTGGGATTCATACTGGCAAGGGTGTCAATGGATGCGAGATGGCACCGAAGAATAATGACTTTCATTCCGCCTGTGGAATAGCAAAGGGGACTTCAAGTCTAGCCACCAAGCCCATGACGGAGCACTTAACACGAAGGACTGTAAAGTTGGGCACTTTCTTTATTTCTTCATTTTTCTGCTTTATATTCTATGTTTTAGTTTATTTTTCCGGGTTTTAAAATCATGCTGGAGATAGGTGACACTATACAACACTTTTCACTGTATTTTATAACAAGATACCGATGACAATAAACAAATCAAATCAAGGTGCACAAGTCAGGGTTTAGAACCTTTTTTTGCCCCCAGGTCGGGGAACAGTACCTTTACTGTCTGCAATCTTTTACTGCATCCAAGACAGGAACTAAACCTCTTTGCTGTCCCCCGGACAGCGAATAGCACCTTTTCTCTCCCCAGAATAGGATGAGCCCCTTTACTTTTCCAGGACCAGGATTAGCAGTTACACGGCCCTTGGGATTGGCATCTTTTCTGTACTCAAAGTAGGAATTAGCATCGTTGTTTCTGCCTGACAATGGTTAGCATCTTTACTGTCTGCAGGACAGAGATTAGCACCTTTTCAGCCCCCAATGGTAGGAATAGCCACCTTTACTGTCTTTATGAATGGCATTAGTATTTTTATTGTCTTCAGACCAGGAATTTGCACTATTATTGTCCCAAGACAGAGATCTGCACCTTGTTTCAGAGATCGTAGGAACTGCAGATGCTGGAGAATCTGAGATAACAAGGTGTAGAGCTGGATGAACACAGCAGGCCAAGCAGCATCAGAGGAGCATGAAGGCTGACGTTTCGGGCCTCGACCCCTCTGGTCCTTTAGGGAGGGAAATCCTCCTTCGTTACCTGGTGTAGCTCACAGCATTGTTTCCAGACCTCATGATATGACATCAGGCCAGATATAGGCAAGCAAATTATGCTGGTCATTATGTACCACAAAGCCCCTTACCCCACTGCCTTGGCTGTAAATGAGTACTCTCCATGCTGAACAGTTGGAGAAAGCACTGATGGCATCAAGGACTCTGCCTGTATTTTTGATAGGAGTCAAATGATGACTATGAAGCCATTTATCAATTATCATAAAACTTATCTAGTTCAATAATGTCCTTTAGGGAATAAAAACTGCCGTCCTTACCTGGCCATAGAGTCATACAGCACAGAAATAGACCCTTTGGTACAACTCATGCATGCCAACCAGGTATCACAAACTTAAAGAGTGCCAGGTTGATTATTGACTTCAGTAAGAAGGGTGGAGAACATGCATCAACGGATCTACATCAACGGAGCAGATGTTGAGAGGGTTGAGAGCGTCAAGTTCCTATGAGTGACGCTAACTGACAACTCTGTCCTGGACTTTCCACGCAGATGTGATGGTCAAGTAGGCACAACAATGTCTCTTCTTCCTCAGGAAATTTGGCAAATCATAAGGACCTTCATCAATGTTTACAGATGCACCACAGAAAGCGTACAATCCGGATGCATAATGGCCTGATATGGCGACTGCTCTGCCCAGGACTGTAAGAAACTATAGAACGTTGTGTGCACAGCTCAGGCCATCGCGGAAGGCAACCTTCCATCCATGGATTCTATTTATACTTCTCATTGTCGTGGAAAGGCTGCCAACGTCACCAAAGACCCCTCTCAGCCCGATAATGCTCTTCTACAATCTCTTGCATCAGGCAGAAGATACAGAAGCTTGAACACATTCACCAACAGGTTCAAGAACAGCTTCTTCCCTGCTATAGAACATAGAACAGTACAGCACAGTACAGGCCCTTCGGCCCACGATGTTGTGCCAACCTATTATCCTACTAAGATCAATCTACCTCGCATACCCTACATTTTACTATCATCCATGTGCCTATCCAAGAGTCATTTAAAAGTCTCTAAAGTATCTAACTGCACTACCACTGCCGGCAGTGCATGCCACATGCCCACCACTCTGTGTGAAGAACCTACCTCTGACATCTCCCCTATACCTTCCTCCAATCACCTTAAAATTATATGCCCTCATAGTAGTCATTTCCACCCTGAGAAAAAGTCTCCAGCTATCCACTTTATCTATGCTTCTCATCATCTTGTACACCTCTATCAAGTCACCTCTCATCCTTTTTTGCTCCAATGAAAAAAGCCCTAGATCCCTCAACCTTTCCTCATAAGACCTGCCCTCAGTCCAGGCAGCATCCTGGTAAATCTCCTCTGCACCCTCTCTAAAGCTTCCACATCTTTCCTATAATGAGGTGACCAGAACTGAACACAATATTCCAAGTGTGGTCTAACTAGAGTTTTATAGAACTGCAGCATAACCTCACAGCTCTTAAACTCAATTCCTCTGCCAATGAAAGCCAACACATGATACGCTGATCAGAGGATTAGATAGGGTGGACAGTGAGAGCCTTTTTCCTCGGATGCTGACGGCTAGCATGAGGGGACATAGCTTTAAATTGAGGGTGATAGATATGTCAGAGGTAGGTTCTTTACTCAGAGAGTAGTAAAGGCGTGGAATGCCCTGCCTGCAACAGTAGTAGACACGCCAACTTTAAGGCCATTTAAATGGTCATTGGATAAACATATGGATGATAATGGAATAGTGTAGGTTAGATGGGCTTCAGATTGGTTTCACAGGTCGGTGCAACATCAAGGGCTGAAGGGCCTGTACTGCGCTGTAATGTTCTGTGTTCTATGTTCTATGTTCCACTTCCTCATCCAAGTGATTTATAAAGATCACAAAGAGCAGAGGTCCCAGAACAGACACCTGCGGAACACCACTGGTCACCGAGCTCCAGGCTGAATACTTTCCATCTACTACCACCCTCTGTCTTCTGTTAGACAGCCAGTTTTGTATCCAGACAGCCAAATTTCCCTGAATCCCATGCCTCCTTACTTTTCTGAATGAGCCTACCATGTGGAACCTTATCAAATGCCTTGCTAAAATCCATATGCACCGCATCTACTGCTCTATCTTATTCGATGTTTTTTGTCACATCCTCAAATAAGGCTTGTGAGGCATGACCTGCCCCTCACAAAGCCATACTGACTATTTCTATCAAACTGTGCTTTTCCAAATAATCACAAATACTATCTTTCAGAATCCTCTCCAATAATTTGCCCACCACAGAGATAAGACTGACCGGTCTGTAATTTCCTGTTACTAAACTGATGAACGGACTCTCTGACAACAAATAAGGTTGATCTTGTTACTATTGACTTGGCTTTGCGCACGTCCTGTGTAGTGTAACCTGTATGCCTCACTCTGTCTAAGCACCCTATCATCTGTATGTCCTTGCTTACTATAATCTGCTTGTATTGGTCTGACATAAAGCTTTCCACTGTAGTTAGGCACACGTGACAACAAATGAAATCAAATCAAA
Source organism: Ginglymostoma cirratum (assembly GCA_024137785.1). Classification (NCBI taxonomy): domain Eukaryota; kingdom Metazoa; phylum Chordata; class Chondrichthyes; order Orectolobiformes; family Ginglymostomatidae; genus Ginglymostoma; species Ginglymostoma cirratum. The sequence goes on along the minus strand of JAHRHZ010000078.1, from coordinate 119,584 downwards.
CCAAATCAAATATATCTCTCTAAACCTTTTTTATTCATGTACCTGTCCAAGTATCTTTTAAATGTTCTAATTGTACCCACCTCTACAATTTCCTCTGGCAGCTCATTCCATGTGCGCACCACCTTCTGTGTGAAAACATTGCCCTTCAGGTCCCTTTTAAACCTTTCACCTCTCACCTCAAATATATAACCTCTAGTTTTAGACTCCTCTTCACTTGGAAAAAGACTTGGCTAATCACCTTATCTATGTTTCTCATGATTTCATAAACCCTATGAAGGTCACCCTTCAGGCTCCAACGTTCCAGTGAAAAAAGTCTCAGCCAATCCAGCCTCTCCATAAACCTTCCAGACCTGGCAATATCCTTGAAATTTTTTTTTTCTGCACCCTTTCTTGTTTAACAACATCCTTCCTATAGCAAGTCTAGCCTAAATGTGACTCCAGGTCCACACCAATGTGCTTGACTCTTAACTGCCCTCTGAAATGGCTAGGCAGGCTGCTAAAATGTCTCAATGAATTAAACTGGCCGCTCACCTGTTATCATGTAAGGTAACTGAAATGATATATGCAAACACAGCTCTATCAACTCTGCAAACTCCCCCTTCCCAAAATCTGGGGGGTAATGCAAGAACTGAGGAGAGGTGTCTTACAAACTCATCAAACAACAGCCTGACATAGTCATACTCACAGATACATGCCTTGCACGCTGCGAGACCCCTCACAGATTTCATCATTATTTTTATTTTATTCTCATCAATTTTGATCTGGAGTCGTGAACTGAAAACCGTCAGCGAAAGATAAACTTTGGACTGTGGAAATCAGCTTGTTTTAAAAGGAAAACAGACCAAACAAGCTTTTGTTTATTTGTGAGGCTAGGCCTGGCATTTAATCGTAGGTTGGTCCTGCTTCATCACCGGGAAAAAGCATTGTAGAATCCTAGAATCCCTACAGGTGTGGAAGCAGACCATTTGGCCCAGCAAGTCCACACTGACCGTCCGAAGAGTATCTATGGCTTCTCTTTTATTTTATTCAATAAGTTTTAGTCTGACAATTATTTGTTTTTACTAAATCTAACCACGTAAGCTTTCTTACATTCCTATGTTGAGGTTGAGATAGATTAACGGAACATTGAACTCCATTACTCTTCTAAATTTGTTTTAATTTGATAAGTTTTTTTGCACTAATCAAGTTTATAATTGCCTTGTTAAAGAAATTAGTACAGATAGTACTACAACTGAAACATGTAATACCTTAGCTCATGATGGAATTCCAATAGTTTGTTGAAAATTTTACCAATGTTTCTTAGCCCTGATGGCAGGTATTTGTTCTTTAAGTTCCATGCTTTATTTTTCTAAAACAAGGTATGCTGATTGGAAGATGCAATCCTGTGTATTAATGTCAGATGTTCAGGCAGCAGAAGGCTCTCCTATCCAAATCCACTCATATAGTCATCTAATTGATGCTTTAACTCATTGTTAACTGTGTTCAGTTATTGATGATTTTATATATATTACTCAAGACATATGTTCCTGCCTGGACTGATATGACAGGGGTGAAGCAATAGTTTCCAGTGCTGGTGGGACAGGTTCAGTTTCCATCTTCAAATTCCCATTGAGTGATGCTGACATAATACCCACCTTTCCCTCTGTCAGCTGTAAAATAGGAAATTGTCTCCCACCTGGTACCGTCATTGTATAATTCAATTATATTGACTGCATGTAAACCCATACTCTTAATGAATAATTGCCATTTATTTGACATTAATAAGGCACCATGTTCCCATAATACCTACAGATTTCTAAGACATCCAAGATACTGTGTGTGTGGAAATTGTACAGGTACTGGTCATAACTTTACAGTTTTACTTTGACTTGGGTCATGTCAGTGGGCTGGAGAATTGCAAAGTCTTGTTGCACCTTTGTGAAAAGTACGGTATAACGATAAACCCACCAGCTACAGGTGGAGACAATAAAGACTGTGGATGCAGGGAGGCCGGAGCCTATAGGTGTGAGGCTGGAAAGACACAGAGGTCAGACAGCATCAGAGGAGCAGGAAAGTCAATGTTTTGGGCCAAAACCTCTGTCAGGACTGGGGTATATGGACTACTATGGTATATGATCAAGGCAACGTTGTTGTTGAGGTGTACATGGACTTCCGCGTGCCATACAACGGTGCCACACAGCAGGTTTTTGAACAAAGTTAGAGCTCGTGGAATGAAGAGGAAATTAATAGATGCAAAAGTTGCCTACAGACCAATTTAATTGGGTTTAATAGGGTAAAACTGAATAGGATAGGGCTTTTTTAACCCTGGTGTGTCGGAGGCTGAAAGGCGACTAATGAGATTTGTAAAATCATTAGGAGCATGAAGGGGGTGAATAGCCAAGGTCTTTTTCCTACAGTAGGGAGTCCAAAATTAGAGGGCATAAGTTTAAAGTGAGAGGCAAGGATTTAAAAAGGACCTGAGGGGTAACATTTTCATGTTGAGGTTAATGCAAGCAGAGAACAAGCTGCCAGAGGAAGTGGTGGAGGCAAGCACAGTTATTACTTTTCAAAGAAATCTTGATGTGTATATGAATAGGAAGGGTTTAGAGGGATATGGGCAAAATGCTGGCAAATGGGAATAGGTCATATTGGGATATCTGGTTGGTGGGCGAATTGGACTGAAGAGTCAGCTTCCATGCTGTATGACTCAATGACAGAAAACACGTTGAATGGACATTTGTTGGACTTAGGTTTACAGTGGAGTTCCTATAGCTCTACCTGATGTGTATTTAATTGGTCTGCTTATTACAGGGCATAATTATAAAACTTGCAGATCATTTGAAACTTGAAACTGTGATTAAACTCTGGAATAAGAATAGAACTTCAAAATATTTGTCGGTGAAGTGGACAGGTAATTGGCAGTCAAAGTTATTGTTAAGAAATGCAATGTAATAATTATAAGATCAGAGCTCCCTTGTAATACAAATAAAAAGTTCTCCCTTTTACGATTTCTTGCAAACTGTTCTGATAAGTGCAGGATGAGTAGCTTTGACAAAATGTGAATTTTTACACTGTTATTCAAGTTTTGTACTACAAAATAAGTATGAAACAAAGGGTGGAGCTTGAAAGGAGGTGCAGTAGTAAGGGGAACTGGTGTATATTTACATACATTATAAAACATGGGAAGACATGTTGAGAAGTGTGGAGAAGAAAGCGTACAGTTTCTGTCTTCACATTTTAGGAAGTATGTGAATGTGTTGCAGCAGGTACAGAAATGATTGAAGCGAGTGGTTCCTGGGAAGAGGAATTTCAATGGGAAAAGCTGTTTTTGAAGAGGAGAAGGCTGTGAGGAAATCTAATTGAAGTTAAAAAGATGTCTGGATGAGTGAATAGGGAACAGAAGAAAAAAACTAAAAGTTTTTGGAAAAAAGAGGCTGCAGTTTTAAAGTAGTAAAGGAATCATTTGTGAAATGTGGAAAAACATTTTAGCATAGCGAGTGGTTAGGATCTGGAATGCACTACTTGAGGTCATGATGGAAGCAGGTTCAATTGAGGTATTGAAAGAGGAATTAGGATCATAGACATTTAAAGCACATAAGGAGGCAAGCTTCAAAATCTCCCCTCTCCCAACCGTATCCCAATACCAGCCCAGCTCATCTCCACCTCCCTAACCTGTTTTTCCTCTCACCCATCCCCTCCTCCCACCTCAAGCCCCACCCCCATCTCCTATCTACTAACATCATCCCGCCCCCTTGACCTGTCCGTCCTCCCTGGACTGACCTATCTCCTCCCTACCCCCCCACCTACACTCACCTTTACTGGCTCCATTCCCGCCTCTTCGACTTGTCTGCCTCCTCTCCTCTATCCAACCTCTACCCGCCTCCCCCTCCCTCCCTATTTATTTCAGAACTCTCTTCCCCGCTCCCATTTCTGATGAAGGGTCTAGGCCCGAAACGTCAAGTTTTCCTGCTCGACCTGCTGTGTTCATCCAGCCCCACTCTTGTTATCTCGGATTCTCCAGCATCTGCAGTACCTTTTATCTCGGAGGCAATTTGACCTGTCTTGTTCAGGTTGGTCAGCAAAGATCCAACTACACAATCTCATTTTTCAGCTTTCGGCCATGATCTTAGAGGCTATCGCAAACCAAGTAAATAGCCAGGTACTTATGCAATGTTATGAGAATTTCTGACTCAACCACCTTTTATGGGACCGTTCTCCTATGAGAAGCGAAAATTGTATTTTGCTTTTATAAGAGATCTGGCTGAAAATCGGGAGCGAGAGTGTGCAGATATAAAGCAATTGGGAAAATCTAAACTGATATGTGGGAAAGCCTTCTCAGGCAGTGAATGGTTGAAGTCTGGCTTGCACCCGCACCACCCCCCCCCCCCGCCAAAAGGGTATCGTAGAAGCAAAGTCAGTCTAGACATTCAAGGGTATTATATCTTTATTTGAAAAGGAAGAATGGGTGGAGCAATGAGGAGAAGGCAGAAGAATGATACGAAGTGAGATTCATTTGGAGAGCCAGCACAGAGATGATGGGTTGATTGCACTCTTCCTCCTCTGTAATATTTCTGTGATTCTTAACACAGCACTATCAAATGTGTCTCTGGCTCAGACTGGTATCAGGTTAATGTCCTGGCATCGTTATTTATGTATTTCCATTTTCCATCCCATGACAGGAACCAGATCGAATAGCATAATGTGTACTTTCAACGGTGTACACTCTCCTCCGGTGTCCCCGCAGCGTATGAGAGAACAGTGCGCAGGTGCATGTCCGAGAGTGGACGGCACTTGCGCAGAGTGAGTGATGGCAGCGGACAGGGGGGTTTTCTTTCTCGGCGCCGGAAACGTTCCGAATGAGGCAGGAAGAGGATGGAACTGGCGGGTGGACAGGGACTTTCATGAAAATCTTGCGTAAGCCACAAACCTTTCGGTCCCGCGCTCGGGACGTTGGCTGCAGGCTTCCTCGCAATTGTAGGGCCGGGGCCGGGGGGGGGGCGGGGGGGGGGAATGGTCGCCATCTTTGTAGAGGATGTTGTTTGGAACGACTGGGGGCAGCTGTACCCACCCCGCCCCCGCCCCCGCCCCCGTTCAGAATGGAGACATGTAAGAAGGTTGTACAAACAAAATCACAAATTGCTGGCGAGACTTAGCAGGTATGGCATCATTTGTGGAAAGGAAACAATTAATGCTTCGAGTCTAGTGAACCTGCTTCTGAATTTCTCCAGCAGTTTCTGTTATTTGTTTAAATCTCTAGCCTCCGCAGTTTTTTTTGTTTCATTTATATGACTGTTATTTTAAAGAGGTTTAGAAGGGGAGGATTTAAACAGAACAAACACAAAGAGAAATATCCGTCAGAACTCCTCAACCCTCTGCTTAGACTTAATATGAAGTAGAAGACTATGTCCCCTGGTTGTTGACCAGATAGACACTAACAGAAAAAAAGATGATTTCCGGTCTGTTCCCCCTAATGATTTTCTACACCTGTATCATGTCCCTTCGCAACCATCGCTGTTCCAAGATAAACAACCCTTATCAATCTTTCCTCATTGCTCAGACACTCCAGCCCAGACCGCATCCTGATGAATTCCTCTGCACACGCTATAATCTAGGCATACCCTTCTTTAATGTGGTGATCAGAACTGCACACAGTTATTGCCTAACCACATTTGTCTCTTCAAAACTTCTATCTGGACTTTTCAGTGAGAGGTTCCATGGCTCTGAGGCTGGTGTGTTCTTTACTATGGATCTGAATTCATTTTTACTCATTGCTCAGTTTCACTTCTGCCCTCTCCGATCACCTGTTTGTAATTGGCTAACTCCTCCGTCCTAGCTTTTCTAATGTATTTTAGGGAACTTTAGTATTTATTGTTACTTCTGACTGTACCTGAAGATTTTTACTGCTGTCCAGCTCTGGACCATTTGCTGCTGCTCTAGCAACTGTTGCTTTTCTGGCGCTACAGTCCATTTCTCTGATTTCTGACCTTGCAGGTAAGGTTTTCCTTATAAAAACTTACCTCGTGAGACAGCGGCCATCTTGATTTGAGTGGTGGGAGAGGTGAGAGCGCGAGCTGAGAAGCGAACTATTATATTTGGGCATTGGCTAAACCCGAAACACTGCACATATAGTGTCTCCCACCAATCCTCCTCCTCTAACCAAAAAAAAACTGTGTGGAGGGTCGGTAAGGTAAGGTTTTTGTTTCTTTATTCTTTTGGCAATCTAGAGTAGAGGGAATGGAAGCTAGGGCAGTTGCATGCTCCTCTAGTAGGATGTGGGAGGTAAGGGTCACTACTAGTGTCCCTTCTGACTTCACCTACAAGAAGTGCACCCAACTCCAGCTCCTCACAGACCACGTTAGGGAACTGGAACTGGAGCTGGAGCTGGACGAACGCCGGATCATTTGGGAGGCTAAGGGGGTGATAGACAGGAGTTATAGGGAGGTTGTCACACCCAAGTTACAGGACAGAGGTAGCTGGGTGACTGTCAGGAGGGTGAAAGGGAATAGGCAGACAGTGCAGGGATCCCCTGTGGCCATTCCCCTCAATAATAAGTATACCGATTTGGATACTGTTGGGGGAAGACCTACCAGGGGAAAGCCATAGCAGCCAGGTCTCTCGCACTGAGCCTGGCTCTGTGGCTCAGGGAAGGGGGGAGAATAGGAGAGTGAACACGATGGGCGATTCAATGGTTTGGGGAACAGACAGGAGATTCTGTGGTACCGAGCAAGACTCCTGGATGGTATGTTGCCTCACAGATGCCAGGGTCAGGGATGTCTCGGGGAGAGCAGCCAGAAGTCATAGTACACATCGGTACCAATGACCTAGCTAGGAAACGGGATGAGGACCTGATAAGTGAATATAGGGAGTTAGGATGTAAGCTAAAAGCCAGGACGAGCAAAGTAGTAATCTCAAGATTACTACCGCTGCCACAGATGAGTGAGACCAGAAATAGAGAGTGAGGGCAGCTGAACACGTGGCTACGGAGCTGGTGTAGGAGGGAGGGCATCAGATATGTGGATCTTTGGGATACCCTTTTGGGGAAGGTGGGACCTGTACAAGAAGGATGGGTTGCACCTGAACTGGAGGGGCACCAATATCCTGGTGGCAGGTTTGCTAGAGCTGTTCGGGAGGGTTTAAACAAGTTTGGCAGGGGGATGGGAACCGGAGGTACAGATCAGAGGATAGGGTAGCCGGTGTACAGGCAGATAGAGCAAGCAGAGAATCTGTGAAGAAGGATAAGCCGTTGATAGGGCAAAGTGGCAGTCAGTGTGACGGGTTGAGGTGTCTGCTTCAATGCAAGAAGTGTCAGGAATAAGGGTGACGAACTTAGAGCATGGATCAGTACTTGGAACTACGATATTGTGGCCATTATGGAGATTTGGACAACACAGGGGCAGGAATGGTTGTTGGATGTTCCGGGGTATAGATATTTCAAAAGAAATAGGAAGGAAAGTAAGAGGTGGGGGAGTGGCATTGCTGATCAGGTTTGGTATCGCAGCTGCAGAAAGAAGGTGGTTGAGGAGGGTTTGTCCACTGAGTCAGTATGGGTGGAAGTCAGAAATCGGAAAGGAGCAGTCACTTTATTGGGTGTTTTCTATAGACCCCCCCAGTAGCAACAGAGACAGTGAGGAACAGATTGGGAGGCAGATTTTAGAAAGGTGCAGAAGTAATAGGGTTGTTGTCATTGGTGACTTCAACTTCCCTAATATAGACTGGAACCTCTAAGTGCAGATAGTTTGGATGGAACAGATTTTTGTCAGGTGTGTCCAGGAAGGATTTCTGACTCCATATGTAGATAGGCAGACTAGAGGGGAGGCCATATTGGATTTGGTGCTTGGCAATGAACCAGGCCAGGTGTCAGATCTCTTGGTGGGAGAGCATTTCGGTGATAGTGATCACAACTCGCTGACCTTCACTATAGTCATGGAGAGGGATAGGAGCAAGACGGTATGGGAAGGTGCTTAATTGGGGGAGGGGGAATTACAGTGCTATTAGGTAAGAACTGCGGAGCATAATTTGGGATCAGATGTTCTCAGGGAAATGCACGACAGAAATGTGGAGGTTGTTTAGGGGGCAATTGCTACAAGTACTGGATAGGTTTGTCCCACTGAGGCATGGAAAGGTGAAGGAACTTTGGATGACAAGACGTGTGGAACACCTAGTAAAGAAAGAAGGAAGCTTACTTAAGGTTGAGGTAGCAAGGATCCGACAGGGTTCTCGAGGTCTACAAGGTAGCCAGGAAGGATCTGAAGAATGGACTTAGGAGAGCTAGAAGGGGGTATGAGAAAACCTCCGCAGATAGGATCAAGGAAAACCCCAAGGCGTTCTATGCTTATGTGAGGAATAAGAGGACAGCCAGAGTGAGGGTAGGGATAGTGGAGGGAAGTTGTGCACGGAGTCAGAGGAGGTCCTTAATGAATAATTTGCTTCAGTATTCACCAGCGAGAGAGACCTTGATGTTTGTGAGGACAGCATGAAACAGGCAGATATGCTCAAACAGGATGTTAGGAAGACATTTTTGAAAGCATGAGGATGGACTTAGGGCTTGGGTTAGTACCTGGAAGTACGATGTTATTGCTATTACTGAGACTTGGTTGAGGGAAGGGCAAAATTGGCAACTAAATATCCCAGGATATAGATGCTTCAGGCGGGATAGAGAGGGAGGTAAAAAGGGTGGAGGAGTTGCATTACTGGTCAAAGAGGATATCACAGCTGTGCTGAAGGAGGGGGCTATGGAGGACTCTAGCAGTGAGGCAATATGGGCAGAGCTCAGAAATAGGAAGGGTGCGGGAACAATGTTGGGGCTGTACTAGAGGCCTCCCAACAGCAAGCGTGAGATAGAGGTACAAATATGTAGACAGATTATGGAAAGATGTAGGAGCAACAGGGTGGTGGTGATGGGAGATTTTAATTGTCCCAACATTGACTGGGATTCACTTCGTGTTAGGGGTTTAGATGGAGCAGAATTTGTAAGGAACATCCAGGAGGGTTTTCTGGAGCAGTATATAAATAGTCCAACTTGGGAAGGGGCTATACTGGACCTGGTGTTGGGGAATGAGCCTGGCCAGGTGGTTGAAGTTTCAGTAGGGGATTACTTTGGGAATAGTGATCACAATTCTGTAAGTTTTAGAATACTGATGGACAAAGACGAGTGTGGTCCTAAAGGAAGAGTGCTGAACTCGGGGAAGGCCAACTATAGCAAACTTCAGCAGGAGCTGGGAAATGTGGGTTGGCAGCAGCTGTTTGAGGGTAAATCCACATTTGATATGTGGGAGGCTTTTAAAGAGAGGTTGATGAGAGTGCAGGAGAGACATGTCCCTGTGAAAATGAGGGATAGGAAGGGCAAGATTAGGGAACCATGGCTGACAGGTGAAATTGTGAACTAGCAAAAAGGAAAAAGGAAGCATGCATAAGATCTAGGCAACTGAAAACAGACGAAGCTTTGGAAGAATATCGAGAAAGTAGGACCAATCTGAAACGAGGAATTAAGAGGGCTAAAAGGGGTCATGAAATATCTTTAGCAAACAGGGTTAGGGAAAATCCCAAAGCCTTTATTCGTACAAAAGGAGCAAGAAGGTAATTAGAGAAAGGGTTGGCCCAATCAAGGACAAAGGAGGGAAGTTATGCGAGGAGTCAGAGAAAATGAGTAAGATATTCACCGAGGAGAGGCACATGACGGATGTTGAGGTTAGGGATAGATGTTTGATTACTCCAGGTCAAGTTGTCATAAGGAAGGGGGAAGTGTTGGGTATTCTAAAAGGCATTAGGGTGGACAAGTCCCCAGGTCTGGATGGGATCTATCCCAGGTTGCTGAGGAGCGAGAGAGGAAATAGCTGGGGCCTTAACAGATATCTTTGCAGCATCCTTGAGCACGGGTGAGGTCCAGGAGGACTGGAGAATTGCTAATGTTGTCCCCATGTTTAAGAAGGGTAGCAGCAATACTCCAGGTAATTACAGACGTCTGACGTCAGTGGTGGGGAAGCTGCTGGAGAAGATACTGAGGGATAAGATGTATTTACATTTGGAAGAAAATGGGCTTATTAGTGATAGGCAGCATGTTTTGTGCAGGGGAGGTCATGTCTTACCAACTTGATAGAATTCTTTGATGAAGTGATAAAGTTGATATGAGGGAAGGGCTGTAGATGTCATATACATGGACTTCAGTAAGGTGTTTGATAAGGTTCCCCATGGTAGGCTGATGGAGAAAGTGAAGTCGCATGGGGTCCAGGGTATACTAGCTAGATGGATAGAGAACTGGCTGGGCAACAGGAGACAGTGTTGTAGTGGAAGGGAGTTTCTCAAAATGGAAAACTGTGACCAGTGGTGTTAGACAGGGATCCATGTTGGGACCACTGTTGTTTGTGATATACATAAATGATCTGGAGGAAGGTATAGATGGTCTGATTAGCAAGTTTGCAGATGACACCAAGATTGGTGGAGTAGCAGATAGTGAAGGGGACTGTCGGAGAATGCAGCAGAATATAGATAGATTGGAGAGTTGGGCAGAGAAATGGCAGATGGGGTTCAATCCAGGCAAATGCGAGGTGATGCATTTTGGAAGATACAATTCAAGAGCGATCTGTACAGTAAATGGAAAAGCCCTGGGGAAAATTGATGCACAGAGATCTGGCTGTTCAGGTCCATTGTACCCTGAAGGTGGCAACGCAGGTGGATAGAGTGGTCAAGAAGGCATACGGCATGCTTTCATTCTTCATCGACAGGGTATTGAGTACAAGAGTTGGCAGGTCATGTTACAGTGGTATAGGACTTTAGTTCGGCCACATTTGGAATACTGCGTACAGTTCTGGTTGCTACGTTAACAAAAGGGTGGGGTGCAGAGAAGGTTCACCAGGATGTTGGCTGGTATGGAGGGCATAGCTATGAAGAGAGGTTGAGTAGATTAGGATTATTTACATTATAAAGATGGAGGTTGAGGGGGGACCTGACTGAGGTCGACAAAATCATGAGAGGTATAGACAGGGTGTGTAGCAAGAAGCTTTTTCAGTGGGGGACTCGATTACTAGGGGGTCACTATTTCAAGGTGAAAGCGGAAAAGTTTAAGGGAGATAGGCGTGGAATGGTGGTGGGTGCCTGGAACGCGTTGCCAGCGGAGGTGGTAGAGGCAGGCACGATAGTGTCATTTAAAATGTATCTAGACAGCTACATGAATGGGCAGGGAGCAGAGTGATACAGATCCTTGGAAAATAGGCGACAGGTTTAGATAGAGGATCTGGATCAGCGCAGGCTTGGAGGGCCGAAGGGCCTGTTTCTGTACTGTAATTTTCTTTGTTCTTTGATAGATAAGTCCCTGGGGCAGACGGGATATACCCAAGGTTTCTACAGGAAGCGGGGAAGGGATTGCTGCCCCTTTGGCGATGATGTTTGCATCCTCGCTATCCACTCAAGTCGTACCAGATGATTGGAGGGTGGCTAATGTCATTCCCTTGTTCAAGAAAGGGAATAGGAATAATCCTGGGAATTACAGACCAGTCAGTCTGTCTTCTGTGGTGGGCAAACTATTGGAGAGGATTCTGAGAGGTAGTATTTATGATTATTTGGAAATGCACAGTTTGATCAGAAATAGTAAGCATGGCTTTGAGAGGTGCAGGTCAAGCCTCACGCCTTATTGAATTCTTAGAGGATGTGACACATTGATGAAGGCAAAACAGTGGATGTGGCATATATGGACTTCAGCAAGGCATTTGATAAGGATAAGAAGACAGAGGGTGGTAGTAGGTGGAAAGTACTCAGCCTGGAGCTTTGTGACCAGTGATGTTCTTCAGGGATCTGTTCTGGGACCTCTGCTGTAGGTGATCTTTATAAATCACTTGGATGAGGAAGTGGAAGGCTGGGTTAGTATGTTTGCTAATGACACGAATGTTGGTGGAGTTGTGGACAGCGTGGAGGGCTGTTGGAGGTTGCAATGGGACATTGAGGATACAGAGCTGGACAAAGAAGTGGCAGGTGGAATTTGATCCAGACAAGTGTGAAGTGATTCATTTTGGAAGGTCGAATTTGAATGTAGAATACAGGGTTAATGGCAGTGTGGAGGAACAGAGGGATCTTGGGGTCTGCGTCCATAGATCCCTGAAAGTTGCTACCCAAGTTGATAGGGTTGTAAAGAAGGCGTATGGTGTGTTGGCTTCCATTGGCAGGGGAATTGAGTTTAACAGCCGTGACGTTATGCTGCAGCTCTATAAAACTCTGATTAGACCACACTTGGAATATTGTGTTCAGTTCTGGTCACCTCCTTATAGGAAAGATGTGGAAGCTTTAGAGAGGGTGCAGAGGAGACCTAGCAGGATGCTGCCTGGACTGAGGGCAGGTCTTATGAGGAAAGGTTGAGGGATCTAGGGCTTTTTTCATTGGAGCAAAGAAGGATGAGAGGTGACTTGATGGAGGTGTACAAGATGAGACATAGATAGAGTGGATAGTCAGACTTTTTGCCAGGGTGGAAATGACTATTCTGAGGGGGCTTAATTTTAAGGTGATTGGAGGAAGGTACAGGATGATGTCAGAGGTAGGTTCTTTACATAGAGTGGTGGGTGCGTGGAATGTGCTGCCGGCAGTGGTAGTGGAGTCAGATACTTTTGAGACTTTTAAGTGACTCTTGGATAGGCACGTGGAGGATAGTAAAATGTAGAGTATGCAGGGTAGTTTGATCTTAGTGGGATAATAGGTTGGCACAACATCGTGGGCTGAAGGGTCTGTACTATGTTCTTTTTTAAATGTTTTGTACTGGAAATGCATAGAATTGACAATGATTCAGTAGGACAGATGCCCCAAAACAAGAGGATCATATCTTAGTGTCCCTTTGACTGTCCACTACAGTCAAGGTACTGACCTTATCCAACCAGCCATGTTTGTCAAACTCAACATATCGTTTGCAATATCAAATCTGATTCTGTGATTGGATAGCATTTGATTAATAATTCTTAGCATGCTATTAGGCTGACAATCAATTTAGATTGCTGCCTGAGATAATAGGAACTGCAGATGCTGGAGAATCTGAGATAACAAGGTGTAGAGAGACAGAGACTTGGTTGAAGGAAGGGGATGATTGGCAACTAAATGTCCCAGGATATAGATGCTTCAGACAGGACAGGGAGGGAAGTAAAAGGCGGGGGGAGGAGTTGCATTGCTGGTCAGGGATGATATCACGGCTGTGCTAAAGGAGGGCACTATGGAGGGCTTGAGCAGTGAGGCATTATGGGTAGACCTGAGAAATAAGAAGGATGCAGTTACATTTTTGGCGCTGTACTACAGGCCTCCCAACAGTGAGCGTGAGGTAGAAGAACAAATAGGTCGACAGATTATGGAAAGATGTAGAGGCAACAGGGTGGTGGTGATGGGAGATTTTAATTTTCCCAACATTGACTGGGATACACTTAGTGTCAGAGGTCTGGATGGGGCAGAATTTGTAAGGAGCATCCAGGAAAGTTTTCTAGAGCAGTATGTCAATAGTCCAACTAGGGAAGGGGCCGTATTGGACCTAGTGTTGGGGAATGAGCCAGGCCAGGTGGTAGAAGTTGCAGTGGGGGATTTCTTTGGGAATAGTGACTACAATTCTGTAAGTTTTTTAGAATACTCGTAGACAAAGATGAGAGTGGTCCTAAGGGAAGAATACTAAACTGGGCCAAGGCCAATTATATCAAAATTCGGCAGGAGCTGGGAAATGTGGATTGGGGACAGCTATTCGAAGGGAAGTCCACATTTGATATGTGGGAGGCTTTCAAAGATAGGTTGAAGATAGTGCAGGATAGGCATGTCCCTTTGAAAACAAGGGATAGGATAGGAAAGGAAAGATTCGTGAACCGTGGATGACAGGAGAAATCGTGCGACTAGCCAAGAAGAAAAGGGAAGCGTACATAAGGTCCAGGCAGCTAAGAACAGAACGGTCCTTGGAGGAATATCGGGAGAGTAGGATCAATCTTAAACGAGGAATCAAGCGGGCTAAAAGGGGTCATGAAATAACTTTAGCCAACAGAATTAAGGAGAATCCCAAGGCCTTTTATTCATATATAAGAAGCAGGAGGGTAACTAGAGAAAGGGTTGGTCCGCTAAAGGATAAGGAAGGAAGGTTTTGTGTCGAACCTGAGAAAATGGGTGAGATTCTCAATAATTACTTTGCATCAGTGCTCACTGAGGAGAGGGACATGATGAACGTTGAGATTAAAGATAAAAGTTTGTTTACTCTGGATCACCTTGACATAAGGAGGGAAGATGTGTTGGGTAGGCTAAAGGATATTAAGGTGGACAAATCCCCAGGACCGGATGGGATCTATCCCAGGATGCTGAGAGAGGCGAGAGAGGAAATAGCTGGGGCCCTGACAGATATCTTTGTAGCATCCTTAAACACAGGTGAAGTGCCGGAGGACTGGAGAGTTGCTAATGTTGTCCCCCTGTACAAGAAGGGTAGTAGGGATATTCCAGGTAACTACAGACCAGTAGGCCTGACGTCAGTGGTGGGAAAGTTGCTGGAGAAGGTACTGAGGGATAGAATCTATTTATATTTGGAAAAGAATGGGCTTATCAGTGATAGGCAACATGGTTTTGTGCAGGGGAGATCATGCCTTACTAACTTAATAGAGTTCTTTTGAGGAAGTGACCAAGTTGATAGATGAAGGAAGGGCTGTAGATGTCATCTACATGGACTTTAGTAAGGCGTTTGATAAGGTTCCCCATCGTAAACTAATGGAAAAAGTGAAGTCACATGGTGTACAGGGTGTTCTAGCTAGGTGGATAAAGAACTGGTTGAGCAACAGGAGACAGTAGTAGTTGAAGGGAGTTTCTTGAAATGGAGAAAGGTGACCAGTGGTGTTCCACAGGGATCAGTGCTGGGGCCACTGTTGTTTGTGATATACATAAATGATCTGGAAGAAGGCATAAGTGGTCTGATCAGTAAGTTTGCAGATGACACGAAGATTGGGGGAGTAGCAGAAAGCATAGGGGATTGCCAAAGAATACAGGAGAATATAGATAGACTGGAGAGTTGGGCGGAGGAGTGGCAGATGGAGTTCAATCTGGGCAAGTGTGAGGTGATGCATTTTGGGAGGTCTAATTCTAGAGCAAACTATACTGTAAACGGAAGAGCCTTGGGAAAAGTTGATGAGCAGAGAGATCTGGGAGTTCAGGTCCATTGTACCCTGAAGGTGGCTGCACAGGTGGATAGAGTGGTCAAGAAGGCATATGGTATGCTTGCCTTCATCGGACGGGGTATTGAGTATAAGAGCTGGCAGGTCATGTTAAAATTGTACAAGACTTTGGTTCGGCCGCATTTAGAATACTGTGTACAGTTCTGGTTGCCACATTACCAAAAGGATGTGGAAGCTTTGGAGAGGGTACAGAGAAGGTTTACGAGGATGTTGCCTGTTATGGAAGGTGCTAGCTATGAAGAGAGGTTGAGTAGGTTAGGATTGTTTTCATTAGAAAAAAGGAGATTGAGGGGGGACCTGATTGAGGTCTTCAAAATCATGAAGGGTATAGACA
>JAHRHZ010000078.1:50587-99116 GCA_024137785.1 Ginglymostoma cirratum | reverse complement strand
TAAATGTCAGCTTTCCTGTTCCTCTGATGCTGCCTGGCCTGCTGTGTTCGTCCAGCTCCACACTTTGTTATCTATGTACAAAATTGTGCCTGTTTTACTTCAACATGACAGGTTCTAGCCATTCTCTGGTCCAATCCTCAGGTCCATGTCTTGACCAATCAGAGCCAACCTGCCTGATTTAAATTGAAATAAAGTTTGGTGGTTAACCGTTAATTATTCTAGAACTTCTGCATTGTCAATCAATCAGTGTTCACTTACTTACTAACTAATTGGTACTCTTGTCTCATTCAGCACAAAGTGGTGTTCCCCTTTACAGTGGTATCCAAACAGTGGTCCTGGTGAGTGCAGGATGAAAAGTTTTGATAAAATGTGTCTATTTTCAGTATTTATCATCCTCCTCAAACTGCTTCACTCTGTGCTGAAGGGGTTGATGTTGGTGGCAACAATGTTGTCAGCTGAGAAGTTACAGGTTATCCCTCAGTGATGACAAGAGAACAATGACCTATGTCCAGGTCAAGAACACTAATTTGTAATGTAGCATACCATTCAGGAAATACAACATTTCAAGTCATTTCACAGCAGGTTATAAAACAATGTTTGACCCTGAGTTATGTGACTATTACAAGAAGTAACTAAAAGCATGGTTAAAGAGATCAGGGACATCAGTGAACTGTTTGACTTTTTAATGATAGTCCAGTCCTTTTCATGGTTACTTTATCCAAGTGCCAGCCTCCACAAATTTCCAGATTAATTCAGATCAGTTTCCCAGCCTGCATTTGTGTTATTGTGGGTTCTGATTTGTTCCCCTTTTCTGTTTAAAGTCAATTTCACAGGAAGGGAAGGAAAGCTTTTTGTGCGCAGAGTTTCCAACACAAAAAATCTTGACAGGATCTGACTTCGTCACCCAAATTATTCTAATCTGAATCTCATTGGATGTTGAGCATGGAAAGACAAAACACCATTTGTGGTGGAGAAAAACCATACACATGTTATGTGCGTGGTCATGGATTCAGCCAACCACCTGACCTTTCAAAACATAAGAATCCTACTGGGAAGAAACCATGGAAATGTTGGGATTGTGAGGAGGGATTCAGATTCCCATCTGAGCTGGAAATTCACCGACGGACTCACACTGGTGAAAGGCCATTTACCTGCTTCAAATGTAGGAAGGGGTTCACTCAGTCATCCCATCTGATGGCACACCAGCGAGTTCACACTGACGAAAGACCTTTTAAATGTCCGGATTGTGGAAAATGCTATAAATGTTCTGGAGAACTGATGCGCCATCAGCGTGTTCACTCTGATGAGGGACCATTCAGGTGCTGTTGTTGTCAGGCTGGGTTCAAGATTTCATCTCGACTCTCTGTACACCAGCGAGTTCACACTGTGGAGAGAATGGTCACCTGCTCGGAGTATGGGAAGAGATTCAGTCAATCTTCCAACCTGCAGACTTGCACTCGTAAGAGACTGTTCACCTGCGCCATGTGTCAGAAGAGATTTGCTCACTCATCCAATCTGCTGAAACACCAGCGAGTTCACAGTGATGAGAGACCTTTTAAATGCTCAGACTGTGGGAAGTGCTATAAAAGTCCCCAGGAACTGATGTCCCATCAACGTGTTCACACTGATGAGAAACCATTCAGGTGCTCTCATTGTACAATGGGGTTCAGGCGATCATCTGACCTCACTAAACACCAGCGAATTCACACTGGGGAAAGGCCATTCACTTGCTCCAAGTGTGGGAAGGGATTCACTCAGTCATCTAGCCTGCTCAGACACCAGCGAGCTCACAAGTAATGACAGTGGTTACATTTTGCCATTAATCACAGCTAGCAATGAGCAATGTCTATTGGGGCCTGATTCTGCTAATATTAATAATCTCTGGTTATAGATGTTAATATTCCAATAAATCAAGTTGGTGTTAAACATACCATGTGTCTTTTTATAAGCTCTATCAGACACTAATTCCTGTTGATTGCACCACTGACCCTGCTAAAGATTGTAGGCTCAGGTAGTGGGACCTCCAGAGTGTACTCTGAGAAAGCTGGTTTCAGTATTGACACTAATCTCTGATGAGGAAACTGAGGAATTCTTACTCCTGAGTAAGAACTGAGTTTTACCTGTCATAGAATCCCTACAGAGTGGAAACAGGCCCTCGAGGGCGGCATGGTGGCTCAGTGGTTAGCACTGCAGCCTCACAGCGCCAGGGTCCCGGGTTCAATTCCAGCCCCAGGTGACTGTCTGTGTAGAGTTTGCACATTCTCCCCGTGACTGCGTGGGTTTCCTCTGGGTTCCTCCCACAGTCCATAGATGTGCAGGCTAGGTGGATTAGCCGTGCTAAATTGCCCATAGTGTTCAGGGGTGTGTGGGTTATAGGGGGATGGGTCTGGGTGGGATGTTCCAAGGGTCAGTGTGGACTTGTTGGGCCGAAGGGCCTGTTTCTACACTGTAGGGACTCTAATGAGGCCCATCAAGTCCACGCAGACCCTCCAAAGGATATCCAATCCTCCCTCTGTAACACTGCATTTCTCATAGCTAACACACCAAGCCAGCATGGAATGGGCAATTTGGAATGGCCAGTCTATCTGCATATCTTTAGACTGTACAAGGAAACTAGAGCTCCCAGAGAAAATCCATGTAGACACAGGGAGAATGTGCGAGCTCCACACAGACAGTCGGCTGAGGGTGGAATCGAAACTGGGTCTCCGGTGTTGTGTGGCGGCAATGCTAACACTGAGCCACTGTGCCATTCTGTTGGTGTAGATTGAGGGGTGAATGATGCCTGACATCCTGAATGATGATCTAGAGCCATTAAGGTACAATTGAGAGCAGATTAGAACTGATTGCCAGGCTGTGAGAGAGCTCTTGAATGAATGTTTCACATTAGTCTGTGCTCCTGTAGATGCACAGATTCCAGCTGTTGGATCTGATGTCGGCAATAATAATATCAGTATTACAATAAGAATTGTCATCCTACATAAAACAGGAAATTTCAAACTGGATCACACTTTAGTGGAGTGCTGCAGGGTTCAGTGCTGGGACCTCAGCTGTTCACAATATACATTAACATTTGGATGAAGGAATTGAGTGCCGTATTTCCAAATCTGCTGATGACACTAAGCTGGATGACAGTGTGTGCTGTGAGGAGGATGCTAAGAGGCTGCAGAGTGACTTGGGCAGAGTGGACACATACTTGGCAAATGCAATATAATGTGGATTTATGTGAGGTTATCCATTCTGGTCACAAACAGAGGCAAATTATCTGATTGGTAGCAGTTTAGGAAATGGTGAGGTGCAATGAGATGTGGGTGTCATGGTGTAACAGTTGCTGAAGGTTGGCATGGAGGTGCAGCTACCTCTAGCACATTCCAGCAAGTGGGTTCTGTACCCTAACTGCTCACTAAGTGAAAAAGCTGTTCTTCATTTCACCCTTGCTTCGTCTATCGAACGCTTTAAACCAATGCCCTGTTGTTGCTCCTTTTATGAGCTGGAATAGTTTCTCTTCATCTACTCTATCCAACCTGCTCATGATTTGTCCAATTCCAACCCCTGAGATAGTGATAGTGTGAAAGACAGAGAAGGGCAAACATCCCTCCAGCCATTGCTCCTCTTAACCATTAGCTTTCCCTCCTTACCTAAACATCTTGTACCCAGGAATATTGAATACCAGGTCTCTTAGTGCCAGAACACCACAATTGCATATGGTACTGTGTGCCTGAAACTCACCAAAAATAATTTATTCTTTTCCATTCACAAAAATGCACAGTAACTGTGATTTAAACGATTTAAAATTCTCCAACTCCACCTCCTAAATTGGGCAAGAATATTATTTGATTGACATCTGTTAATTGAGAAGGCATTTGGCACACTCGCTTTCAGTGGTCAGTACAATGAGTATAGGAGTTGGGACATCATGTTGCAGCTATACTGAGGCTACTTTGAGAATACTGCATTTAATTCTGATCTGCCTGCAATAGGAAATATGTTGTTAACCTTGAAAGGGTTCAGAAAAGATTTACAAGAATGTTGCTTGGATTGGTGGGCTTGAGCTATGGGGAATGGCTGAAAAGGCTGGGGCTATTTTCCCTGGAGCATTGGAGGCTGAACAGTGATCTTCTAGAGGTTTTTCAAATCACAAGGGGCATGGATAGGGTGAATAGCTAACATCTTTTTCCAAAGGTAGGGGATTCTGAAACTACAGGGCATAGGTTTAAGGTGAGAGGGAAAAGATTTGAAAGGGACCTGAGGGGCAATTTTTTCTTGCAGAGGGTGGTGCATGTATGATGTGAGTGTGTATTGAGTAGCTGGTGGAGGCAGGTGCAACTGCATCTGGAGGGGTACATGTACGGGAAGGATTTAGAGGGATATGGGCCAAATGCTGGAAAACGGGACAAGATCAGTTCTGGATAGCTGGTCAGCATGGATGTGTTGGACTGAAGGGCTAGCTTCTGTGCTGTGTCACTCTGTGACTCTATTCTAATGCTAGCTATCCTGGTCTCTCCCACGGTTTTGTGCACCCTCCTACTCCTCTCTGATATTAATTCCTTAATTCCAAAATCCCAAACCCCTGCTGATTTTACTTTAAACCCTTTCCAAACGCTCCAACAAAATGCTGCAAGGAATTTAGTGCCAGCTCTGTTTAGGTACAAACAGTCCAATACGAATGGCTGCCATCTGCTCCAGAGCAGGTCACAGTGACCAAGGAGTCAGGAGGGAGGTGGGTGATGTTTCTGGGGGTGACTTCACACCACTTGAGGTGGGGTCAGATCAATAGGGGAGGAGGGGGTATATTGGAAATATCATTTCAGTTGAGGGGCTTGTTGTGTCTAGCAATAGGAGGAGTTCAACAGGAATGACAGTTGGAGAGTACAGTGGATGTAATCAAGTCAGGTTGGTCAGGTGGAAGGAGGTGGGGAAGCGGTGTTTGGATGGAGAGTGATTGACAAGGGTGTAAGTGGCAGGGAGGTGTAGTTGGGAAAGGGAAAGTTTAAGATTGAGTTCTGGGTCTGTTTAATAATTACCACGGATTTAGAGTGAGTTTTTATTCACTAACTTTCCTTGGCAACTATTGAGCTTAAGTGAGTCTAACTTGTTAACTTGAATCATCAGAAGTTTTGATGTTGTACGGGGCTTTCTCAGAAGCTTCCAGATGTAGGAGAGTTGTCCGTTGGAAATTTCAGAATCCCGGGAAATTCCCATGAAATCTATTACATCAAGTTTCTGCACTGTTGCAGTGTACAGCTTCAATTTATCCTGCTCCAACACCTTTCTGGCCAGTGGTATCTGGGGTTCTTTACAGAGGAGGCAATACAGAGATTCCCTCGATACATTCATTGGAGTTTAAAAGAATAAGAGGTGATCCATCAAAATTGATGTAACTGGTGCAAACGACTGAACCAGCTCCCGTCTTTCCAACCTTCTCAGATGGTCGCAGAATCATTACCGTGCAGAAGGAGGCCGTTCGGTCTATTGTACCTGCTAAATGAGCTGGCTGTCCAAATGAGCATCATGACTCAGTGCCATTTTCCTGCTGTTTTCCCCATATCCTTGCAGACTATTTCTATCCAAAAATTCCTCCTTTGCCCTCTTGGATATCTCAATTGAACCTGCCTCAATCACATTTCCAGGCAGTGCATTCCACACCCTTCTACTCACTGAGTGAAAAAGTTTTTCTCACTTCACATCTTCCAAGACCCAGGACATTGTGATTTTGAGTGTAGATTGATAGGGTTTATCATTGGTGTCAGAGAACTTCATTGCTGCTTGTTAAAGTGTAGTTTGATAGGGATTTAACTGATGTAACAGAGCTGTATTACATCTTGTTAGCGTGTACATTGTTTAGGTTTATTACTGGTGTAACAGCTTTATCACATTGTGTTACAGTGTAGATTGATAGGGTGTAATTCTTGGTGTAACAGAGCCGTGTTAGACTGTAGATTGATAGCAATTATTACTGGTGTAACAGAGGTTTATTACACTGTGTTAGAGTTTAGATTGGCCATCATGAAGATGAAAGGTCTGAAGGTGGATAAATGACCTGCACCAGATGGACTACACCTCAGAAGTCTGAAGGAGATTGCTGAGGACACTAGAGGCATTGTCGGTGATCTTTCAGGAATCATTGAAATCAGAGAGGGTCCTAGAGAACAGAAAATGGTGAATGTGACACCCCTGTTTAAGTGGAGAAGGGGGCAGAAGTCAAGAATCTGTAGGCCAGTTAGCCAGCCTGATCTCAGTTGTTGGTAAGATTTTAGAGTCCATTTTTAAGGATGAGAATGCATGTTCACAGTAAAATAGGGCTGAGTCAGCACGATTTCATCAAGGGCAGGTCATGCCTGACAAATCAAAATTAGATTCTTCGAGCAGTAACGATCAAGTTGGACAAAGGAGGTGCAGTGGATGTGCTCGATTTGGATTTCCAGAAGTCCTTTGCCAAGGTGCCCCACAGGAATCTGATGAATATGATAAGAAGGCAGCACAGTGGCTCAGTAGTTAGCACTGTTGCTTCACACTACCAGGGACCTGGGTTCAATTTCAGTCTCGGGCGACTGTGTTGACATTCTCCCCATGTCTCCGTGGGTTTTCTCCGGGTGCTCTAGTTCCCTCTCACAGTCCAAGGATGTGCAGGTGAGGTCGATTGGGCCATGCTAAATAGTCTGCAGTTTTTAGGGGATATATAGGCTTGGGGGATTAGCTACGAGGAATGCATGGTTACAGGGATAGGGTACCAAGGGAATCTGGGTGTGATGCTGTTTGGAGAGTTGGTGTGGACTTATTGCGCCAAATGGCCTGTTTCCACACTGTAGGGAGCCGATGGAGTCTAAAAGAGCCCATGGTGTTAAGAGATAGCTATTGGCATGGATAGAGACTGGCTGACTTAGCAGAAGGCAGACAGTAAGGAAAAAGGGGTCTATTTCAGGATGGCAGCTGGTGACTGTTGCAGTGCCACAGATGTCTGTGTTGGTACCATAATTATTCATGTTATACGTTCACAATCCAAACAAAATAACGAGGGCAGTATTGCTAAGTTTACAGATGACACAAAGAGGTTGATGGTCAGGTACTGGTGAGGAAGTGGGGATTGAGAAACATAGCAACCATAATCAAATAGTGGAGCAGACTCAATGGGCCAATGAAAATTGATTAGAATTAACAATATATTGTCACGCCAAAAGCACAGCAAGATCCTACCACTCACTGACTTCTGCAATCATGTTTTTACCAGCCCATCCTCTGATGTTAAATGCGGAGAACAGAATCAGGAAAGTGTTAGATCTCATCACTCACTAACTTCGAAAATCTTCGTATTTTATTATTTCTCCTGATATTAAAACCAGTGAACAGGAACAGATTTCAACCGAGATCAAGGGGCAAATGCTCTCTGACTGCATTTTGTGTATATTTTGAGAGAGACTGGGCAGTGACTCAGTTGTGGAGAAGCCACTCTCACTGCACGCTTTTCTCCCTCCTTCCCACCATGTTTAACCTGACACCTTCAGCTTTTTCTCTCACACATTGGAAAATGCACAAACAAAACTGATGCCCCCACTGTCACACTCCCATTTGTCACCCACATCCTGTGCCCAATCCTTCTGGGATTTGGCACTGTTTCTACATGAAATATTGACAATGAGACTTTCATCTCTAACACATTCACTTCTCTCTTTTTCACTCTTCCCCTCCCCTCACAACCACTCCCCTACCTTCTCTCACTTTCGATCATTATATTTTGTCTACATGAGCAATGGATGTATGACATTTGGTGGGGAGGGAGCAGCAAGGGATGGGGGGATTGGTGAAAGGAGTGATGCAGTTTATCCACAGACCAAGAGCAAACTGAAGCTGGGCTCCCTGTTATAGACCCAGACAGCCATAGAGATGTACAGCGTGGAAACAGACTCTTTGGTCAAACCTATCCATGATAATTAGATATCCCACATAAATCTAGTCCCACTTGCTAGCACTTGAACCCTTTGAAGTTTCACAACATCCTTCCTATAGCAGAGAGACCAGAATTTCACACAGTACTCCAAAAGAGGCCTAACCAATGTCCTGTACAGCTGTAACATGACCTCCCAACTTCTATACTCAATGCTTCTGCGACTCCACTTTCAAGGAACTATGAACCTACACCTCAAGGTCTCTTTGTTCAGTGACACTCCCCAAGATCTTATACACTTAATGGTAAGTCCTGTCCTGATTTGCCTTTCCAAAATGCAACACCTCACATTTATGTAAATTAAACTCCATCTGCCATTCCTCAGCCCACCGGCTTGACAAGCCTTCTGATACATAAAGGAAACATGTGTTAAAGGACAAAACCACGCATGGCATGATCCCATAGGTATCCTTGTGAGACTGTAAAGGTCTTCCGTCCATGTCACACCCTGCCAGACCCCCAATCCTTCTCTCTGACATCTGGTAACTCTCAATGGTGTGTGAGAGAGAGGGAGATAAGATGGCAATCTGGTCCTGTTGAGAATGAATAAGTGGCTTCTGTAAATTTCATTGCAGCTTCAAATCATACCTCACACCTCACTGCAACTGAAGTACAACAAGATTCCACACACAAATGTGGCAACAAGCCTCTCCCCTTGACCTGTTTCACTCAGACGTGATAAGAATGAACTGGATAACGGAGAGAGCTGTACCGTAATTATTTATTTAACCCGAACAATCAATAAATTAACAGAATTACTAACAAAGCCAACAGTTGCCCCCGAGACCACTAACTATTCCCTAACTGGTCTAAATTCTACTGGAGTGCTGTTCAAATAAACACAAGTATCAATTATATAAACACAATTAATTAGACAACAATAAATTAAAACTCCAAATTTGCACACTGTCTTCTGAAATGCTCTGCCTTTTCTGTTACTCCACAAGTGCCTTTCTTCCACTGATTCTGCTGTTAGGGATGATTACTCCATAATTTCTTCTGTGAGGATTCTAAGCTAAAACTGCCTTGGTACCTTTAATTAATTAGATGGTGCTTTGTCTCGGAGCCAAAAAAGGTCTTGTCTCTTGGCAGGTGGCAGTTGACTCTCCCCAATTTTCCAAATGCCCTATTTTATATGTTGCCTATGACACATGAAATTCTTGTAATATGGTTGGTTTCAGGTTGTCAACACCTTCAGTTTTCAAATTCAATTGGCTTTTAGTATCTGAGTGGCACAGTGGCTCAGTGGTTAGCACTGATGCCTCCCAGTGCCAGGGACCCAGAGAATACCCTCAGGCGACTGTCTGTGTGGAGTTTGCATGTTCTCCCCATGTCTGCATGGGTTTCTACCGGGTGCTCTGGTTTCCTCCCACAATCCAAAGATGTGCAAGCTCAGTGGATTGGCCATGCTCAATTGCCCATAGGATGTGTGGATTAGGTGCGTTAGCAATGGAAAATGCTGGGTTACAGAGAAAGGGCAGGGGGATGGGTCCGGCTGGGATGCTCTTCAGACGGTCCGTGTGGACTTGTTGGCACCGAAGGGTCTCTTTCCACACTGTAGGGAATCGATGATGATGATGACGATAATTCGTAGGGCTTGGTTTAAACTGGCGAAATTGGAAAAGACTTGTTGTCTTGGTAAAAACGCTGCTTGACTACTCAAAGCAAAACGTTTCCATTCAGGCACTCTCTGTGCACAGTATTTGTAAACTACCAAGCACAGACAAAGTGAAATCTCTTCAAACGACCAGGCTCTCTTTTCCCCCACTATCATTTTTTACCAACCCTTTGAACTTCCTGCATTCTAATTCATGAGTACCCAACTTAGTAACAGTAATTTCCAAGACAAAGGAGTCAAAAAATGAGAGTGGACAGAGAAAAACAGTGCATGTGGGAGGAAAGGAGAGATCGAAGGATAAGATGTCACTTTGTTTGGCATGTCCCCAGTTGTCGCTCAAGGAGAAGACTGGGAGCAGAGGGAGAGGGAATGAAAGAGGGAGAGAGGAAACATGAAGGAGAAAAGGGAAATGAAACTGCAGGGGCATCTCGCCAGGCTGTGAAAGAGATTCAGGATTTGGGGACTCCAGTGTCTTGTCACTGTTGAACACCAAACATTTTCTTCTAGGAAGAGAGATCGCAATATTAAATCCAGGGATGAGGGTGAGTTTTCTTTTTAAAAGTGGTCCTGTACAAATCAGCAGCCTCTTGTTTCCTGTAAAATATGATTTTAGCCCATTCCGGACCGTCAATGGGATCTCAATGCCTGCAGCATTGCTGGCACAGAAAAAGTGCTTGGTTTATAAAAATTAATATTGTCAAAAATAAATACTACAATCTTTTTAAATATGAGACAATGATTGCAGTGGACGATTACATCAGAGAGAGACAGAGAGAAAAGATCAGTGATGGAGTACATAAAATTAGGAGAGGCAAGGATGGGGGGGAATGTCAGAGTCTCTTTCCTGGGAAGGAAATGTCAAATATCCAGGGAAACAGGTTTCAGGTGAGAGGGGGAAATTGTAAAGGTGATGTGCAAGGAAACTGTGCTGCTTAAGAAAGTGGTAGAAGCAGATATGACAGCAATGTTTAAGAGACATTTAGGCTGAAAGACAAATAGGCAGAGAATAGCGGCATAGGGACTATGTGCAGGCAGATGGGATTAGATTTAGAAATAGCATCGTGGTTGGCACAGATATAGTGGAATGAAGGGCCTGTTCCTGTGATGTCTTGTTCTATCTTCTACAGAACAAGAGGGCAGAGAAAAGAGAAAAGGAGAGGTGTTTTCAATTTGTCAAACAACAGGACTTTCCCTTTCAGTGATAATGGAGCCAAAACTGGTCCCTCAAGTAGCATCGGTGAAACACAAACTCCTTGCTGTCAAATTGTTTGTGGGATCATGCTACGGAGTGATTTGAATGCATTGTCTTGAGAGCCTTGCAATTAAACAGCCTTACACTTGAGTAAGGTGCAATTCCCAAATCATTAATGTGAATCATTATTTGTGTCAGGAATTTGACTTTAAAATGAAAAGTCCAGGGGGAGTATTTTAGTTCGGTTTACTGAAGATATGATTACGGAACTCTGTTTCCCCCACCTCTCTCTCTCACAGGCGCACACTCTCCTTCCTATCTTGGAACAGAGAGAGACAAAGAGGAAGAGAGAGAGAGAGAGAGGGTCTGAGACATTCCAACGTGTATTTCAATCAATGTTCAATCAGAGAGAGGGAGAGTAAAGATACATATGGACATAGAAAGAAGGCAATTGTCTCCATTCACACCAGTGACAGTTGGATCTTGCTGTGAATAGATCATCTGAATTTTTTCCCACCTTACAACAGGGACAACACATTAAAAATTAATTCACTTTCTGCTAAGTTCTCCTAAAGATCTCCAACTGATGTCTCAAACTTTAGTTTTTAAGAAACTTCAGCCCTTTTCTGGGTAGGCTGAAGGGAGAGTTGCTTTGTGAACACACCACTGCATGTGGGATCTTACGGATTGCCAATGTCACTTACTTGATCACACCCATATAGAAAAAGAGTGAGACCGAGAGGAAACAATGTCACGAGAGGGAAAGAGCTTGAGGGGCATGACAGAAGCAGAGTGAGAGGCAGGTTGTTTGCAGCTGCAGGAAGAAGAGAAGAGAGAAAGCGATAGGTCAGAGAATAGAGAGTGAGAGAGAGAGTCAGAGAAAGAGTTGGAGGGGCCTGGGCAGATATTAACAAAGTCACAATCTGAAACTGAATGTTCAAAATGCTGCATTGCGAGATCTTCCTGTGTAAATACCTACCGAATCCACTAAATTACAACAGAGACCAGCCTGTAAAGAACCATTCATGGATGGCCAAGTGCAGGGTACAAGAAGCGTGGACCACCAATGGGCAAAGGTTACGTGACTATTCATGGTGACCTATTACCCTGGCTCGCTCAATGTCACCTTACAATCTGGTACTCCAACCTTTAAAGTAGAAATTTCTCTTGGTACCGAAGCATCTTGGGCAGCGGCTTAGTAGGTGATCCAAACTTAAGTGCATGGTTATGAGCCACCTTGAGGCTGGAGACCTCTTGGGTGATTAAAGTTAAATTGACACAACAAGTACAACTTTTGAGAAACAGTGCTCAGAGAGTGGCCCACTGTAGGACTTGACCAAAAAGGACAGGCTAGTAAAGGCAAACAGGTAGTCATTGTCTAGACGGACATGGTGAGGAGGTGCCAGTGTTGGACTAGAATGGACAAATCAGAAGTCACACAACTCCAGGTTGTAGTCCAACAGGTGTATTTGAAATCACAACTTCGTCAGGTAAAGTGCAAAGAGACACAGAATTTACAGCAGAGAAATCAAAAAATCATATGAATGGTGTGAGTGGAGTGCCGACAGGTTGAATATTAAGTATCTGCAGGTGATCAAGTGTGTCTGATGGTGTGAGTAAAGTGTCAATAGCTGAAGAGCAAGTAAGGGGATGACCTATAATCCGATTAACTGAGGCAGAAATATTTACAACAAATTAAAAATAAGGTAGTGCTGGAGACAAACCAAATGGCTGGAATAACATGATAGGTAGAGTCACATGCTGAGGGTCCAACCAAAGTAACAAGGAATCCAAAACTGTACAAACTAATTAAGGTAGCGAGATCATAACAAGTTATCGAGGTGATGGTGTTAAAACAGGACACTAAGGAAGATTTTACAGTTACAGAACAGTATCGTGGGGTTACGTGAAACGCGACATGAACCCAAGATCGTGGTTGAGGTTATCTTCACGGGTACAGAACTTGGCTGTCATTTTCTGCTCAATGATTCTATGCTCTTGTGTGTCTCAAATGGCAACATTGGCGTCTCCTAAGGGACAGAAGGAATAGTGAAGGTGGGCAGACGTTTCTCAGTCTTTCTCTTGTTCCAGCAACCACCACCACTCCCAAAGCTCTGTATGCCTTTGCTTGAGGTCAGCCATCTCAGTTCCAGGGCATTACAGAATCCCTACAGTGTGGAAGCAAGCCATTCAGCCCATTGAATCCACATTGTTACCCCACCAAAGAGCACTCACCCAGACTTACTCCCCACATCTTATCACTGTAACCCTGCATTTCCCATCACTAATCAATGGAACATATGGGTAATTTTGCACAACCAATCTACTTAACTACATTTTTGGACTGTGCGAGGAAACCTACACAGACAGTCGTCCGAGGATGGAATCGAACCCAGGGTGTCTGGCGCTGTGAGACAGCAGTAGCAACCTCTAAGCCACTATCTCAGCCCCTAAATAGACAGACCTGATTAGGGAGTTTAAGATGAAAACTCAGGGATCAGTGACCAGAATATTCACCCTAGAGTTTGAAACTGAGAAGACTGAATTAGGTGTGACAGTGTTACAAATGAATTAAGGTAACTACAAAGGCAGGAGGGACAATCTGGGCAGAGTGGATTGGAAGGGAAGCCCAGCAGTGAAGACAGTGGAACTGAAGTGCCTGAAAACAATTCAGGAGGCATAGCAAAAATTCATCCCAAAGAAGAAGAAACGTACTAAGGGTAGGATGAGGCAAGCGTGGCTGATGAAGGAATTCAGGGTTTGCATAAAAGCAAACCAAAAAGCACACAATGTCAGTTTTCACAGTGGAAGACACAATTAGCACACCAGAACTTGAAGACATTTGGGGGGCAGAGGTGAGTGTAGTGGCCATCACAATGGAGAAGGTACTTGGGAAGCCAAAACGTCTGATGGTGGATAAATCACTCGGACCAGATGAACTATACCCTACAACAAAGAACAGAGAAAATTATAGCACAGGAACAGGCCCTTCGGACTTCCATGCGTGCGCTGATCCAGATCCTCTAATCTAAACCTGTTGCCTATTTTCCAAGGATCTGTATCCCTGCGCTCCCTGCCCATTCATGTATCTGTCTAGATACAATTAAATGACGCTATCGTGCCCACGTCTACCACGTCCGCTGGCAATGCATTCCAGGCACCCACCACCCTCTGCGTAAAGAACTTTCCACGCATATCTCCCTTAAACTTTTCTGCTCTCACCTTGAAATCGTGACCCCGAGTAATTGAGTTCCCCCTCCCCCCACCCCGGGAAAAAGCTTCTTGCTATCCACCCTGTCTATACCTCTCATGATTTCGTACAGCTAAATCAGGTTCCCCCTCAACCTCCACCTTTCTAATATAAATAATCCTAATCTACTCAACCTCTCTTCATAGCTAGCGCCCTCCATACCAGGCAACATCCTGGTGAACCTCCTCTGCACTATCTCCAAAGCATCCGCATCCTTTTGGTAATGTGGCAACCAGAACTGTACGCAGTATTCCAAATGTGGTCGAACCAAAGTCCTATACAACTGTAACATGACCTGCCAACTCGTGTACTCAATACCTCGTCCGATGAATGAAGGCATGCCATATGCCTTCTTGACCACTCTATCCACCTGCGTTGCCACCTTCAGGGTACAATGGACCTGAACAGCCAGATCTCTCTGTGCATCAGTTTTCCCCAGGGCTTTTCCATTTACCGTATAGTTCGCTCTTGAATTGTATCTTCCAAAATGCATCACCTCGCATTTGCCTGGATTGAACTCCATCTGCCATTTCTCCACCCAATTCTCCTATCTACCTATATTCTGCTGCATTCTCTGACAGTCCCCTTCACTATCTGCTACTCCACCAATCTTGGTATCATCTGCAAACTTGCTAATCAGACCATCTATACCTTCCTCCAGATCATTTATGTATATCACAAACAACAGTGGTCCCAACATGGATCCATGTGGAACACCACTGGTCACAGTTCTCCATTTTGAGAAACTCCCTTCCAGTACAACTCTCTGTCTCCTGTTGCCCAGCCAGTTCTCTATCCATCTGGCTAGTACACCCTGGACCCCATGCGACTTCATTTTCTCCATCAGCCTACCATGGGGAACCTTACCAAACGCCTTACTGAAGTCCATGTATATGACATCTACAGCCCATCCCTCATCTATCAATTTTGTCACTTCCTCAAAGAATTCTATCAAGTTGGTAAGACATGACCTCCCCTGCACAAAACATGCTGCCTATCACTAATAAGCCCATTTTCTTCCAAATGTAAATACATCTTATCCCTCAGTATCTTCTCCAGCAGCTTCCCCACCACTGACGTCAGGCTTACCGGTCTATAATTACCTGGATTAGCCTTGCTACCCTTCTTAAACAAGGGGACAACATTAGCAATTCTCCAGTCCTCCTGGACCTCACCCGTGCTCAAGGATTCTGCAAAGATATCTGTTAAGGCTCCAGCTATTGCCTCTGTCGCTTCCCTCAGCAACCTGGAATAGATCCCATCTGGACCTGGGAACTTGTCCACCCTAATGCCTTTTAGAATACCCAACACTTCCCCCTTCCTTATGACAACTTGACCCGGAGTAATCAAACATCTATCCCTAACCTCAACATCCATCATGTCCCTCTCCTCAGTGAATACCAATGCAAAGTACTCATTAAGAATCTCACTCATTTTCTCTGACTCCTCGCATAACTTCCCTCCTTTATCCTTGAGTGGGCCAACCCTTTCTTGAGTTACCCTCTTGCTGCTTATGTATGAATAAAAGGCTTTGGGATTTTCCTTAACCCTGTTTGCTAAAGATATTTCATGACCTCTTTTAGCCTCTTAATTCCTTGTTTCAGATTGGTCCTACTTTCCCTATAATTCTTCCAAAGCTTTGTCTGTTTTCAGTCGCCTAGACCTTATGCACGCAGAGTTCTGAAGGAGGTTGCTGAGGCATTGGTGGTGATCTTTCAGGAATCATTGGAGTCAGAAAGGGTCCCAGAGAGTTGGACGATGGCTGATGTAACACCCCTGTCTAGGTAGGGAGCCAGGCTTAAGGTAGGAATCTATAGGTCAGTTAGCTTGACTGTTAACGTATAGCATGAAAAGTTTTTGTCCCAACATGTGCCTGCAGAACTCCACCAGCACCAGCTGCCGCCCTGAAATGCCCCTTTTATCCCTACGGTCTGCTTTCTGGCAGTCATCCAATCTTCTGTGCATGCCAGTACCTTGCGTGAATCACCATGGTCTCCTAACTGATTTAGCACATTTGCTGTGGGGCACCTTGTAAAGGCCTTCTGGAAATTCACACAAATCACGTGACCAGCCTCTCCTTTGTCTAACTTCTTGAAGAATCTATTTTTGATTTATCAGGTAATGACCTGGCCTTTACACAATCATGCTGACTCAGTACTATTTTACCACACACTTCCAAGTACTCCACAATCTCATCCTTAATAATAGACTATAAATTCAAGGCTAACTGGACCACAATGCTCTGATGAACATGACGCCCAGTTAAAATAATCCCTTCTGCCTGCCTTTGGTCCATGTTCCTCCATTCCTAGCATTTCTGTGTACATATCCAAAAGCCCCTTAAATCCTTTATTGTATCTGCCTCCACCACCATCCCAGCAGTGCATTCCAGACACTGAACACTTTGTAAAAAAAAAACTTACGCCTCACATCTACTTTGAACTTTCTCCCTCTCACCTTAAATGCAAGTCCCCTAATATTAGACATTTAAATTTTGGAACAAAGATTCTCAGTGTGAACTCCACGTATGCATCTCATAGTTTTTTCGTTTCCCCTCAGCCTCTGTGGCTCCAGAGGAACTGACCCTAGGTTATCTAGCCTCTCCCTCTACCCTCTGATCCAGACAGTATCCTGGTAAACCTATGGTGCACCCTTTCCAAAGCTTCCATATCCTTCCTGTAATATGGTGACCAGAACTGAACGCAATACTGTAAGTGTGGCCTAACCAAAGTCTTACAAAGCTGCATCATGACATGCTGACCTGGTACTCAATGCCCTATATTGACATGCCAAACACCTTCTTCACCGCCCTATCTACTTAGGATGGTCGTGGTTGAGTGAGGGTTTTTGTTTATTAATTCATGAGACAAGGGCATTGCCAGCTAGGCCAGCATTTATTGCTCTCCTAATTGCCCAGAGGGCAGTTAAGCATTAACCACATTGCTGTGGGGTCCGGATTCACATGTCGGCCAGACCACATAATGATGGCATTTTCCCTCCCTTAAAAGAACATTAGTGAACCAGATGGGATTTTGCAACAATGGGCAGTAGTTTCATGGTCATTATTGGACTTGTATTTGTGAATTTTATTGAACTCGAATTTTGCCATCTGCTGTAGTGGGATTTGAACCCAGATCCCCAGAACATTTCCTGGGTCTCTGTATTAACAGCACAGCGATAACACAGCCAGGCTGTCACCTCCACATGTGCCAGGCCATGAGATTGAAGATTGTATTGGAGTACAATTCTGCTGCTGGTGATGGCCCATGTTGCCTCAAGGGTACGGAGTTGCTGGATCTGTTCAAAGTCTGTCCCATTTGGTACAGCGACACAATGGAGGTTATTCTTAATGTGAAGGTGGGATATCATCTCTACAAGGACTGTGTGATAACAACGAACAAAGAAAATTACAGTACAGGAACAGGCCCTTCGGCTCTCCAAGCCTGCACTGACATGCTGCCCATCAAAACTAAAACCCCCTTATCCTTCTGGGGTCTGTATCCCTCTATTCCCATCCAATTCATATATTTGTCAAGATGCCCTTTAAAATTCACTGTAATATCTGCTTCCACCACCTCCCCCAGCAGCGAGTTCTAGGCACCCATCATCCTCTCTGTAAAAAACTTGCATCGTATATCACCTTTAAACCTTGCCATAAATCACACCATAAACCCATGGTCCCTGGTAACTGACTCTTCCACCCTGGGAGAAAGCTTCTGACTGTCCACTCTGTCCATGCCCTTCATAATCATGTAGACCTCTATCAGGTCGCCCCCTCAACCTTCATCATTCCAGTGAGAACAACCCAAGTTTCTACAACCTCTCCTCATAGCTAATGCCCACCATACCAGGCAACATCCTGGTAAATCTTTTCTGTACCCTCTCCAAAGCCACCACATCCTTCTGGTAGTGTGGCGACCAGAACTGAATGCAGTGTTCCAGATGTGGCCTAACTAAGGTTCTATAAAGCTGCAACATTATCTGCTAATTTTTAAACTCAGTGCCCTGGCCGATAGAGGCAAGCATGCCATATGCCTTGTTGACTATCTTTTCCACCTGCGTTGCCACTTTCAGTGACCTGCGTACCTGTACACTCAGATCCCGTTGCCTATGAGTACTCTTAGGGGTTCTGCTATTTACTGTATACTTTCCACCTGGATTAGACCTTCCAAAATGCATTACGTCATATTTTTCTGGATTAAACTCAATCTGCCATCTCTCTGCCCAAGTCACCAACCGATCTATATCCAGCTGTATCCTTTGACGGTCCTCATCGCTATTCACAATTCCACCAACCTTTGTATCATTGGCAAACTTACTTATCAGACCAGTTACATTCTCCTCCAAATCATTTCTATATATCACAATTAACAAAAGGTCCCAACACTGATCTGGTGAGGAACGCCACTATTGGAGCCATCCATTCAGAAACGCACCCTTCTACTGCTACCCTCTGTCTTCTATGACCAAGCCAGATTTTTTTTATCCATCTTGCAAGCTCACCTCTGACCCCGTGCAACTTTACCTTCTCTATCAGCCTGCCATGGGGGACCTTGTCAAAGGCCTTATTAAAGTCCATATAGACAACATCCACTGCCCTACCTTCATCATCTTCATCAATTCCTCAAAAACTCAACCAAGTTCGTGAGATATGACCTCCCCTTCACAAAACCATGTTGCTTCTTGCTAATACACCCATTGATTTCCAGGTGGGAGTAAATCCTGTCTCGAAGAATCCTCTCCGATAACTTCCCCACCAATGATGTAAGCCTCACCGGCCTGTAATTAGCTGAATTATCCTTGCCACCCTTCTTAAACAAAGAAACAGCATTGGCAATTCTCCAGTCCCCTGGGACCTCCCCTTTGGCAATGAGGATACAAAGATTTCCCTCAAGGCCCGAGCAATGTCCTCCCTTGCCTCTCTGTGTTCTGGGGTATATCCCATCAGGCCCTGGGGACATGTCTACCTTAATATTTTTCAAAATCCCCACTATCTCCTCCCTTTGATCTTAACATGACCCAAACTATCTATACGCCCTTCCCCAGATTCATCATCCACCAAGTCCTTCTCTATAGTGAATACTGGCACAAAGTACTCATTGCATCACACAATGTACTTGCCCATTTCCTCTGGCTCCACACAAATTCCCTTCCCTGTTCTTGAGAGGGCCAAGCCTCTGCCTGGCTACACTCTTACATTTTATATATGTATAAAAAGCCTTGGGATTTTCCTTAATCCTGTTGGCCAATGACTATTCATGACCCCTTTTAGCCCTCCTCACTCGTGCTTAAGTTTCTTTCGACCCAACCTTGCTTTGTGTGTTCCCAGCCTCCTAGCCTTGATAAATGCTTCCTTTTTCATTTTGATGAGGCTCACAATATCTCTCATTATCCAAGGTTCCCTAAACTTGCCATATTTATCCTTCATCCTTAAAGAAACGTGCCAGACCTGAGTTCTGAGCAACTTACACTTGAAAGCCTCCGACATAACATATGAAGTAATGCTGGAAGTTTGTGAGCATGTATATGTGAAAACGGACCCCAGATGATAGGGTAGCATGTCATTGTGAAATTAGAGGGATAGAGAGTGCATGAAAAATTGGAGGGTCCATTGTCTTTTGTCCATGTTTGAACCAAGGCTGTAATTAGGTCAGTAGCTTAGTGGCCCTGGTGGAACCCAAACTCAGCCTCACTAGGCAAGTTATTGCTAAACAGGGGCTGCTTGACAGCAGTGTTAGTGACATCACTTTACTGACGATTGAAAGTAGATTGATGGGGTGGTATTGGCTTGGTTGGATTTGTCCTGCTTTTTACCTGGGCTTAATTGTCCACAACTATTCATGACTGAATGTGGCAGGACTGCAGAGCTTAAATCTGATCTTTTTTTTGTGGGCTTGATTATCAAGGGGATCATGGGTTATGGGGAGAAAGCGGGAGAATGGGGTTGAGGGACTTATCAGCCATGACTGAATAGTGGAGCAGACTTGATGGGCCGAATAGCCTAATTTCTGCTCCTATACCTTATGGTCTAATCCCATAGCTTGATAGAACAAAGAAAAATACAACACAGAAATGGGCCCTTTGACCCAATGTTGTGCCAAATTAAACAAATACTTCTGCCTGCCCTTGGTCCATATTCCTCCATTCCTAGCATATTCGTGTATGTATCTAAAAGCCCCTTAAATGCTGTTATCATATCTGCCTCCACCAGCACCCCTGGCAGTGCGTTCCATACACCTAAAAGACTTGCCCCTCACATTTCCTTTGAACTATCTCCCTATCACCTTAAATGCATGCCCCATAGTATTAGACATTTCAGCTGTGGGGAAAAAGATTCTGAGTGTCAACCCCATGTACGCATCCCATAATTTTATCGTCTGCCCTCAGCTTCCGCCGCTCCAGAGGAACTAACCCTTGGATAACTAGTCTCTTCTTCTAACTCATGCCCTCTAATTGAGGTACCAGCCTGGAAGACCTCTTCTGCACCCTCTCCAAAGTCTTCACACCCTTCCTGTAATGTGGTGATCAGAATTGAATACAATACTCTAATTGTGGCCTAACCAAAGTCTTAAAAAGCTTGAACATGACATCCTGACTCTTGTACTCTGTTCCCCAACCAATAAAGGCATACATGCCATACGCCTTCTTTACCAACCTATCACCTTGGGACGGTAGTGGATGAGTGAGGGTTTTTGTTTAGCGATTTTATTAAGTCAAGGGTGTCGCTGGCTAGGCCAGCATTTATTGAGAAGGTTCACCGGACCCGAAACATTAACTCTGTTTTTCCCTTCACAGATGCTGCCAGACTTGCTGAGCTTTTCCAGCACCTTTGTTTTTGTTCCTGATTTACAGCATCTGCAGTTCCTTCAGTTTTTATTTATTGCCATCCCTGATTGCCCAGAGGGCAGTTAAGAGTTAACCTCATTGCTGTGGCTCTAGATTCACATGTTGGCCAGACCAGATAATGATAGCAGTTTCCATCCTTAAAGGATATTAGTGAACCAGATGAGATTTTATGACTATCGGCAGTAGTTTCATGGTCATCAATGGACTCGTATTTCCAGAATTGTATTAAATTCAAATTACACAATCTGCTGTGGCAGGATTCAAACCTGGATCCCCAGAACATTTCCTGGATCTCTGGATTAACAGTCCAACACAATCAGGCTGTAACGTCCGTATATGCCAGGCCATGAGATTGCAGATTGTATTCGTGTGCAATTCGGCTGCTGTTGATGGCCCATTGTGCCTCAAGGATCACGAGTTGCTAAATCTATTCAAACTCTGTCCCATTTGGCATGGTGATAGTGTCACACAACACAATGGAAGTTATTCTTCGTGTGAATTTGGGACATCATCTCTAGTTACTGTGTGGTGCCACTCTTAGCAAGACATCTGCAGACAGCAAATTGGTGAGGATGAGTTCAAGTATTTTTTTCCCTTTTCGTTGTTCCCTCACCACCTGCTGCAAGCACTGTCTCGCAGCTATGACCTTTAGGACCTGACCAGCTCGATCATCTGCTGCCAAGCCACTCTTGTTGGTGGACTTTGAAATCCCCATTCCAGAGTATATTTTGCGCCCTTGTCATCCTTGGTGCTTTCTCCAAGTGTTGTTCAACGTGGAGGAGTATTGATTCATCAGCTGAGGGAGGCCAGTATGTGGTAACCAACAGTGTGTTTCCCTGCCCATGTTTCATATTTTTGAGGCCATGAGACTCCATGGGGTCTGGAGTCAATATTCAGGACTCTCAAGGCAACTCACAAATGTTTTCCACTGGTATGCTGGTGGAACAGGAAATATCCAGGGATGGTGATGATGGTGTCTGGCACATCGTCTATGAGGTATGAATCCATGTGTGTGGCTCTGTTAGATTACTGCTTGATTAGTTTGTGAGACAGCTCTCCCACTTTTGGCACTCAGCTCCGGAAGTTAGTGTGGAGGATGTTGCAGGGTCCACAAGGCTTTTCCTACCATTGCAGATGGCAGATTTCTTTCCCATCAATAATGTTATCATGGTCATCAGTAGATTCTTCATTCCAGACATCTTAAATTGAATTTACATTCTACCATCTGACATGGTGGGATTCAACTTCAGGCCTCAGAACATTAGCTGAGTTTCTGGATCAATAGTGTAGTGATAATGACTTGACCATCATCTCTCCCACCTCATAAATCTAACACCTCCTAGATTCATGCAGCAAGCAAGAGGACCTTTGGCCCATTGAGCCTGTACCACCAAAAATATATATTTCTACCTGGCACTAGTCCCATTTTCCTGCACTAGGCAAGTTCGAAATTGGAACATGGCCAATTTTGATGATATTAGGCAGGAACTTTCAAAAGTTAATTGGGGGGAGGCTATTTTTAGGCACCTTTGAATCTGGTAAGTGAGAGGCTTTCAAAAGTGAGTTAATGAGGGTTCATATCAGATTGAAGAGTAAGGCTGGCAGGAGTAGGGAATTCTGGATGATGAGAGTTTTTGAGACCCTAGTCAAGAAGAAGGAGGTGTATGACATGTAAAGGCAGTTAGGATTATGTGAATTCCTTGAGAATTATAGAGGGTGTCGTAGTACACTTAGGAGAGAAATTAGGAGGGCTAAGAGGGGACGTGAGATGGCTTTGGCAAATACAGTAAAGGAGAATCCAAAGAGATTCTACAAGTACATGATGGGCAAAAGAGTAACTAGGGAGAGAATAGGACCTTTTGAAGGTCACCAAGGTTGTCTGTGTGCGGAGCCACAAGAGATGGTTGAGATCGTAAATGAAGATTTCTCATTGGTATTTACTGTTGAGAAAGGCATTGACGGTAGGAACTTGGGGAAATAAATAGTGATGTCTTGAAGAGTGTCCATGCTACAGAAGAGGAGAGAGTGGTCCCTCCAGAAAGCAGATAAGGTTGGGGAGGGAAAACTGTCTTTTATGCGAGTCCCCATGCAGATGACCTAAAGGCCCTCTGCTTCTTCCTGTCCCGCAGGCCCGACCAGTCCCCCTCCACTGACACCCTCATCCACTTAGCTGAAGTCGTCCTCACCCTTAACAACTTCTCTTTCAATTCCTCCCACTTCCTACAGACAAAGGGGGTGGCCATGGGTGCCAGCATGGGGCCAAGTTATACCTGCCTCTTTGTAGCTTACGTGGAACAACCCCTCTTCAGTAGGTACACTGGCCCTGAACCCCACCTCTTCCTCCGTTACATTGATGACTGTATTGGCGCTGCCTCGTGCTCCCACGAAGAGCTCGAACAGTTCATCCACTTCAACACCTACCGCCCCAACCTTAAGTTCACCTGGACCAATCTCTGATACCTCTCTCTCCTTCCTGGACCTCTCTGTTTCCATATCTGGCAACTACCTGGAAACGAATATCCATTTCAAGCCTACCGACTCCCACAGCTACCTAGAATACACCTCCTCCCACGCACCTTCCTGCAAAAATGCCATCCCCTATTCCCGATTCCTTCGCCTCCGCCACATCTGCTCCCAGGATGACGCATTCCACTCCCGAACATCTCAGATGTCCTCGTTTTTCGAGGACCACAACTTTCCCCGCCCCCAGTGGTCGAGAATGCCCTCGACCGTGTCTCCTGCATTTTCTGCAACTCATCCCTCACACCCCCTCCCCACAATAACAACCAAAACACTAACATCCGGATCCAGCGCATCATCCTCCGACACTTCCGCCATCTGCAATCCGACCCCACCACCAAAGACATTTTTCCCTCCCCACCCTTATCTGCTTTCCAGAGGGACCACTTTCTCCGTGACTCCCTTGTCAGCTCCACACTCCCCTCCAGCCCACAACACCCGGCACTTTTCCCTGCAACCGCAGGAAGTACTACACCTGACCCTACACCTCCCCCCCTCACCCCCATCCCAGGCCCCAAGAAGACCTTCCACATCAAGCAGATGTTCACCTGCACATCTGCTAATGTGGTATACTGTATCTGCTGTTCCAGATGTGGCCTCCTCTACATCGGGGAAACCAAGCGGAGGCTTGGGGAGCGCTTTGCAGAACACCTATGCTCGGTTTGCAACAAGCAACTGCACCTCCCAGTCGCGAACCATTTCAACTCCCCCTCCCACTCCTTAGACGACACGTCCATCCTGGGCCTCCTGCAGTGCCATAACGATGCCACCCAAAGGAGTCCTAGCAAAGCTGGAATCAATTGGTACTACGGGAAAAACTCTCCATTGGTTGGAGTCATACTTGACACATAGGAAGATGGTTGTGGTTGTTGGAGATCAATCATCTCAGCTCCAGGACATCTCTGCAGGAGTTCCTCAGGGCTGCGTCCTAGGCCCAGATATCTTCAGCTGCTTCATCAATGACCTTCTCTCCATCATAAGGTCAGAAGTGGGGTATTTTGAAGCTTGCACAATGATCAGCACCATTTGCAACTCCTCAGACACTGAGCAGTCCTTGTCCAAATGCAACAAGATGTGTACAATATCCAGGCTTGGGCTGACAAGTGGCAAGTAATATTCGTGCCACACAAATGCCAGGCTATAACTATCACCAGTAAGAGACAATCTGACCACTGCCCCTTGACATTCAATTGTGTTACCATCACTGAATCCCCCACTATCAAAATCCTGGGGGTTATCTTTGACCAGAAACTCAACTGGAGTCACAATGTAAATACAGTGACTGCAAGAGTAGGTCAGAGGCGAGGAATACTGCGGTGAATAACTCACTTTCTGACTCTCCAAAGCCTGTCCACCATTGACAAGGCACAAGTTAGGAGTGTGATGGAATAGTCTCCACTTGCCTGAATGAGTGCAGTCCCAACAACACTCAAGAAGCTTGAGTCCATCCAGGACAAAGCAGCCCGCTTGACTGGCACAACATCCACAAGCATCCACTCCCTCCACCACTGAAGCTCAGTGGCAGCAGTATTATCTAAAAGATGCACTGCAGAAATTCACCAAAGATCCTCAGACAGCACCCTTCAAACTCACGACCACTTCCATCTAGAAGGACAAGGGCAGCAGATATGTGGGATCACCTCTACCTTCAAGTTCACATCCAAGCCATCCTGACTTGGAAATATATCGTCATTCCTTCACTGTTGCTGGGTCAGAATCCTGGAATTCTATCCCTAATGGCATTGTGGGTCAACCCATAGCAAGTGGACTGCAGCAGTTCAAGAAGGGAGCTCACCACCACTTTCTCAAGGGCAACTAGGGATGGGGCAATAAATGCTGGCCAGCCAGTAATGCCTACATCCCACAAAAATGAATTAAAAAATTCAATCCACATGGGCTGTTTGTGATATACTAGCAAAGACTGAGAATTGGCTAGCAAACAGGAAGCAGAGAGCAAGAATAAATTAATCTTTTTCAGAGAGAAAGGTCAAGACAAATGGGGTACAACAGGGATCAGCAACTCAATCTATATCAATGATTCGGATGAGGAAATTAAACACAATATTTCCAAGTTTACTGATACACAAAACAAAGAGGAATTGAAAATGGTGAGAAGGAAGCTAAGGGGGTTCAAGTTGAGTGAGTGGGCAAATACACTGCATCTGTGGTTAAGTGTAAAGTTCTCCACTTCAATAAGAAACAGACTGGTAAAGTATTATTTCAATTGTGATTAACTGAAAAATGTTGATGTACAAAAGTCCTTGGCCCTTATAGAACAGTCGCTGGAAACAAGTATGAAGGTGCAGCAAGCAGTTAGAAAGGCTTCCTCTCACTGTTTTGGTCTCCGACATAAAAGAGTTTGAGTACGGGAACAAGTAAGTTTTCCTGCAGCTGTACAGGACCCTTGTGAGATGACACATGGAATTGAGTGCACAGTTTTGGTATGTTACCCAAGAAAAGGAAAGGTCCACTCAACTAATTCCTGGGATGGTAGATTTGTCCTATGAGGATAATTAAATCAACTAGGTCTGTACTCACTAGAGTTTAGAAGAATGAAGGGCATTTTATTGAAACATGCAAAATTCTGAGACATCTGAACACGAAGATGATGTTTTCTTCACTGGGGGGTAGAAAGCAAGGGGTCATGGTCTCAGGATACAGGACAGGCCATTTAGAACCAATGAGAAATATGTTCACTGAGAATAGTGAACCTTTAGAACTCTTCACCATATACAACTGTGGAGGCTAAGGTCACTGAATGCATTTTGCCACTGGGCAACTAAAGACTAAAGGCATCAGGGACATAGTGAAAGACCAGAAGAGACTAGGAGGTTATGCTGGAAATGTATAAAATGGCGGTTAGGCCACAACTAGTGTATTGTGTTGTTCTGGAATCCACATTACAGGAAGGAGGAAAGCACTGGAGAGGTGCAGAGGAGATATTCTAGGAAGTTGTCAGAGTTAGAGAGTTTCCATTATGAACAGAGATTGGACAGCTTGGGTTTGTCTCCCTTAGAGCAGAGGAGATTGAGGGTGGACATGAAATTATGAGGGATAAAGATAGGACAGAGTGTAAGAAACATTTTCCCTTGGTGGAGGGATCTATGACCAGCCGGTGTAGATTTAAGGCAAGGGGCAGAAGATTTTGATATAATGGGAGGAGAAGCTTTTGCATCCAGATGGTGGTGAGAATCTGGAAATCACTGCCTGTAAGGACGGTAGAGGCAGAAACCATCACAACATTTAAATAGTGGTTAGATGTGCACTTGCAATGCCAAAGCATACAAGGCTATGGACCAAGTGCTGGAAAACGGGATTAGAACATTTGGTGGTTGTTTCTGACCAATGTGGATGCAATGTGCTGAAGGGCCTTTTTTGTACTGTAGATTTGACTCAGTGTGATATTCAGATAAAGGATCAGCCATGATCATATTTAACGGCAATGTAGGGTCAATAGGTCAAATGGCCAATTTTTGATCTTTCCATCAGGATTCTATTTTTCACTAGTGAACCTATCAGCAGCAACCATGGGAGAAAACCAACATGTGGTTGGAGGAAACAAGGCGTGGGGCTGGATGAACACAGCAGGCCAAGCAGCATCATAGGAGCAGGAAAACTTGACGTTTCGGGCCTAGACCATTCATCAGAAATGGGGGAGGGGAAGAGGGTTCTGAAATAAATAGGGAGAGAGGGGGAGGCGGATAGAGGATGGATAGAGGAGAGGATAGGTGGAGAGGAGGCAGACAAGTCGAAGAGGCGGGGATGGAGCCAGTAAAGGTGAGTGTAGGTGGGGGGGGTAGGGAGGAGATAGGTCAGTCCAGGGAGGACGGACAGGTCAAGGGGGCGGGATGACCCCACACCTCCTCCCTCCCAGGCCCCAAGAGACTTTCCACATCAGGCAGATGTTCACCTGCACATCTGCCAATGTGGTATACTGCATCCGCTGTACCCATTGTGGCTTCCTCTACATCAGGGAAACCATGCGGAGGCTTGGGGACCGCTTTGCAGAACACCTGCGCTCAGTTCGCAACAAACAACTGCACCTCCCAGTCGTGAACCATTTCAACTCCCCCTCCCATTCCTCAGACGACATGTCCATCCAGGGCCTCCTGCAATGCCACAGTGATGCCACTCGAAGGCTGCAGGAACAGCAAATCATATTCAGCCTGGGAACCTTGCAGCCCAATGGTATCAATGTGGATTTCACAAGCTTCAAAATCTCCCCTCCCCCAACCGCATCCCAAAACCAGCCCAGCTCATCTCCACCTCCCTAATCTGTTTTTCCTCTCACCTATCCCCTCGTCCCACCTCAAGCCCCACACCCATCTCCTATCTACTAACATCCCGCCCGCCCCCTTGACCTGTCCGTCCTCCCTGGACTGACCTATCTCCTCCCTCACTCACCTTTACTGGCTCTATCCCCGCCTCTTCGACTTGTCTGCCTCCTCTCCACCTATCCTCTCCTTTATCCATCCTCTATCCGCCTCCCCCTCTCTCCCTATTTATTTCAGAACCCTCTTCCCCTCCCCCATTTCTGATGAAGGGTTTAGGCCCGAAACGTCAAGTTTTCCTGCTCCTATGATGCTGCTTGGCCTGCTGTGTTCATCCTGCCCCATGCCTTGTTATCTCGGATTCTCCAGCATCTGCAGTACCTTTTACCTCTTTATATCTGTGGTTGGAGGAGCTTTCTCTCTTTGTTTTGTTTCATTCCAGTTACAGAGGCAACTATTTTTGGTTGGTCACTCCAGTGATTGAATCCTCTTGTGTGATTTAGCCCACAGCCAATGTAATTTGAGTACTGCTTTCCACTTACATGATATTCTTGTCCAGTGAATTGGTCGGCACCTGTTAACATCAGTCCAAGACCTTCTACCCCCTCTTCAATTGCTTGTTCAAGTCTATCTTGGTAGAATTTTGTCAACTGGAACAGTTGGTAATCATCACACTTTTTCAGGAAATCAATGATTGTAGAGTTTGGATCTGAGAACAGAAACAGACAAAACAAAACATATTGTCTAGCTGGGCTATTACGATTCTTACAACAAATTGTTGAATCTTCCTGTGAGCTACATAATCAAACATTTCCTAAAATTCTGTAAAATTCAGTGGAATCATAACTGATTTGTGATTCAATTATATATACCCAGTTTTGCCACATATGCTGAATAATAAGAAACTGTTGAAGATTGAGTATTATAAAGGATAGTAAGGAAGCAAAGGATGAAGAAGGCAGATTATCCAAATTCCTAAAAACGCATACCACAAAGGATAGACGTCTGAGAGCAGGAAATGGAAGACACGCAAAAAAATGACCCCTTTCTCCCTGATAAGCAGACTGTTAATGAAGGAAAAGCAGACCCTGAGCTGATGGTGCAATTTGAATTCAATGACCACGAAACGATGGTCAAGAAAACCCAATCATCTAGGGTTCA
Source organism: Ginglymostoma cirratum (assembly GCA_024137785.1). Lineage (NCBI taxonomy): Eukaryota > Metazoa > Chordata > Chondrichthyes > Orectolobiformes > Ginglymostomatidae > Ginglymostoma > Ginglymostoma cirratum. The sequence goes on along the minus strand of JAHRHZ010000078.1, from coordinate 70,319 downwards.
CTGATGTGCTTTCATTGAATCATAGAATCCCTACAGGAGCACCTGGAGGAAACCCACACAGACATGGGGAGAATGTGCAAACTCCTCACAGACAGTTGCCCAAGGCTGGAATCGAACCCGGGTCCCTGGCACTGTGAGGCGTGAGTGCTAACCACTGTGCCACCGTGCTGCCCTTTAGGGAAGAAAATTGCAGTCCTCATCAAGTCTGATTCCAGTCCTACAGCAACGTGGTTGATTTGTAAATGCAGTTGAGAACGCGCAATAAATGTTGGCCTAGACAGAGACATTCACATCAATGAATGAGTTCTTTTTTTAAATTGAGACTATCCATGCTGGCATACAGTAAGAAACAGGCTTGGGCTGGTAAATGACAACTAATATTTAAATTAAGCAAGTTCCAGTCAGACTATCTCTAACCAACTCCCCCAGAATAACATCCTGGTTGCTCCTATTAAATAGAAACTCAACTCCATCATGGTGTAGTTAACAAAAGCAGAGAAATAGGAACTCTCAAGTGAGTTGTGATTTCTTCTATTCTCACTTATTGACTCCCCAAGCCTGCCCACCTCTCAGGAACATGAAAGGAGCTAATCAAATACCCATGATAGTAGGAACTGCAGATGCTGCAGAATCTAGGTCGAGGCCCGAAACTGCTCCTCTGATGCTGCTTGGCCTGCTGGGTTCATCCAGCTCCACACCTTGTTATCTCATAATCAAATACCCATGACTGGCTATGATGAGTGTGGCTTCAACAACAGTCAAAAAAGGTGAACTCCATCCAAGACAAAACAACCCAATTGATCAGTTCTCCATTCATGAACACGTGTTCGTTCTCTCCAAGATCAATACACAGTGGCAAGAACGTGTGCAATCTACATGGCGCACTGTAGAAACTCCCAGTCTTTTCAACAGTACTTTCTAAGCCTCATAGTCTCTATTATCTACAACAACAAAGACAGGAGACACATGGAGTCAACAAGGGAGCAGATCTTGGACCTGGAAATGGGGAATGAGGCAGGTTTAATAAATGACTTTAGAGTAAAACATTCCCTAGAAAGTAATGTTCAGAACATGAAAAGAATTTAATGTTCAGTTTGAGAGTGAGAAACTTGGTTGGAAACAAATATGTTTTACTTAAAGAGAATTAGAATGAAATGAGATAGAGTTAGCTAAAGTGGATTGTGCAGATAGATTAGCAGGAAAGAGCAGTAGTCAATCTGTGGCAGACATGCAGGGAGGAAATCATGGCTCTCAGCAAAAATATGTTCCAATAAGGAGAAAAGGTTCTAAGAGAGAGATAACCCAACCAGGGCTAACCAAGGAATTTAAGGAGAGTATAAAATTGAAAGGAAGAGCATATAAAGGAGGCAAAAGTCAGTGACAGCCACAAAGACTGAGAAAAATTCAGAATCCAGCAAAGGAAGACAAAAAAGACAGAGAGAGAAAATAAATCACAAGGACAACTAGTGAGGAATATAAAAACTGACAATAAGAGCTTCTTTAAATATAGAAAGAGGAAGAAAGAGGTCAAAGTGAATATAGGCTCCTTAGAAAATGAACCTAAGGAGATAGTTATGGGGATCAAGGAACAAGGTGTTTGAGGTAGTACGTAGGCACGGATAGAGAATTGACTAATGGGCAGGAAATAGAGAATGAGGGTTGGGGTTCTTTCACAGGTTGGCAACTGTAACTAGCAGGGTTCATATGGATCAGTGCTGGGATATCAACTGTTTACAATATGTATCAATGACTTGGAGAAAGAAAACAAATTGTACAGTAGCCAAATTGGCAGTCAACACAAAAATATGTGGAAAGACAACTTGCGAGAGGAATACAAACAGTTCACAGAGGTTAGGTTAAGTACATGGGCAAAAACGTGGCAAATGTGTGAAAATGATAATTTGTTCATTTTGGAAGGGAGAACAGGAGAGCACACTACTAATTAAATCGAGAAAACAACAGCACAAGTGCTCCACACCTTGTTATCTCGGATTCTCCAGCATCTGCAGTTCCTATTATCTCTAGCACAAGTGCAGCAGGGAATCAGGAAGACTAATGGAATGTTGACCCTTATTTAAAGGTTTGGAGTACAAGAGTCGGGAAGTCTGATTGCAAATGTACAAGCTTCTAGTGGTGCCACTTCTAGAGTACAGTGAGCAACTTTGGTCCCCTTGTTCAAGGAAAAATATTATTTCATTAGAGGCAGTTCAGAAAAGGTTCTCTAGGATGATCCCTGAAATGGAGACATCTTCTTAGAAGCAAAGCTTAGACAGTTTAGAAGAATGAGGGGTGATCTCATTCAAACATACAGGATCGTTAAGGGGCTTGACAAAGTAAATGCTGAGAGGATGTTTCCCCTCATGGGCGAGTCAAGGATCACAGGGCATAGTCTGAGAATAAAGGGGTGCCAACTTAAGACTTAGATGAGGAGGAATTTCTTCTCTCAGAGGGTTGAGTGTCTTTGGGACTCCTTGTCACAGAGAGCTCTGAAAGCAGATTCCTTGTGTATATTTGAGGCTGAAATAGACTCTTGATTAGTAGGAGAGTCAAAGGTTATGGGGAAAGGGCAAGAAAGTGGATGTGAGGAATATTGGATCAGCCATGATCCTATTGAAAGGTGGAGGAGGCTCAAGGGACCAAATTGTCTACTCTTGTTGTATTTCACTTTGTTTTATGCACATGCAAGCTCCCTGTCAAAGTCACACAACACCCTGACTTGCAAATATACAGAGATAACAAGGTGTAGAGCTGGATGAACACAGTAGGCCAAGCAGCATCAGAGGAGCAGAAAGGCTGACGTTTCGGGCCTAGACCCTTCTTCTAGGCCCGAAACGTCAGCCTTCCTGCTCCTCTGATGCTGCGTGGCCTGCTGTGTTCATCCAGTTCTACATCTTGTTATCTCAGATTCTCCAGCATCTGCTACTATCTCTTGCAAATATACAGACCACTTCTGCACTATCAGTGGGTTCAAAAACTGGAACTTCCTCCCTTAAAACAATGTGGGAGCACCTTTATCACTAGGAATGCAGCAGTTCAAGAAAGCAGCTCATTTGCCCTTGAGAAAGTGATGTTGAGGGTGGGCAATAAGTGCTAACATTGGCTGCAATGCTCACATCGCAAACCCAGACACAAGAAATCTCAGCTACTTCCTTGAAACATTGGGCCAGAAGCATTCTATCCATGCATCCCTGTAATCTCTTCGCAACTCACTTTCCTTCTCAGCTTTGTGTTATTTAGACATTTGGAGATATTAGATTTAGTTCCTTCATCTAAACCATTAATATTTATTGTGAAAGCTGTGGTCCTAGCACTGATCCCCACGGTACAACCTGGTCACTGCCTGCCATTCAAAAAAAGAGCCATTTATTCCCACTATTTCCTATCTGCCAACCAGTTTTCTATGCATCTGAACACATTACCCCAAAATCCCATTTGCTTTAATTTTACATGCTAATCTTGTGTCCTCTTCACAACTCACTTTCCTACCTATCTTTGCGTCATCAGCAAATTTAGCTACCATACCTTCAGTTTTTTCATCCAAATCATGAAAATAATAAAACTTCAAATCATTGATGCTCCAGCACTGACGCCTATGGCACATGGCTCTTGACATCCTACCAGTCTGAAGACGACTCATTTATTCCTACTCTCGGCTTCCTGTTAGCCAGCCAATCTTCTAGATGTGACAGTATGTTATGCCCTCCACAATAATCTTTCATTTTCTGCAATAATCTCTGCTGAGCCATCTTATCAAACGCCTTCTTGAAATTCAAGCATTGTACGTCCACAGGTTCCCTTTCATCTGCAACACAACTTACTATTTCAGAGAATTCCAACAAATTAGTTTAATTTGATTTCCCTACAACAAAACCATGTTGATTCTGCCTGATTACCTTGAACCAATCATATTATAATGTCTTGAACGACAGCTTCTAACATCGATGTTAAGCCAAGTGACTTATAATTTCCTGCTTTCTGCTCATCTCCATGTTTGAATAAAGAAGTTACATTAGCTAATTTCCAAGGTAAAAAAAATCCTTCCCCAAACTTAATGAGCCTTAGAAAATTAAAATCAACATATCAGTATCTCATTGGCTACTTCTGTTAAGACTCTGGAATGAAATCCGTCAGGATCTGGGAACTCGTCAATTCACAGTTCCAACAATTTGCTCAGTACCACTACTTGGCAATTATAATTTTTCTTGAGTTTCTCCCTTCCTTTCAATTCCTGATTTATAGCTATTTCCAGGATGCTACTAGTAAACTCTTTGCTGAAAACTGACAAAAATATCTGTTCAATGCATCTGCCTTCTCTTTAACCTCCAATACAAATTCCCCAAGCACTTTGAACCAACACTCACATAGTAAAATCATTTTTAATAATGTATCTGAAGAAACTTTTCCTATCTGTTTTTAATACTTTTGACTAACTTTTGCTCATATGCTAATTTTCTCCTCCTTATTAATTGTTTAACGATACTTTGCTGTTTTTTATATTCTTTCTAATCTTCTGACCCGCTACTTATCTATGCACAATTATACGTATTTTCTTTGAGTTTGATACTAGCTTTGACCTTTTTTTTAAACTTAAGCACAGGTGGTGGGTCCAAATTCTTATTTGTCGGAACGTATCTATCTTTCGCTTTCTGAAATATCCCCTTTAATATTTGCCACTGCTTCTCTACTGACCTGTTCCTTACTGAACAGTAGTCCACTTTTGCTAGCTCTGCTTTCTTGCCCTCATATCTGCCCCTGTTTTACTTCTTTTTAAAAATGTGATCTTGGACCCATACTTTTCTCCTTTAAACTGCATGCAAAATTCAATCATATTATCACTGTCACCCAGGGTGCTTTCACTATGAGGTTAGTAATGAATTTTATTCCATTTGTCAAAACCAAGTCTAATGGTGCCTGCTCTGTGGTTGGTGCCAAGACATGCTGGTCTAAGAAAATGCCTTGAAAACAATCATTGATTTCTTCATCTAGACTACTTTTTCCTCTCTGATTTTTCCAGTCTATATGGAGGTTAAAATCCCTGATGATCATTGTTGCACCCTTGTGACAAGCTCCAATTATTTTTTCATTGATACCCTGTCCTATTATATGGTTACTGTTAGGGACTCTGTATATAACTCCCACAAGTGGCCTCTTGCCTTTACAACTCCTTATCACTACTCAGACTGCTTCTATGCCCTGGTTTCCTGCATTTTAAGTAATCCCTCTCTATTGTGCTATTATTATTATCTTTAATTAACAGAACCACTCATCTACCCTTTCCTAGCTGCCTGTCCTTCCGAAGCGAGACATTCCCGTCAGTATTCACATCCGAACCTGGGTCATCCAACAGCCATGTCTCAGTTACAGCAACTAGACTGCACTTATCACAACTCCCAATTTGTACTACTCGTTCATCTGCTTTGTTTTGAATGCCAAATGGATGCCTTATGTTGTCATTTTGTTATTTTTGTAACCTCTCATGTTATCTGCTGTTTAGCTGTCATATTTACATTCTCTTTCCCTTCCTGCCATTTTCTTTTTATAATTTTGCATTAATTTCTTGCTCTGTTGCATTATTCCCATTCTTTGATCACCATAACTTCCCTAATTTGGATTTATGCTTCCAGTATCTCTCCAAATCTGCTCATTTTTGTGGATGACAGGCAATTGATTTCAATTGTTTTAATCCCAAACTGCTAATGATTTCCTGGAAAACTTCAGACATAGAGAGTTAGAACCTTGATCAGACAGTTGCTCATCTAACTGTACTCAATTGGTAGTCCATTAACAAGTGGAAAAATATAGGATAACAAGGTGTACAGCTGGATGAACACAACAGCATCAGAGGAGCAGGAAAGCTGATGTTTTGGGTTCAGACCCTTCTTCGGAAACGGGGGAGGGGAAGGGGATTCTGAAATAAACAGGGAGAGAGGAGGAGGTGGATAGAAGATGGATAAAGGAGAAGATAGGTGGAGAGGAGACAGACAGGTCAAAGAGGCGGGCTTGGAGCCAGTAAAGGTGAGTGTAGATGGGGAGTTAGGGAGGGGATAGGTCAGTCCAGGGAGGATGGACAGTTCAAGGAGGCGGGATGAGGTTAGTAGGTAGGAGATTGGTGTGGGGCTTGAGGTGAGAGGAGTGGATGGGTGGGAGGAAGAAGAGGTTAGGGAGGCGGTGACGAGCTGGGCTGGTTTTAGGATGCGGTCAAGGGAGGGGAGATTTTGAAGCTTGTGAAGTCCACATTGATGCCATTGGGCTGCAGGGTTCCCAAGCTAAATATGTGATGTTGTTCCTGCAACCTTTGGGTGGCATCGTTGTGGCACTGCAGGAGGCCCAGGATGGACATGTCGTCCAAGGAGTGGGAGGTGGAGTTGAAACAGTTCGCGACTGGGAGGTGCAGTCGTTTGTCACGAACCGAGCGTAGGTGTTCCGCAAAGTGGTCTCCCTTGGTTTCCCTGATGTAGAGGAGGAGTTCCTCCCAGTCGTGAACTGTTTCAACTCCACCTCCCACTCCTTGGACGACATGTCCTTCCTGGGCCTCCTGCAGTGCCACAACGATGCCACCCAAAGGTTGCAGGAACAGCATCACATATTTAGCTTGGGAACCCTGCAGCCCAAGGGTATCAATGTGGACTTCACAAGCTTCAAAATCTCCCCTCCCTTGACCGCATCCCAAAACCAGCCCAGCTCGTCACCGCCTCCCTAACCTCTCCTTCCTCCCACCTATCCACTCCTCTCACCTCAAGCCCCACACCAATCTCCTACCTACTAACCTCATCCCGCCTCCTTGACCTGTCCGTCCTCCCTGGACTGACCTATCCCCTCCCTAACTCCCCATCTACACTCACCTTTGCTGGCTCCAAGCCCGCCTCTTTGACCTGTCTGTCTCCTCTCCACCTATCTTCTCCTTTATCCATCTTCTATCCACCTCCTCCTCTCTCCCTGTTTATTTCAGAATCCCCTTCCCCTCCCCCATTTCTGAAGAAGGGTCTGAACCCAAAACGTCAGCTTTCCTGCTCCTCTGATGCTGCTTGGCCTGCTGTGTTCATCCAGCTCTGTACCTTGTTATCTCAGATTCTCCAGCATTGGCAGTTCCTACTATCCCAGAAAAATAAAGGAACAGGATTAGGTCATTCAGCCTCTTCAGCATGTTCCACCATTAAATGAGATTGTGGTTGGTCTACGGCCTGATGCCATATACCTGCCTTTGGCCCATGTCGCTTAATACCTTTGCTTCACAAAAAAATCATCTATCTCAAATTTAAGATTAACAACTGACCCAGCACACACTGCCACCATGATATCAAGCATGGGGCTGGATGAACACAGCAGGTCAAGCAGCATCATAGGAGCAGGAAAACTCGACGTTTCGGGCCTAAACCCTTCCTGCTCCTATGATGCTGCTTGACCTGCTGTGTTCATCCAGCCCCATGCTTGTTATCTCGGATTCTCCAGCATCTGCAGTACCTTTTATCTCTGACACACTGCCACCATTTATGTCTTCACCTGATGAAGGCGCAGCGCTCCAAAAGCCTGTGATTTCAAAAAAACCAGTTGGGCTATAACCTGGTGTCATGTGACTTCTGACCTTGTCCACCCCAGTCCAACCGGCACCTCCACATTATGACTATCATTTGTGGAAGAGAGTTCAAAACATCTACTACCCTCTGTGTGTAGAAGTGAACAGTCTGGTCATAATTCTCAGATTACACTCGCTAGTTCAAGAATTCCCCAACCACTGAAAATAGTTGATGTTTCACTGCACTGTTCTTTCCTGTCAATATCTGGAAGATTTCAAACAGATCACCCTTAACTTTCTAAATTCTAAGGAGTCACGTGTAGGCCAAACCAGGTAATAACAGCACTTTTCTTCCCGAATGGATATTAGTGAACCAGGTGGGTATTTATGACAATCAACAATGGTTTTATGGTCATCATTACACTCTGAATTCCAGATTTCTTTTTAATTGGATTCAAATTCCACCATCTTCCATTGCGGGATTCTAACCCAGGTCCCTAGAAAAATACCTGGGTCTCTCAATTAACAGTTCAGCGGTAATATCACAGGTCATCACTTTCCCCAAGTCAGAATATGCTAGCAGAAAGCCCTTTCAGAGTTGATTATGTGCAAGGAACCATGGGACAAAATGCTCATAAAAGTTGGCATAAATCATCATCTGTAGTCATGTGAGTTGTACATGCTAAGAATTCATTGTATACAGTGGGAAGATATAATCCATATCACTTAAATTTTGGAAGAATCCTAAAAGTTCTATCAACAATAACCAGTTCCCAACTTAAGAAGAACTACGAGCAGTTTTACTTTTTAAGATAATTTGAACACACTGTGCAGGCAGAAAGGCTATTATTAAAGCCAAAGTCTTAGAAATGATTCAACAAGCTTTGTGGTGCAGCAGTGATGTCCCTGCCTCTGGGCAAGAGGACCCAGGTTCAGGTCTCAACTGTTTCAGAGGTGTGCCATAACATATCTGAATAGGTTGATTAAAAACATCTGAGGTAGAGCAAAGAGAAACTAATTTCAATCTGGGAGATATGGTTTATTATAAAGAGGGAAGTTTAAAGAATGGAAAGGACTGAGCAAGGCCTTGGCAAAGATTGGATAATAATAATTGTACAGCACGGGAAATACATTGGATTGGAAGTCAGGCAGAATAGATCAAGTGTCACTTTGCATCAGCAATCTTATTTGGAAAATGTTTGCTCCATATTTGTCAAATTCAGGCTTCAAAAAAGATGCAGCAGCTATCAAAAGACAGAAACGGAGGAACTATAACATTTAATTGGACAGCTGAATTGCCTGGGCAAATGGCAATTTTTAAGTCCCAGGGTGGAGTACAACTATGAAATATTCCACGGTGAAAGATTTTTTTTTGACAGTTAATGAAAAAAATTAAAATGGTGCAGTTTCTAAAAAAAAATCCACCTGGGAGATGCCAGGAACATGAAATTATATTTTTAAGTGATGCTTCTTATGCAAATCACTGATAGGATCCACTGCAGGGAGGCTTAGATTTTTTTCTTGTGGAAAAGGAAGTAAATGTTGCCCTTTAACTTGGGAAGCTAAAACTGTCAGAAGAGTAGTAAAATGTATCTTTGCAGCAAAGATTCTCATTCTAAGTGAGGAGGTAGGTATGGCATTTTTCCTAGTAAAGGTATTGGAGGAAATTCCAAAAAGGATTCAGCAGCTATAACCATTGAGTACTACATAGATAATAAGTCACTATGGGATAGCATACATTCAATGAAACGTATGAAGCAAAATATTGCAGTTTTAAAACAGATCTGGAGAATGGAAAGATCTCTCAATTTAAATTGGCAAAAAATGGGAGAATACTCAGTTGTCATTTTGAATGTTTTGTTCTAATATTATAGATTGACTTATTCAAAAAGGAAAACGGGAACCTGTATTCATCTAAAATGGTCTGAAGGAATACCTGATACCTCATGAAATGAGGGAATGGGTAATGGATATATTAATGTTCAGTTAATTGGGTATAAATTAGATATATAAATATGGGGAGTCAGTAATCAGTGGGGCATGAGTTTTATGGAGTGTAGTGAACTGAGATAAAGCTCTCACAATAAACTGTGTTTGAAAACAGTTATCTTTTGGAGTACTCTATGACAATACCTGGGCCACAGCCTCGCAAATCTCATTTTCCATCCCACCAATTTTTTTTATCAACCCCACTTCCTCTGGCAGCTTTGCTCCCCACCAGCACTCTCACTGCTTCTCTCCCACATATGCTGCTGATAGACTCACTGTGATCCTGTCAGGAGATGAGGGAGAGAAGCAGTCTGCAAATTGGACGAGCCGCTTGTCACAGATTATGTCCATTGCATTTATGGGGATAACTTTACACCCATTGTTTGCCCCAGTGATTGAAATTTTCCAGGTGTTTTGTGAACTTTCAAGGAAAACGTGACCCTTTCTCCCATGTATTTTGAGTATGGTCCCAAACACCAATATGTTCTGTTCTCCCTTTCTTCCCAAAAGTGGTTCCACTTTATCCAGGAGATTCATCTGCCCTACATCAGGGAAATCATATACCATACAGGAGCTCCTCAGGTTTGTACAGAAGTCTGTAAATTCTGCTAACTATAGAATCTGCCATATATAGGACTTCTCTCTTTCTGTTTATCAAATAAGATTTCCCTTTTGTTAAACCATGGTGACCTGTTCTAATCAGACTATAAATTTTTCAAATGCATTAAAATTTCCTTAATAATAGATTCCAGCATTTTCCTGAAGCCAAGTTCTCTGACTGCAGGTTTCCTGTTCTCTCTTGCCCTAATTGCTTGAGCGGCCGTGTTACATTTGCTAACTTCCAATCGGCTGATACTGTTCCAGACTCAAGAAAATTTCTGAAAATCATGACCGCTATTTCTGCATTTGTATCATTTAGAACCCTAGAATGCAGACCATCAGGCCCTGAGAATATGACAAACTGGACGAGTAATCTAGGACACCCAGCTAACATTCTAGGGACATGGGTTCAAATCCCACCGTAATGAAATTTTAATTCAAAAGAAATCTGAAATTAAAAGTCGGCCTAATGATGATTATGAAATTTTCATAAAAATCTATCTGGTTTACTAATGCCCTTTAGGGAAGGAAATCTGCCATCTGGTCTGGCCTACATGCGAATCCAGACACACTGCAATGTGGTTGACTTTTTTCTGCCCTCTGGAACAACCAAACAAAACACTCAGTTCAAGGCAACAAATGTTATCTGAGCCAGCAACTCCCAAATCCCAGGAATGATTTAAAAAAGCTCCTTAATTTTCTCCAGAACTCTTTTTCTGCTAATATTATGAGTTCAGTTTCCTCATTCTTATTAGTTCATTGACATTTTCTGGTAGGGATCTTGTGTCTTCTACGTGAAGACAGAACCATTTTACTATTAAGAACTAACGGTGCAAGCACGACCCTGCCCTTTCCCAGAGCCGCTCATTTTAACACAGCATCCTGCTCACATGCCCATGTTCTGTCCTTGTCATGCGGCAGTGTTCCAGTGGATCATAGCACAAACTGGAGAAACAACATCTCATCTTTAGACTAGGCACTTTACAACCTTAATATTGAGTTCAACACCTTCAAATTGGAACCAACTTCCATTTCTTCCCTTTCTTAGCTTAATTTGTTACATTATTCCATTTTATCGCTTTAGAGTTATAGAGATGTACAGCATGGAAACAGACCCTTCGGTCCCACATGTCATTGCCGAACAGATACCCTAAATTAATCTAGTCCCATCTGCCAGCAGTTGGCCCATATCCCTCCAAACCATTCCTATTTATATACCTATCCAGATGCCTTTTAAATTTGTAATTGTACCAGCCTCCACCACTTCCTCTGGCAGCTCATTTCATACACGCACCACACTCTACATAAAAAAGTTGCCCCTTAGTTTTAAATCTTTCCCCGCTGACCGTAAGCCTATTCCCTCTAGTTTTGAACTCCCCCAGGGAAAAGATCTTGGGTATTCACCCTATCCATGCCCTTCACGATTTTATAAACTTCTATAAGGTCACCCCTCAGCCTCTGATGCTCCAGGAAAATAGCACCAGCCTATTCAGCCTCTCCCTATAGCTCAAACTCTCCAACCCTGGCAACATCCTTGCAAATCTTTTCTGAACCCTTTCAAGTTTCACAACATCCTTCCTATAGCTGGGAGACCAGAACTGCACACAGTATTCCAAACATGGCCTAAACAATGTCTTGTACAGCTGCAGCACGACCTCCCAACTCCTATACTCAAAGCACTGACCAATAAAGGAAACATACCAAGCGCCTTCTTCATCTACCTACGATTCCACTATAAAGCTGCACTCCAAGGTCTCTTTGTCCAGCAACACTCCCCAGGCTTTACCATTAAGTATATAAGTCCTGCCCTGATTTGCTTTTCCAAAATGCAGCACATCACATTTATCCAAGTTAAACGCCATCTGCCACTCCTCAGCTCCATTGGCCCATCTGATCAAGATCTCACTGTACTGTGAGGTAACCTTCTTCACTGTCCACTACACCTCCAATTTTGGTGTAATCTACAAACTTACTAACATACCTCCTATGTTCACATCCAAATCATTTACATAAATGACGAAAAGAAGCGGACCCAGCACCAATCTTTGTGGCTGCTGCTGATATGCTGCTGATAGACTCACTGTGATCCTGTCAGGAGATGAGGGAGAGAAGCAGTCTGCAAATTGGACGAGCCGCTTGTCACAGATTATGTCCATTGCATTTATGGGGATAACTTTACACCCATTGTTTGCCCCAGTGATTGAAATTTTCCAGGTGTTTTGTGAACTTTCAAGGAAAACGTGACCCTTTCTCCCATGTATTTTGAGTATGGTCCCAAACACCAATATGTTCTGTTCTCCCTTTCTTCCCAAAAGTGGTTCCACTTTATCCAGGAGATTCATCTGCCCTACATCAGGGAAATCATATACCATACAGGAGCTCCTCAGGTTTGTACAGAAGTCTGTAAATTCTGCTAACTATAGAATCTGCCATATATAGGACTTCTCTCTTTCTGTTTATCAAATAAGATTTCCCTTTTGTTAAACCATGATGACCTGTTCTAATCAGACTATAAATTTTTCAAATGCATTAAAATTTCCTTAATAATAGATTCCAGCATTTTCCTGAAGCCAAGTTCTCTGACTGCAGAGGTCATAGGTCCTCCAGTCGGAAAAGCAACCCTCCACCACTGCCGTCTGCCTTTCTTTTAACTTTATTTGTTACTCCTCCCCCTACCCCAGTGGAACTGCCTGCCCTTTAAAGTCTGGCAGGTAAACGCACCATTGTTCTGCCATTCTCACATGCTGACCATTTAATCTGAACTATCAACATCTTTTTCCACCTTTACCCTACACCCACCATGCCCACACCAGCCCCCAACAAACTATAACATAAATGCCGTACCCTCCATAGGTCACTTCAGCTCTGATGAAGAGTCATCTACAGATTCAAAACGCTAGCTTGCTCTCTCTCTGTGGATGCTGTCTGATCCGCTGTGATCTCCAGTATTTGTTGTTTTCAGTATCACATACAGAGCCTGAAATAGTGAATGATCTTTCAGGAGTTGAACGTTTCATTGATGATCTCCTACTCTGTGGATGTGGAAGGATGATAAAAGAAGCCATTGCAGACCCGGTAAGATGGTGGAGAAGTAGCAGGACCCTGGGGCTCGTTTGCTCCATCCATTTTTCATTTCATCTCTTTTCTTTTTAATCTTTTTTCTCTTTTATTTTACTTACCTCCTGTTGAAGAGACAACGAGTGAGCCTAGAATGGACTCGAGTGGAACCAGCATAGACTTGAGTAGGCCTAGCGCTGATTCATAACTGCTGTAGCAGAGGTGAATTTGGGTTTCCAGCAGCATCTATGCTCAGCACAGATTCATGGAGGTGGAAGTATAGGCCAAGTTTGGGCCCAGTATGAGACCCAGTGGCAGATGCAGAGGTTGCATCAGCAAGAAGTACCTGAAGTGTACTCATTGCGGCGGCGGAGTCGAGTTTAGGCTGTCAGTGGCATCTACATTTACGAGATCCATCAAGGACTATAATGACGAGGGCATCAATGGAGGCGAGATGGCTCCGAAGAGTGGTGACTTTTGTTCCAGTGACAGTAGCGTGGCAAATGGGACACGTGTATGGCCACCAGGCCCATGGTCCATGACGGAGCACTTAATAAGAAGAATGTAATGTTGAACATTTTTTCTTTACCTCTTAATCCTTCTGCTTTTATATTCTATGGTTTGGATTATTTTTTGTTTTAAGATGGTGCTGGAGTGTGGTGTCTCTATATAAAACTTTTCACTGTATTCTAGAAAAAAAATACACATGACAATAAATTAACCCAATCACTCAACTGCTCGAAAGAGATTAACAGATGAACCTGAAGTTGAACAAAAAAATGTTGCGATGGACAATGCCCGAAATAAAGTTCAAAAATCATCAGCAAAAAACCTTTGCCTGGATCCTGAGATGCAGTGACTAACAAATGTAAAAGGTTCAGATCCATGAACTACCTAAAGACGTGCTTGGCTAATTTGTTTCCATATGAACCTGTACCCAAGCTCAATGCTAACGATGTGCAGTGGGATATTGGGGCACACAAGTAGTAGCTTTCGCTCTAATCAAATAACAACAACTCACTTACGTGCCATTAAAAACCTGAATTATTTTAGAAATTATGCATGAAATGCATGTACAGTGATGGATGAAAGTAGACCTGGCTGGGCTGAATGTACAGTTTTTGTTCATGAGTGATCATTTTCTTCATTGATCGTGTACATTAGATAACCTTTAACTGCAAATGATACTGCATGCATTTGTTTCAGCTTTATTTACGAAAGGAGGTTCCTTGGAGAAATGTGTTTGTAAGGATACTGTACACTTAGGTCTTGCATAGTCACATGACCTCTGTTGTAAGCTGCTCTGATTCGGAATAAGCAGCTATTAAACATCTTCCATGAGAAAAGGTCAATTCCTCTTAAAAGTTGAGAGGGATACTAGTGAATATAAGCAGGTTGAGCTAGAGGTCCTAGCGTTAAACTATCTGAGTCTCTCTGCATTGGTTCTTTTTGTTTGAACTGACATTTTAGCTCACGTCTGGGGCTATTAAGCCATAGCTACAAAGAGGGTGCATTTGACACAGCAGACCTAATAGGAAGCAAAAAGAATCATGCAGAGAGACTCACATAGTGATCAGAAGCTACAATTACTTTACTTCAATCCTATAGCATTTACTGTCACTACACACCTCCTGTCATTGTCAATCTGCAATAAAATTCTCTGTCTGATCATTTCAGGTGATCTTTCTTTGTATACTTGCCCGAGTTCCACGCACTGATGAAATTAAATTTAACTGAAGAAGTCTTTATTTAGAAAAAGAATGCCATTTCTGGTATAAATTAAATATAAATTGAATAGGCTTCACAAGTCTTCACCCAGTTTAGCCAAAAAAATCTGAAAAATGTCTACTTCTCATTTCCTGTTCAGGATCTTGATTTTCTGCGACAATATTGAAAACTATTTTCATCTGGAGCATTATGAAAAATCCAAACCGACTAATTCATGTCTGAGTTTTAGCCAAACTCCAAAGGCAGCTTTCAGGATTTCAGGAATCAGAGAAGAGGAAAAGCTAAACCTAGTAGATTGAGAACTGCCGGAGATCCTGAATCTTGTCCTCAACAATTTCAAAATTGAGAACTTTCCCAAAAGACACACGGTACGTGTTGTGGTTAATATCCAGAGAGGATGAGGAACCTATCTCCATCACAGTAGTCCAGGATGGGGTAACACACTCTGAGTCACCTCATTCAAAATCCCTTTTAAAAGTGAAAGTAGGACACAGAGTAGGAGGGGTTTCGTCTTGGCACCTTCCTGTGAAATAGACCAGATCAGCCAACATCTGAAAGCACACTGAGCGAATGGCATTGCCACAAGATAAAGGAAAGTTTACAACAGCCTGTGCAACATAATGTCACCATGAGAAAACGGCCTTCAAAGGGAAGACTAAAGTCAAACACAGAATACAGACTGGGAAGTTACATGAATCTTATCTTGAAGTGCAGATTCTCAGTTTCCATTTACAATCTATATGACATCACTGTCACCAATCCTGAAGATGTTCCTTGTTTTCATTCAGCAAATCACAGTATGGTAATTGGAGTTTTAATTTGAGACTAAAATAAACATAGAGCACTACAGATGCTGAAAATCTGAAACAAAAACAGACTGCTGCAGAAACACAGCAGGTCTGGCAATATCTGTGGAGAGAAAACAGATTTAGAATGATGTCAGAGATAGTAGGAACTGCAGATGCTGGAGAATCT
This sequence comes from Ginglymostoma cirratum, assembly GCA_024137785.1. Lineage (NCBI taxonomy): Eukaryota > Metazoa > Chordata > Chondrichthyes > Orectolobiformes > Ginglymostomatidae > Ginglymostoma > Ginglymostoma cirratum. The sequence continues at coordinate 54,457 of JAHRHZ010000078.1, read as the reverse complement.
GAGATAATAGGGTGTAGAGCTGGAGGAACACAGCAGGCCAAGCAGCATCAGAGGAGCAGGAAGGCTGACGTTTCGGGCCTAGAAGAAGGGTCTTCTTAGTTCCTACTATCTCTTGCAAATATACAGACCATTTCTGTACTATCGGTGCGTTCAAAAACTGGAACTTCCTCCCTTAAAACAATATGGGAGCACCTTTATCACTAGGAATGCAGCAGTTCAAGAATGTTTTCTGAAGAAGGGTCTATGCCCGAAACGTCAGCCTTCCTGCTCCTCTGATGCTGCTTGGCCTGCTGTGTTCATCTAGCTCTACACCTTGTTATCTTAGAATGCTGTCAGACCTGTTGTGCTTCTCCAGCTCTGTTTTTGCTTGCAATTTAAAATTTGTGTTATGCTTTGTCTTTTTTTAAAAACTTTAAAATAGAAATAAACCAGTTGAACAACTCGATCAACTGTGATCAAAGCTAGTTACATTTATTTAAAGAGATAACAAGGTGTGGGGCTGGATGAACACAGCAGGCCAAGCAGCATCCTAGGAGCAGGAAAGCTTGACGTTTCGGGCCTAGACCCTTCATCAGAAATGGATGATGGTTTGGTGCTCGGGGGTGGGGTCATGATCCAGGGGGCGGTAGGAGGAGGTGTCAGAGAGTTGGCGCCTGGCCTCAGCAATGTAGAGGTCAGTGCGCCATACTACGACTGCCCCTCCCTTGTCCGCGGGTTTTATGGTGAGGTTGTGATTGGAACGGAGGGCTGCACGTTCTGCGGTGGAGAGGTTGGAGTGTTTGAGAGGGATAGAGAGGTTGAGGCGATTGATGTTTCGATGGCAGTTGGAGATGAAGAGGTCGAGGGAGGATAGGAGGCCTCCTCCTCCTCCTTTTTTTAGGGGTGGTGTCCAGGAGGAGGGCTTGTGTTGGAGGCAGGAGAAGGGGTCAGTAGAGGGAGGGTTAGATTCGCGGTTGGAGAAGTAAGCGTGGAGGTGGAGGCGGAGGCAGCGGAAAAACTGCTCAATATCCAAGCGTGAGCAGTATTCGTTGATATGTGGGTGGAGGGGGACAAAGGTGAGCCCTTTATTGGGGACTGACCGTTCGTCCTCAGTAAGGGGGAGGTCTGAGGGGATGGTGAAGACTGGGCACGGCTCAGTGTTGCTGTCTCCTCTGGAGCTGCTGGCTGTGGAGGCAGTGGGCGGAGCATTGTCGGCGTCGGCTGTGCGTTGTCGGTGTCGGCTGTGGGCGGAGTTACGTCAGCAGTGGGCGGGGTTACATCGGCGTCAGCGGTGGGCGGAGCGTGGTAGGCGGCAGCAGCAGCGATGACGGTAGTGTCTGTGGTGTTGGTTTCGGAGATGGATGCGGTGGCTTCAGCAGCGGCCGCGTTCGCTGTCCTGGAGGTGGGGTACCCGGCTGTGGCGGATGTGACGGAAGTGGGGTACCGGGCGGTGGCGGATGTGACGTCATCAGTGGGTTCCCCGACTGTGGCCAATGGCGGCGGGTACATTGTGGGGGAGGTCCTGGGTAGGGTTGGGGAGTGGGGGAAGCGCGTTTTGGGTGGTGGGCATCAGTAAGTTTACTGTACTTATGGTTTTTGGTGTCCAATAAAGCTGAGTAGAATTGTGAGTTCAGGTTGTGGATCGTCCGAAGACTAAAAAACGGGAGAGGTCCTTTGCAGGTCTGGGAGAGGGAGGCTCTGAGCTGGGGGAGTCTTGATCGTAGTGCCTGGAGATGCCTGCACATTGCTGCAAGTGTGTGTTTCAGGAGTCGCAGGGAGAAGCGCTTCTGAAGGGTCTCAATGTTCTGAATGTAGATATTGTCACGGTTGGGGCCAAATTGGGAAGGCTTGAATGTGAATTGTAGTCCATTGGGGATGATCTGGTTCCGTAGGCAGGTACTAAGAAAGGTGATGTGGCTGTAGTACCTGGTTTGCTTCAGGACGTGGTCGAGCAGTTTCCAGGCTGAAGAGATTATGAGAGAGTTGCAGGGGGAGAGAGATTCCCTGAGGTTTGTCCGGAGGGAGGAGGGTAACTTCTTCAGGGTAGGCATCCTTAGAAGGGGCTTCGCAGTGGGCTTAAAATTGTATCAGAGATAAAAGGCACTGCAGATGCTGGAGAATCTGAGATAACAAGTTGTGGGGCTGGATGAACACAGCAGGCCAAGCAGCATCATAGGAGCAGGAAAGCTTGATGTTTCGGGCCTAGACCCTTCAGAAATGGGAAATCATTTCTGATGAAGGGTCTAGGCCCGAAACATCAAGCTTTCCTGCTCCTATGATGCTGCTTGACCTGCTGTGTTCATCCAGCCCCATGCTTGTTATCTCAGATTCTCCTGCATCTGCAGTACCTTTTATCTCTGATACATTTATTTAAATATTGTTTTATGGTCAATTCAATTGGAGACAATTGTGAAAATGTATTTTTTAACCTTCCTTCGGAAGCTATATGAAACACTCCACCAATTCCCTGATGCTTGGGCTTTCAGTTCGTACAGCAAGCACCTGATGTTTCAATGCAGCGAGTACTCACCATCTCCAAAGATGAATCTGCTAATCATTTAAACTGCTGAAAGTGCTGTCGAACAGTGAGGAAATCATGGGTTCAGTCTTACCAGAAATCGGCTAAGTGTCCTCCTTATTGAGTTTCATGGAGGGCTTCACTCCACCAGGCAGGTTTCCAGTGTGTTCACACCAAATCTGCCTCATTGTCTATCTACCATGACCTATGACATATACCTTGGCCATTGCTAGCTTAATTCTCCCACTTGCTGTCGCCAGAAGTAATTGACACTGCCTTGAAGTTTCAGGATACTGTCACCATGTTTAAAAATGTCATCGTGCCACCAGTCAATGCTGGCAGACCAGAGCTGCCCATGGCAGACAAGGGGATGTTGGTATCTTGCTTTATGGACAGGGACTTGGAGATCGTGGTGGACTGAGTCATACAGACGAGAGGCATACATTTCCCTCGGGGCTGGCGGAGGACGCCACAACATCAAATTTCTGATGAAGGGTCTAGGCCCGAAACGTCAAGCTTTCCTGCTCGTATGACGGTGCTTGGCCTGCTGTGTTCATCCAGCTCCACACCTTGTTAAATCAAATTTTGCCAGACTGGTCAGAGGTTCGTCCTGACCAGTCGCGTGACACACGACTCCACACGCTACCGTCGGTTCACAACTTCCTATTGGCCGAAGCCACGGGATTGACAGGCGCCTTGACCTGGGAGGTCATAGGAGGTGGGCGGAGAGCTAAGGCCCGCCCCGAGGGCTCTCACGCATTCTCCAAGTGCGGCCGTTTAACTGACTGCGCGAGCTTGCGGGGGGCAGGTTCAGGGTTTCGCGCTGGAGAGAAATAAGAGTTTATTTTTAAATTTTTCCAGTGAGGGTGGGAAAACAGCTTCGATATTCATCAGCAAACTGTTAATATGCAAATATACTGAGGGGTAACATTTCCTAGCCATGTCTCTCCCCAAATGATGTTGGCACTCGGGGTTTACAGGATACCAGGATGAGACAGCCGAGGATTTTGAGTCAAGTGAGTGGAGAAATTGTGGGGGAACTGGCCATAACACTACAGTCTCCCCTGGTCTCGGAGAAGGTGCCAGGAGACTGGAGGATTGACAACTCTATGACCTTGTTCCAGAAAGGATATACAGCCTCAGAGATAACAAGTTGTGGGGCTGGATGAACACAGCAGGTCAAGCAGCATCATAGGAGCAGGAAAACTTGACGTTTCGGGCCGAAACCCTTCATCAGAAATGGGGGAGGGGAAGAGGGTTCTGAAATAAATAGGGAGAGAGGGGGAGGCGGATAGAGGATGGATAGAGGAGAGGAGGCAGACAAATCGAAGAGGCGGGGATGGAGCCAGTAAAGGTGAGTGTAGGGGGGGGGG
>JAHRHZ010000078.1:13863-40085 GCA_024137785.1 Ginglymostoma cirratum | reverse complement strand
TCTGAAGGAGGGTCTAGGCCCGAAACGTCAGTCTTCCTGCTCCTCTGATGCTGCTTGGCCTGCTGTGTTCATCCAGCTCTACACCTTGTTATCTCAGATTCTCCAGCATCTGCAGTTCCTACTATCTCCCACTACAAGTGAGTGTTTATGAGCTTGTTTAGTATGAGAAATAGAACATAGATTTGATTGCTTTCAAAGATGTACTGGCACAGTCTTTCAAAAATTTACTGCTCTCTTTTCAAGCTGCTTTATACAAAAATCAACGCTATCCTCATGCACCACTTTATACTAAGTACCTCACGAACTGTTTCAGTGACCCCTCACAGTCTGCTCACAGTGATACTGACTGCTGCACGCTCGTCCCAGCCTGCTTCAGAGATACTGACTTGTTGCACACTTATTGAAACATAGAAAATAGGTGCAGGTCTAGGCCATTTGGTCCTTCAAGCCTGCACCACCATTTAATACGATCATGGCTGATCATGTAATTTCAGTATCCTACTCCCATTTTCTCTCCATACCCACCCCTTTAGCCACAAGGGCCACATTCAGCTTCCTGAATATACCTAACAGACTGCCCCAACAGCTTTCTGTGGTTGAGAATTCCACAGGTTCACAACTCTCTGAAGAGATTCTTCCTCATTGCAGCCCTCAATGGCTTACCCCTTATTCTTAGATGGTGACCCCTAGTTCTGTACTTGCCCAAAGTCAGGAATCTTCTTTCCATATCTAGCCTGTCCGGTCCCACCAGGATTTGATATTTTTGAGATTCCCCCCACCTCACTTTTCAAAATTCCAGTGAGTACAAGCCCAGTAAATCCAATCTTTCTTCGTATGTCAGTCCTGCCATCCCAGGAAACAGTCTGGTGAACCTTTGCTGGACTCCCTCAATAGCCAGATTGCTTCCTCAGACAAGGAGACCAAAACTGCATACAATACTCAAGATGTGGCCTCACTAAAGCCCTGTGTAACTGCAGCAAGACATCCTTAATCCTGTACTCAATTCCTCTCGCTATGAAGGCCAACATACCATTAGCTTTCCTCACCGCCTGCTGCACCTGCATGCCTACCTTCAGTGACCGTTTCACCATGACACTCGGGTCTCTTTGTTTCTCACCTCTTTCTAAACTGCCGCCATTCAGATAATAATCTGCCTTCCTGTTTTTGCCACCAAAGTGGATAACCTCACATTTATCCATATTACACTGCATTTGCAAGTATTTGCCCACTCAGCCAGCCTGTCCAAGTCACCCTACAGCTTTGTAGTGTCCTCCTCACAGCACATCCTGCCACCCAGCTTTGTGTTGTCTGCAAATTGCATTCAATTCCTTCATCAAATGATTAATGTACGTTGCAAACAGCTTGGGTCCCAGCACTGAATCCTGCGGTATGCCACTTAACACTGCGTGCTGTTCTGAAAAGGACCCATTTATTCTAGCTGTCTCCTTCCAGTCTGCCAACCAGTTCCCTATCTATGTCAAGACACTACTTCCGATACCATGAGCTTTAGCTTTGCTTACTAATCTCATGTGGAACTTTGTCAATAGCCTTTTGAAAGCCCAAAGACACAAAATTAACTGATTCAGGCTTGTTCACTCTACTGGTCACACCCTCAAAATAGTTCCAGATTTGTCAACTATGATTTCCCTTTAGCGAATCCATGCTGACTTGGACCGATTCTGTCACTGCTTTCCAAATGCTCAGTTCTTACATCCTTAAGAATTGACTCCAGCATTTGTTCCCCACCACCAATGTCAGGCTAACCAGCCTATAACTGACCATTTTCTCTCTCCCTCTTTTTAAAAAGTGGGGTTACATTAGCTACCCTCCAGTCCATTGGAACGCTGGTAGTACATTGGGATGCAGATCATCAGGCCCTGGGGACTTTTTGTGTTTCAGTCCCATTGTTTTCATCTGTACCATTTCCTGACGAATAACAATATCCTTCAGTTCCGCTTCACGCTTGACCCTCTGTCCCCTAGCATTCGTGTAAGGTTATTTGCGTCCTCCTTTAGTGATCCAAAGCATTTGTTCAACTGATCTGCCACTTCTTTGTTGTCCATTATGAACTCACCTAATTCTAACTGTAGGACATTTAACTTCACCAACCTTTTTCTCTTCACATATCTATAGAAGCTTTTGCAGTCAGTTTTTGTTTTCCACAAGCTTATTTTCATATTCTGTTTCCCCTTCTGAATTAAACCCTTTGTTCTGCTTTGCTGAATTTTATATTTCTCCCAGTCCTCAGGTTTGCTGCTTTTATCTGGCTAAATTATATGCCTAGTCTTCGGCTTTAACACTATCCCTGATCTCCTTTGTTAGCCATGGTTGAGCCGTCTTCTCTGTTTTACACTCAGGCCAGACAGGGATGTACAATTGTTGAAGTTCATCCATGCATTCTTTAAATGTCTGCCATTGCCTATCCACTGTCAACCCCTTATATATACTTGGCCAGCTTATCCTAGCCAATGCTTGTCTCATACTATCAAAGGTAGCTTTCTTTAAGTTCACTACCCTAGTCTCAGTAACTGTGTCACTCTTCATCTTAGTGAATAATTCTGCCATATTATGGTCAATTTTCCCCGAAGGATCTCACCCCACAAGGTTGCTAATTAATCAGAGAACAAAGAACAATACAGCACAAGAACAAGCCCTTTGGCCGTCCAAGCCTGTGCCAACACATTTTGCCCTTCCGTGGTAAAACTGTCTTCACTTACAGGATCCATATCCCTTTATTGCCTTCCTCTTCAGGTATTCGTCCAGGTGCTTCTTGAATGCTGCCATAGTGTCTGCTTCCACCATCTCCTCCGGCAGCAAGTTGAAGGCACTCACCACCCTTTGTGTGAAAAATGTGCCTCACAGATCTCTTTTGAACAACAAACGTCACCCCACCTGCATTTTGAACCTATGTCTCCTCGGGATTGACCCCTCCAGCCTAGGAAAAAGCTTCATATATTCCATTCTATCGATGCCATTCACCATCTTATAAGCTTCTACCAGGTCACCACTGGCCTCCCGCGTTCTAGTGAAAACAAACTCAGTCTACCCAAGCTTTCTTCATAGCTAAAACTCCTATACCAGGCAACATCCTGGTATACTTTTCTGTATCCTCTCCAAAGCATCCGCACCCAAACTGTACACAGTATTCCAAGTATGGCCTAACTAAAATTCTATTAAGCTGCAGCATAACTTGGCTATCCTTATACTCAATGCCCCTTCTATTGAAGGCAAGCATGCCATAAGCCTTTTATCCTACTACCTTATCCTGTCATCATTTCTCATTACACATTACCCAGTATAGGATGGTCTGCTGTGTTGTTGGTTCCTCAACATATTGGTCAAGGAAACCATCCCCTACACATTCCAGTAAATTCTCCTTCGTCGCATTGCTACCAGTTTGGTTAATCCAATCAATATGAAGATTGAAGTCACCCATAATAACTGCTATACCCTTACTGCACGCATCTATGATTTACTGTTTGACGGCAACCCTCCGAGAATGTGGAGAGCGGAGAATGGCGACTTTCTGGACAGGGCCCTGAAAGTAGAGAGTAATTGTAAGGAGGGGGAATAATGGTCCCTCAACCATGACTGACAAAGAATGGTACCAAATTTAAAGAAAAACCATGCTTTCAACTCAGCACAGCTAATTGGCCAGGTTAAATTGTCTATAGTGTTCAGGGATGTGTAGATTAGGTGGGGTTATATGGGGGATAGGTCTGGGTGGGATGCTGTGAGGGTCGGTGTGGACTTGTTGGGCCGAAAGGCCTGTTTCTACACTGTAGGGATTCTCTGATACTATGATAATGTTCTTGACTTGCTCTCTAAACCTCTCCACTTCCCCAGCTCTCCTCTTTATGACAGTGCACAGAATTTACTTGTTTAATGGTTTTAACCAGATAATTCCTTCCACAGCTGAGTAGCAGCCATATTTAATTTGTTATCATAAGACTGTTGATGAGTATCTGCTGTGTATGGCTACAGCAGTTGTGTTGCACTGAGTGCTGGTGGTATAATGGTGAGATTAGCAACTTGCAATCAGTAGAGTTGTATGTTATGCTTGGGAAATAACAGACTTCCAAATAAACCTCATCTTCTACTGAAAATGTAGCTCAGGCTTGTTTCTTGTTGCTGATAATGGTGATTATCTGTGAACTGTAGTGTGGAGCCAGGACAGGATTATTCTGATTCACTGAGATTCTCTGAATCTTTTCACTTCACTGTTTCCTATTTCTTACTTTAATTTTGTTTCCCCAACATGGCTCATTTCAACTTTCAAAAAAGCGAGACATTGCTCACACTGGCAAGTAGAAATAATAAGAGGCTGCTGGAAACACTCAGCAAGTTGGGCAGCATTTGTGGCAAGAGGAAGGGAGGATCAACTTGTCAAATCAATAAAAACACCAGGGACTGATCCACTAACCACAGCTTTACAACTGCTATTTTCCATAATTTTACTACTTATTATGTTAACTCACTTTTGAGAAAGCTTGTGAACCCACCAGCTGAAATAGTTCAGAGAAGGAAACATTACACTGAAGATTACAAGTTCCCTGTGAACAATCTTGGGATTTCATAGTCAATGTGTCTCTTTCACAGGCGTGGACACAATGGACTCAGTGTCCTCTTTCTGCTCCTTAAACGTTATGAAATATTCTGCTCCAATATTGTAGGCTGGTCAGTAAAGATAAGCTCATGAGATCCAAGGGACAGTTATGGGTTGGACTGAAACTGGGTGCAAAGGCCGATCAGCCTGCCCTATCACTATTAAATGAACTTAATTGCTTGTCGACCATGCTTTGAAAATACACACAGGTTTCATCCTATGAGAAACAAATCAGATTTCCTCCTACTTCCACTTAATTTGCAGGTTAGGTAGATGAGCCATGCTAAATTGCCCATGATGTGCAGGCTAGGTGGATTAGCCATGGGAAATTCTAGGTCACAGGGATAGGGTAGGGGAGTGGGTCTGTGTGGATTTCATGTGCCAAATGCCCTGCTTCCACACTACAGAGATTTTATGATTCTATGAAATGATCAGCTGGGCAGAAAAGTAACTAATAGAACTCAATCTGGAGAAGTGTGAAGTAATGTGTTTGGGGAGGGAATAGACAATAAGTATGGAGACTGTGCAAGAGTAGAGAAGCATAAAATTGTGGATCAGTGCAAGATACTTTAGGGTAGGCAGAGTGCAAAATACAGAGAGATTGTGTGTGTGTGAGAGAGAGAGAAAGAACAAGAGTAAAATCAGGTACAAGGACCAGGAGATAATTAAAGTAATACATCCTTACGTCAAGGAAAAGGGCAGAGACAAACACAGTGAGAGGAGGATGGGAAGAGAGACAGAATCACTTGACTCGTTTGTGAGACTGCTGTCCTAATTTTGACACAAGCCCCAGAAGACTGCAGGGGGGCAGGGCAGTTTCTGGTGTTGTCTTTTCTGATGCCAGGTTGTCTGTGTGATTTTCTTTGTTGAGACTTCGTAGCAATTTGTAAAATTGAGTGCCTTGCTATTTCACAGCACAGTTAAGAGTCAACCATATTGCTGTGGGTCTGGAGCCACATGTAGGCCAGACCAGGTAAGAGTGGTAGATTTCTTTCCTTGAAGGACAATTGACAGTGGTTTTATGGCCACCAGCGGATTCTTAATTCCAAAGATTTATTAATGATTTCAGATTCCATAATCTGCTGCAGTGGGATTCAAACCTGGGACATTAGAGATAACAAGGTGTAGAGCTGGATAAACACAGCAGGCCAAGCAGCAGCAGAGGAGCAGGAAATCTGATGTTTTGGGTCTGGACCCTTCTTCAGAAACGGGGGAGGGGAAGGGGATTCTGAAATAAATAGAGAGAAGGGGGAGGCGGATGGAAGATGAATAAAGGAGCAGATAGCTAGAGAGGAGACGGACAGGTCAAGGAGGTGGGGATGGGGCCAGTAAAGGTGAGTGTAGGTGGGGAGTTAGGGTGGGAGTTGGTGAGCCAAGGGAAGATGGACAGGTCAAGGAGGTGGCGATGAAGCTGGTAGGTAGGAGGCGGGGGTGGGGGTTGAGGTGGGAGGAGTGGATAGGTGGGAGAAAGGACGGACAGGTTAGGGAGGTGGGGACGAGTTGGGCTGGTTTTGGGATGCGGTCGGGGACGGGGTGATTTTGAAACATGTGAAGTCCACATTGATACCATTGGGCTGCAAGTTTCCCAAGCAAAATATGAGGTGCTGTTCCTGCAACCTTTGGGTGGTATCTTTGTGGCACTGGAGGAGGCCCAGGATGGACATGTCGTCCAAGGAGTGGGAGGGAGAGTTGAAGTGGTTCGCGACTGGGACGTGTGGTCATTTGTCACAAACCCAGCATAGGTGGGTCTCCAATGCAGTCTCCAAGCCTCCGCTTGGTTTCCCCGCTGTAGAGGAGGCCACATCCTGAACAGCGGATACAGTACACCACATGTGCAGGTGAACATCTGTTTAATGTGGAAGGTTTTCTAGGGGCCTGGGATGGGGGTGAGGGGGGAGATGTAGGGGCAGGTGCAGCACTTCCTGCGGTTGCAGGGGCTGATGGGGAGTGTGGAGCGGACAAGGGAGTCACGGAGCGAGTGGTCCCTCCAGAAAGCAGTTGCGAGAGATGCGGTCGGGGGCGTTTTCCACCACTGTGGAGGGGAAGTTGCGGTCCTTGAAAAACAACTTCCCCTCCACAACGGTCGAAAACTCCCTCTACCATGTCTCTCGGGTTTCCCGCAACTTATCCCTCACACCCCCTCTCCGCAATAACAATCAAAACAGAATCCCCCTCGTCCTCACGTACCACCCCACCAACCTCCGGATCCAATGCATCATCCTCCGGCACTTCCGCCATCTGCAATCTGACCCCACTACCAAAGGCATTTTTCCCTCCCCACCCTTATCTGCTTTCCGGAGGGACCACTCGATCCGTGACTCCCTTGTCCACTCCACACTCCCCACCACCCCCAGCACTTTTCCCTGCAACAGCAGGAAGTGCTACACCTGCCCCTACACCTCTCCCCTCACCCCCATCCCAGGCACCAAGAAAACCTTCCGTGTTAAACAGATGTTCACCTGCACACATGGTATACTGTATCTGCTGTTCAGGATGTGGCCTCTTCTACATCGGGGAAACCAAGCGGAGGCTTGGAGACCGCTTTGGAGACCCACCTATGCTGGGTTTGCGACAAACGACTGCACCTCCCAGTTGCGAACCACTTCAACTACCCCTCCCACTCCTTGGACGACATGTCCATCCTGGGCCGCCTCCAGTTCCACAACGATGCCACCCAAAGGTTGCAGGAACAGCATCTCCTATTTCGCTTGCGAACCCTGCAGCCCAATGGTATCAATGTGGACTTCACAAGCTTCAAAATGTACCCCCACCACCGACCGCATTCCAAAACCAGCCCAGCTCGTCCCTGCCTCCCTAACCTGTCCGTCCTTTCTCCCACCTATCCGCTGCTGCCACCTCAACCCCCACACCCACCTCCTACCTACCAGCCTCATCCCCGCCTCCTTGACCTGTCCATCTTCCCTTGACTGACCAACCCCCAACCTAACTCCTCACCTTTACTGGCCCCATCCCCACCTCCTTGACCTGTCCGTCTCCTCTCCACCTATCTGCTCCTTCATCCATCTTCCATCCGCCTCCCCCCTCTCTCTGTTTATTTCAGAACCCCCTTCCCCTCCCCCATTTCTGAAGAAGGGTCCAGACCCGAAACGTCAGCTTTCCTGCTCTTCTGATGCTGCTTGGCCTGCTGTGTTCCTCCAGCTTTACACCTTGTTATCTCAGCTTCTCCAACATCTACAGTTCCTACTATCTTCCCTGGAACATTTAGTTGAGTTTCTGGATTAATCTGCAACTTCTTCCAGCCCCCAGACTCTTCCCCCCAACTCTAACCTTCAACAGCAGCTACATCCCTATCTCTGTAAATTCCTCTAGCCCCTGCAACCCTCTATCTGTAAAGTTCCTCTAGCCTCTGTACCCTCTCTGACCCTTACATACTTCCCTGTCCCTGTAACCTCCAGCCCCTACACACCTCCCTATTTCTATAATATCCTCCAATCCTTGCAACTCTCTGTATCACCCTCCAACATTTACATCTGTCTCCCGATATTTGTATCAGCCTTCAGTCCAATTTCTGTCAGACCCAACACCCTTCCTTAGGTCTGTAATGTTCTCCAATGCTTACAGAATGCCCTTTGTCTCTAAGTGCTTCCAGTCCCTACGCTCCTTCCAATCTCTGTAGCCACCTCGAGTATCTACATCCCTGCATATATCTGTAATCTGCTGCAGCCCTGACATCCCACCTTATCTCTATCATTCTCCAGCAGCTAAATCCCTTCCTATATATGGAACCAGCTCCACAATCTACAACACATCCTCTTTCTGGAACATCCTCTATCTCCTACATCACCGCCCATAGAGCCCTCCCTATCACTGTAGCCTCCTCCAGTACCTGAACACCTCCCTATCTCTGTAACGTCCTTCAACAGCTACGTCTATCCCTTTGTATGGAACCTCCCCCAACACTTACAAACCTTCCTATCTCTGTAAAATCCTCGAGCTGCTGCACATCTTCCCATCTCTGTCATCTCCTTCAGACTGTATAGCCTCTCTGTAACCTCCTTTCACACCTGCACCTCTCTATCTCTGGAACTTCCTCCAGCCCTTACACTCCTCCCTGTCACAGTTATCTCCTCCAGTACCTGCAACTTTCTGTATCTCTGCATCTTCATCCATCACTTATGTGCCTTCCTATTGCTGTAACCTCTCACAGCAACTACAAACCTCTCTATCTCTGTATCATCCTCAGCAGTGTAGGGATTGGCTAGAACACAGGAGGAGAGTGACATTTCAGATTTACATTCTTAATCTGACCTACGTAAGAGTCAGTTCTGGATATCTTTCTAGTTTTAAATAAACTTTAAACTTCCTCATTTCCAATTCCCCCAAACCCTCAGAGTGCCAGAGAAAGAATTTCAGACTAAGCTTTCAAACCTCACCATCTTCTGTTTGAACATTGCGCTGATGGTCTTTTCATAGCATTGTGTCCCTTTATAAAAATGAAGCTGTTTCTATCTTCCCTCTGATCACATTCATTCTCAGACAGATCAGCCAGAGACATGGTCAATACCGTGACCTTGCCTTCCCTGTATTTACTCGTGTAGCCTCTGCCTCAGACAAAGCCAGTTTACAAACCAATTGTGATGTCGGATCTCTCTCTGTGATGTACACGGTGAGGTCACAATTGTTCTGAGGTCACACTTTGACCTGTCCAGTTCAAGGGGCCTCACCGTGATCAAACAGGGAGTTACCGAAACCCTCACTTTTCTGATGTTACAATATGTTCATTTTCCAGAATACACAAAGCTGTCGCAGACATAGTCAATAGTGTGTATGGGTGATGGGCAGTAATGGAATTGTTACAATGATTTGTACTTTCTCTTGGTAAGCCTTTTGCAGCTGGTTAATCAGAGGAATTGGCACAGCAGCAAGAGGTGCAAGGAATGGCGACAGCTGCCCCGCGTTCTGAATTTGCAGATGTGGCTCCTCGCGGCGATCAATGCAAGACTTGCAGGCTGACTGAGACTCCAGTGGCTAGGTCCAGGTGCCTCTATCATTGGATCCAAACACCTCTATGGAGATCAAATTTAGAATTTACGATTTAGTCATTTTTCTTACCTTTTGACTTTCTTCTATTTCTGCCATTTTTAAAAAATTCTGTATTTGTAACGAAGGTGATGCTGGAGAATAGTGATTTCGTACACTTTTCACTGTACTTATGTATTTCTATACTTGAGTACACCAGACAATAAAATCTAGTTCTAATTCTATCTGTCACTCTTGATCAGTCACTAGTGATCACTAAGGGCTGGGAGAAGCTGCTCAGTGAAGGAGCTGAGAATTAGCACAAGTTACCACTTTCCCTATCACTAATGTCCCCCAGCTCCAACACCCCTCCCTATCTCTGTAAACTCCTCCAGCACCTACAACTCTCCCTTTCTCTAACTTCCTTCAGCACCTGCAGCCTGCCATATTTCTGTAACGTCGTCCTGCCCTAAGACAGCATGCAATCGTTGTAACCACGTACAGACCCGACACCATTCCCTATCTCTGTAATCTCCTCCAGTATCTCCCCTTCTCCTTATTTCTGTATGCTCCTCCAATCTATTCACTACAAACTCATACAATGCACTCAAGCAAGCATACCCAATGCGTTCTTCACGATCCTATCTATCAGTGACTCCACTTTCAAGGAACTATGAACCTGCATTCCAAGATCTCTTTGTTCAGTAACACTCTCGAGGACATTACCATTAAGTGTATAAGTCCTGCCCTGATGTGCCTTTCCAAAATGCAGCACCTCACGTTAACCTAAATTAAACTCCACCAGCCACTCCTTGGCCCATTGCCCCATCTGATCAAGATCCTGCTGTATGCTGAGGTAACCTTTTTCGCTGTCCAATATTCCTCCAATTTTGGTGTCATTTGCAAACTTACTAACCATAACTCCTATGTTCACATCCAAATCATTTATGTAAAGTGGACCCAGCACCCATTCTGGTGGCACACTACTGGTCACAGGCCTCCAGTCTGAAAAGCAAGCCTCTACTACCACCCTCTGTCTACTACCTTCAAGCCAGTTCTGTATCCAAATAGCTAGTTGTCCCTCTATTCCATGTGATCTACCCTTGCTAACCGGACTACCACAAGGAACCTTGTCGAACGTTGTTTCGAGGAGTGGAGGGTTTGAGCGAGAAGGAAGGACTGGATAGACATTTTTCACTGGAATGTAGGAGGTAGACAGGTGACCTTACAGAGGTTGATAAAATCTTGAGGGGTATAGATAAGGTGAATGACAGGTGTCTTTTCCCTTGGGTGGGAGACTTCAAGAGCAGGGGCCATATTTTCAGGTCTTAGAGTCAGGGCCACACAGCATGGAAACAGATCCTTCAGACCAACCAGTCCATGCCAAATATAATCCCAAACTAAACTAGTCCCACCTGCCACCTCCTGGCCCATATCCCTCCAAATCTTTCCTATTCATGTCTCTTTCCAAAAGTCTTTTAAACATTGTAATTGTACCCGCATCCACCACTTGCTCAGGAAGTTCATGCCACATGCAAACCAACCTCTTGTAAAAAAATTGTCTCTGCTGTCTTTTTTAAATCTCTCTCCTCTCACTTTAAAAATGTGCCCCCTAGTCTTGAAATTCTCATATTAGGGGAAGACAACTACCATCAACTCTACCTATACCTCTCATTATTTTATAAACTTCTTTCAGATTGCCTCTCAACCTCCTACGCTCCAGTGGAAAAGAGTTCCAGCCTATCCAGCCTTTCTTTATAACTCAAACTTTTCATACCAGCAACATCCTGGTCAATCTCTTCCAAACCCTCTCCAACTGTATAATATCCTTCCTATAACTAGGTGACCAGAACTATGATACAGTACTCCACAAGAAGCCTCACCAATGTCCTGTACAACTTCAACGTAATTTCCCAACTCCTATACTCAAAGGACTGAGCAATGAAGGCAAGCATGCCAAACCTCTTTTTAACAACCCTGTGTATACGTGATGCAAACTTTAAAGAATTATGTACCTGCACCCCTAGGTCCCTCTGTTCTACAACACCACCCAAGACCCTACCATTAATTGTATAAACCCTACCCTTATTTGTTGTACCAAAATGCAATACCTTGCATTTATCCAGATTGAACTCCATCTGCCATTTTTCAGGCCATTGACCCATTTGATGAAGAGCCCTTTGTAATCTTAGAAAACCTTCTCTACTGTCTACTATGCCACCAGTTTTGGTGTTGTCCACAAACTTACTAATTGTGCCTTCTATATTCTGATCCAAACCACATACGTAAGCAACAAACAAGTGAAGACCCAGGATTGATCCCTGTGGAGCACCGCTGGTCACAGGCCCCCAGTCCGAAAAGCAACCCTCCAGCATTACTCTCTGTTTCCTGCCATTAAGCCAATTATGTATCCAATTGGCAAGCTCACTCTGAATCCCACGTGACCTAACTTTGCTAATTAGTTCACAATATGGAACCTTGCCAAAGGCTTTAATAAAATCCAAACAAACAATGTCTATTGCTCTTCCATCAACCACCTTCGTGGTAAATTCCTCAAAGATCTCAATCTTTTTCTGAGACACAATTTTCTTTGCACAAAACCATGCTGACTAGCCCTAATCAATTTTTGCCTCTTTATATGTCCATAAATCCTATCTTTCATGATCACCTCCAACAATTTACCCACAACCGAAGTCAGACTCACAGGTCTCTCGCTCCCCGATTTCTCCTTACAATCTTTCTTAAATAAAAGCACAACATTAGCCATTCTCCAGTCATCAGGCACCTCACCCATAGATATAGATGATGCAAATATTTCTGCAAGTGGTCTCATAATTTCCTCCCTTACTTCCCACAATGTTCTTGGATACATTAGATCAGGTCCTGGAGATTTATCCAGCTTTATATTCTCCAAGACCTCCCAAACTTCCTCTTCTGTAATGTAAACTGTTTTTAAAACATCAAAGTTTATTTCTCTACATTCTCTAGACCCCATTTCTTTCTCCACAGTAAAAAGTGATGTGAAATATTCATTTAGTATCTCTCCCATCTCCTGGGGTTCAACACAAAGACAACCTTCTCCTTTAACCCTTAACCTCTCTCTACTCTACCTCTCTCTTGCTCTTAATATTTTTGTAGAATCTCTTTGGATTATCCTTAACCTTATCTGCCAATGCTATTTCATATCGCCTCTTTGCCTTTCTGATTTCTCTCTTAAGAATGCCTTTACGCACTTTATATTGATTAAGAGACTCAATTGACCCAAGTTGTCTATATCTAAAATAAGATTCTCTTTTATTCTTGATTAGACTCTCAATATCTTTATTCATCCATTGTTCTTTAATCTTACCAGTCTTACCTTTCACTCTAACAGGAACAAAATGCCTCTGAACTCTTGTCATTGCACTCTTGAATGCCTCCCAATTGTCAGATGTCCTTTTGAATGCAAACAGTCTACTCCAATCAACTTTTGAAAGTTCCTGTCTCATAGCACTAAAATTTGCCTTACTCCAATTAAAAATTTGAACTTTTATGGAAGACTTATCCTTCTCCATAGCCATTTTGAAACTAATATAAATATGATCGCTAGGCCTAAAGTGTTCCCCCACTTTTACTTCAGTTACTTGTCCTGAAATGTTGCCTAAAAGAAAATCTAGTTTTGCTCCTTCTCTCATAGGAACATCCACATATTGATGAAGGAAATTTTCTTGAACACATTTGGCAAATTCTTCGCCATCCAAACCATTAACACGATGTTAGCCCCAGACAATGTGTGGAAAATTAAAACCCCCATTATTGCAACCTTAATATGCTTGTATATATCTGCGATCTCCCTACATATTTGTTTCTCAATTTCTCTCTTACGATTGGAGGACCTATAGTACAACCCCATCAAAGTGATCTTTCCTTTATTATTTGTAATTTCTACCTAAGTATTTTCACAGGACTCTATGGTCTATCCCACAGGATGCACACTGAGACAAACATCAACTGTAGCTGGAAGACCATCAACTCAGTGAAAGATGCTCTTTAGTCTGTCTGAACCTTGTTGGTCTTCCAGAACAAGGAGTTGGCCCTGACTGAGTGTTGCAGACTGGCACATTCCGGGTCCAAGGTTCTGAGGGACGCTGTAAAGCTTGGGGCAGCTGCACCAAGGTGAAATAGGGAAAGACCACTATCTGAGGTCTTCCTGGGGGCCCATTCAGTTATCAGACCCAGTGTTCCAAATATGTGTAAATATTGGATATAACAAGGTGTAGAGCTGGATGAACACAGCAGGCCCAGCAGCATCAGAGGAGCAGGAAGGCTGACGTTTCAGGCCTAGACCTTTTTTTTTCCTGAAGAAGCCTTCCTACTCCTCTGATGCTGCTTGGCCTGATGTGTTCATCCAGCTCTACACCTTGTTATCTCAGATTCTCCAGCATTTGCAGTTCCTACTATCTTATGTGTAAGTATTGTTATTGTATATATGAGAGTTGGATCGAGTCAAAGTCCAATGTTTTGTTTTGTTTTGTTTATTTGATATGCAACTGTACAGAACCAATATGCATTTGTAACAATGTGTATATGTACAAAGATTTTTTAAAAAATAAATAAAGTATATTTCAGAAAGAAAAAATTCCAGGAGCAGTCAACTAAATCAGGAAGGCCCCCCCTCCACCTCCCTCCCTGGTGATAGTTAGTTAGACTAGTAACTAGGGTTAGATCAAATGAGATCCAGGGAGAGGTTGTCAATTGGATACAAAATAAGTTTGACAGAGAGTGGTGGTAGAGAGATGCTTTCCAGATTGGAGACGTGTGACCAGCAGTGTGCCACAGGGATTGGTGCTAGGTCCACTGTTATTCGTCATTTATGAGAATGATTTCAATGAGAATATAGGAAACATGGTGACTGAGTTTGCAGACCACACAAATTAGTGATATAGTTGACAGTGAAGATCAACTATGATGAGGAATGGCAGATGGAATTTAATTCAGATAAATGTGAGGAGTTGCACCTTGGTAAGGGAAACCAGGGCAGGGCTTACACAGTTAATTTGATTTGATGTCATGTGAAAAGCTTTGTTTGTGAGCAGTACAGGTAGATCATAGTATGCAAGGACATAGGGTGAAAGAAACTTAGTCAGAGTGAGGCATACAGGATACACCGCACAGGGCACGTGCTACGCAAGAACCACATTAAAAAATCAACTTATCTGAAATCAGAGAGTCCATGCATCAGTCTAATAATGGCTGGGATTAAGGACAGTCCAAGCTGTATTTTACGAGCAAGAGTGCAACTTGGTGAAAGGGTAGGACCACTCAAGATCAAAGGAGGGAATTTGTGTGGAGTCAGAGGAAGTGGGTAAGGCCCTTAATGTGTACTTTGCAACAGTATTCACCAAGTGGAAAATCATGGAGGAAGCTCATTTTAGAGAGGGGTTGTTGATATTGTGGGGCATGTCCATAATAAGACGTTAGTGATGTTGGGTACCTGGAAAAATAGTAATTTAGATAAATTCCCAGGGCTTGATGAGATCTATTCCAGGAGATTGAGGGAAGCAAGGGCTAGGGTTAGGGATTGCAGAGGCCTTAATGGAGATCTTTGTGTCGACTTTACCCTCAGATGTGGGCCCAGAAAACTGGAGAAACCATTGTTGTTCCTTTGTTCACGTTAATCTTCAGGGTCAATGTGGGGACCTCTGTTGTTTATACTGCACATAAATGATTTGGATGAAAATGTCAGTGGTCTGATTTGTAAATTTTGCAGATGACATGAAAATTTGGATAGTGAGGAAACATATTAAAGGATGCAGCTGGATTCAGATCAGCTGGAAAGTCCTGTCCCATCCCAGTAATGGTCTCCTCCAACATCTTCCATCAGGCAGAAGATGCAGAAGCTTGAACACATGCACCAGCAGGTTAAGGAACTGTTTCTTCCCTGCCATTATTAGACTGATGCATGGACTCTCTGATTCAAATAAGTTGATCTTTTTAATGTGGTTCTTGCCTAGCACATGTCCTGTGCAGCGGAGAGATTTCAGATTGAGTTTAATCCAGATAAGTGTGAGGTGATACATTTAGGGAGATGAAATGCAACAGGAAAGTACACTGTAAACGGCCGGGTCCTTAGGACCATTGATATACTGAAGAGTCCAAGTCCATAGCTGCCTGAAAGGTGTTGCAACATAAAGTGGTGAATAAGGCATATGACATGCCTGCCTTCATCAGTCAGGGGACTGAGCACAAAAGTTGGCAAGTCACGCTACAACTGTATTAGTCAGACCACATTTGGAGTATATGTGCTGTTCTGATCACTGAAGATATGGTGGCGTGTTGAGTGGTGTTTGAGAGAGAGTGCGAGGTATAGAGAAAGAGGTATATATACATATATACAGAGAGCAATAGATAGAGAACCAGAGTGAGAGATAGTGAGCCAAGGGAGGGAGCTAGAACGAGATAGAGAGTTAGAGCTACAGAGAGAGAGAGAGGAGTGAGAAGGAGATAGAGAAAGATATAGAGTGAGAAGTGTGATAGTGAGAAATGTGGACAGAGAGGGAGAGATACACAGACAGAGAGAGATGGAGTGAAAGAGAGGTAGTGATAGAGAGACAGAGACAGTGAGAAACAGAGGAGAGAGAAAGAGACAGAGAGAGAAAGAGAGAGAGAGAGTTAAAGAGAGAGTTAGACAGAGCAAGACAGAGAGAAATGGGATGAGAGAGTGAGAAATGGAGACACAGCAAGACATGGGCAACATGGTGGCTCAGTGGTTAGTACTGCTGCCTCAGAGCTTGGGACCCAGGCTCGATTCCACCTTCGAGTGACTGTGTGGAGTTTGCATATTCTCCCTGTGTCCACATGGGTTTCCTCTAGGTGCTCCAGTTTCCACCCACAATGCAAAGATCTGCCGATTAGGTGGGCTGGCCATGCTAAAATGCCCATAGTGTCTCGGGATGTGCAGGCTAGGTGGGTTAGCCAGAAAAGCAGGGTTTCAGGGAGTGGGTCTGGTGAGGTGCTGTTCAGAGGGCAGGTCTGGACTTGTTGGGCCACTAGTCTGTTTCCACACTTTAGGGACTCTATGACAGTTATAGAGAGAGAGAGGGGCTGACCGAGAGATACAGAAATAGAGTGATAGGGAGAGATACAGAAAGAGACAGAGACAGAGAGATGGAGTAGGAAAGAGATAGCGAGAGATAGAAATACAGCTATAGACAGTTATGAAGAGATCCGGGGAGAAATAAAGGGAGAGATGGGCAGAGAGAGAGAGTGATAGAAAGATACAGCGATGGGGAGAGGGTAGACACGGGGGAAGATTGGGTGAGGGACAGCTAGAAAGAAAGGGAGAGATAGAGAGATGGAGAGAGAGAAACACACACAGATGGAGGAAGAAATGGGAAGAATGAGTCAGTGGCTCAGTGGTTAACTCTGCTGCCTCACAGCACCAGGAGTCTGGGTTTGATCCTAGCCTCGGGTGACAGCCTGTGTGGAATTTGCACATTCTCCCCGTGTCTGCATGGGTTCCCTCTGGGTGCTCCAGTTTCCACTCACAGTTGAAGGATGTGCAGGTTAGGTGAATTGGCCATGATAAATTGCTTTGCAGTGTCCAGGGATGCGCAGGCTATGTAGGTGTAGGGATTATATGAAGAGAGAGAAAGTCAGAGATGGAGCGAGGGAGATTGTGAGCTGGGGGACAGGGGGAATCATGGGAGAGAGCTAGAGCTACAGAGAGACAGGTACAAACAAAGAGCTAGTGAAAGACACAGAGGGATAAACGGAAAGGAATATGGGGGGAAACAGAGTGAAACAGGCACAGAGAGCAAGGTACAGAGCAATAAACAGAGACTGATCACCAGAGACGCTGCTAGGGAGAGAGGGCTTTACAAAGAGACAAAGAAAATTAGAGAGCTAAAGAGGCAGAGAGAGATGGAGTGACAGGGATAAAGCAGGATCGAGAGAGAGAAAGATGAGAGAAAGAGACAAGACGAGACAGGGGTAGGGAGAGGAGAGGCAGGGGAGAGCGAGAGGGAGAGACCAAGGGAGAGAGATTGAGTGACAGGCTGAAGTGATAGAGATAGAATGATAGAGAGTGAGCAAGATGGAGAGAGTGAGTAAGCGACAGAAACAGAGAGATAGAGGGTCAGATACAGTGAGACATACAGAGTAAGATAGTGAGGGAGAGAGAGAGATGGAGGGGTAGAGAAAAAGAGGGGGAGATTGGCAAGGCGGGGTTGGGGAGATTGGCAAGGGGTGTTTGGGTAGATTGGCAAGGGGGGTTTGAGGTGACACAGAGGTGGGGAGAGACAGAGGGAGCAATCAAGGAGAGAGATAGCACAGAGGGAGAGACAACACAGCCAAGAGAGTTCGGGGAGAGTCAGACAGAGTACAGTGGAGGATACAGAGTAGAGAAATTGTGGGGTGTGGGGGTGAGAGAGAGATCAAGGGAGCAAGAGATCAAAGGAGAGAGATTTCAGGGGAGAGGTCTCCCTTGGTCTCTCCCTCGATCCGGAGGTGTATTGGCAGGGGTGTTGGGCTTGGGGTTGGAGAGTTGGAGGGCAATAGGGAATGGATAGGGACAGGGATATGCGGAAAGATTCGGGAAGGGAGAGAAACACCTCATGAGAGACTATCCTTACCATTATCAATGTCTGGGAACTCTGTCACCAATTTAGATCCCACATTGAGAACAGCCATATACAGCGGCTGAGCAGAGTGGGCCATGTTAGTGAGTTAGCTACAATCATATCAGACCACACAGAAGGAGGTAGTCACTGTAATATAAATACAGAGGCTATGATTAGGTCTGTACCCGAGAGGGGGGCAACAGGTTATCTGGGAGGGGACAGGCAGATCGTCTAAGGCAGATAGGGTGTCCGAGGAGGGGATGAGGGAGATGGGCCGTCCGGGGTTGGGGGGTGGTCGCAGGGAGAGACAGAGTGGTGTAGAACATAAAACATTACACCACAGCAACAGGTTCTTCGGCCCATAATGTTGAACTGAACATGACACAAAATCAAACTAATCCCTTCTGCCTGCCCTTGGTCTATACCCCTCCATTCCTTGCATATTCATGTGCTTATCTAATAGTGCCTATAGTACCTGCCTGCGCCTCCACCCTGGGCAATGGATTACACACTCCTACCACTCTATTTAAAAAAAATTCCTTGTCACATTTCTTTTGAACTTTACCCCTTTCACCTTAAATGCCTGCCTCCTAGTTTTGGACATTTCCACTCTGGGAAAAAGATTCTTGCTGTTGACCATTACAATGCATCTCAATTTCATACACTTCTATCAAATGTCCCCTCAGCCTCTGTCACCCTGGAGAAATAACCCTAGTTTTTCTTATGTCTCCTTGTAGCTAATACCCTCTAATCCAGGGTGCATTCTGCTCAACAACTTCTGCGCCTTCTCCAAAGCCTCCAAATCCTTCCTGTAATGTGGTGACCAGAACTGAATGCAATACTCAAAGTGCAGCCTACTAAAAGTCCTATAAAATTGCAACATGACATTCTCAATTCTTGTACTCGATTCCCCAATCAATAAAGGCAAACATGTCATACACCTTCTTTACCACCCTATTTATTTGCATAGCCACTTTCAGGGAACTATGGACTTGAATACTAAGATCACCCTGTATGTCAGTGCTGATAAGGATCCTGCCATTAACTGTAAACATTTGATCTCCCAAACTGCAGCACCTCACACTCACCTGGATTAAACTCCATATGCCATTTCTCAACCCACATCTGCAAGTCATCTATATCCCGCTGTATCCTTTGACAACCTTCTATACTATTCACAACTCCACTGATCTTTGTGTCACCTGCAAACTTACTAACCCATCCATCTACATTGTCATCTAATACATTTATATATATCACAAACAGCAGAGGTCCCAGTCTGGATACTTGCGGAGCACAACTAGTCACAGACCTCTACCCTCTGTCTTCTATGGGCAAGCTAATTCTGAATCCATGTGGCCAGGTCACTGTGGATCCATGCATCTTGGTCGTCTGGATGAGCTTACCTTGAGGGACTTTTTTGAAAACCTTACTAAAATCCACACAGACAATATCCCCTGCTCCACCCTCATCATCACCTTTGTTACCTCCTCAAAAAACTTAATCAAGTTAGTAAGACATGACCTGCCCTGCACAAAGCTGTGCCCACTGCTCCTAATTAGTCCCTAATGTAAATCCTATCCTTACAAATTCTCCCCAGTAGCTTCCCAACCATGAATGTGAGACTGACTAGTCTCGAGTTTCCTAGATTATCCCTATTCCCTTTCTTGAACATAGGAACAACGTTAGCTACTTGTCAGTCGTCTGGGTCCTCTCCAATGGCTTGTGAGGATATAATGATCTTGGTCAAGGTTGCAGCAATCTTGCCTCTCTCAATAAATCAAGCAGATGCCAAAGGGTCCTGGGGACTTATCCACCTTAATACTCTTCAAGAGACCTGACACCACGTTTTTCTTGATCTCATTTCCGAAAATGCTGTGTGGGATGAAAAGTCTCGGTTATGAAGGGATATGTGATAGGCTATGTTTGTTTTGCTTGGAACAAATGAGGCTGATTGAGGGATAGGCATTGGATTATGAAAGCCGACAGGGTAGAATGTGAGAATCTTTTCCCCACGGTAGTCTTCTCATGTAAAGTGAGGAATAAGTGCAGACATTTCTGGAAGAGCTCAGCAGGTCTGGCAACATCTGTGAAGAAAAAAATCAGAATTAATGTTTCGGGTCCAGTGACCCTTCCTCCGAACTGCCAGATTTTTTTCTTTACAGATGCTGTCAGATCTGCTGAGCTTTTCCAGCAAATTCTACTTTTGTTCCTGATTTAAAGGATTTAGTTCTTTCGGTTTTTCTGTGAGGAATAAGTGGTTTGGAGGGGATCTGATGAAACATTTTTTTAACTGGGGTGGTATAAACATTGATAATAGGAACTGCAGATGCTGGAGAATCCAAGATAACAAGGTGTGGAGCTGGATGAACACAGCAGGCCAAGCAGCATCATAGGAGCAGGAAAGCTTGACGTTTCGGGCCTCGACCCTTCGTCAGAAATATCTGATTTCCATTTCTGATGAAGGGTCGAGGCCCGAAACGTCAAGCTTTCCTGCTCCTATGATGCTGCTTGGCCTGCTGTGTTCATCCAGCTCCACACCTTGTTATCTGGTATAAACATTGAATGTGCTGCCCAAGAGGAGGCAGAGAGTGTCGCAATATTTAAGAAACTTCGAGACAAGCACTTAAAACGCCAAGGCATTTGTGGATCAAATACGGGTAAAATGAATTACTCTAGTTTGTTGCTCAGCTTTGACATGGGGGTGAAAGAGTGTGGGTGAGGAGCCTGTTTCAATGTTCCATGACTGTGTGAGCACATACATGACCCCACCATTAACATACCCTCATGTTATATAGAGATAAACCTACTCCCCTAGGACTGTACCTTAGAACTGAACAGTGACAGAACTGTCTCCAACAGTACCATGCACCACCCTTATGTGATGAATTGATTAGACTGAGTGTTACATGTGCCTTTATGGATGCAAAAGAGTGAGATCACTGGAAGTACTGGTTTCAATGGGGATAAGTAACTCTGAGTTATATTTAGGGGCATTTAAGCGGCCATTAGGTAGGCATATGGATGATAGTATAAGGTAGGGGTGGAGGTTAGATAGAACTCAGGTTCATGGTAAAAGTTCAGCACAACATCATGGTCCAAAGGGCCTGTACTGTGCTGTACTGTTCTATGTTCTATACCACTCTCTGCCTCATACCACTCCCTGCCTGCCTCAAACTGCTCCCTGCGAAATTCTGCTCCCTGCCTCATACCCCTTTCTGCCTCATATTGTGTCCAGTTCTAGTCACCTCATTACAAGAAAGATGTGGAAGTGTTGGAAAAAAGTGCAGAGGAGATTTACCAGGATGTTGCCTGGAATGGAGGGAAGGTCTTATGAGGAAAGGTTGAGAGACCTAAGGCTTTTCTCTTTAGAACGACGAAGGATGAGAGGTGACTTGATAGAGGTGTACAAAATGATCAGACGTATAGATAGAGTGGACAACCAGAGATCTTTTCCTAGGGTGGAGGTAGCTATTATGAGGGGACATAGTTTTAAGATGAGTGGAGGTAGATAT
The DNA here is from genome assembly GCA_024137785.1 of Ginglymostoma cirratum. Taxonomy (NCBI): domain Eukaryota; kingdom Metazoa; phylum Chordata; class Chondrichthyes; order Orectolobiformes; family Ginglymostomatidae; genus Ginglymostoma; species Ginglymostoma cirratum. Next base: position 18,384 of record JAHRHZ010000078.1, on the reverse strand, counting down.
AGGGGAGACGTCAGAGCTAGGATCTTTACTCAGAGAGTGATATGGGCGGGGAATGCATTGCCGGAGAGGGTAGTGGAGTCGGCCTCATTAGGGGCATTTAAGCGGCTATTAGATAGGCATATAGTATCAGGTAGGGGTGGAGGTTAGATAGACCTTAGGTTTACAGTAAAAGTTCGGCACAACATCATGGGCTGAAGGGCCTGTACTGTGCTATGCTGTTCTGTTTTCTATGTTCTATGTTCTATACCGCTTCCTGCTTGCCTCATACCGCTTCCAGCCAAATGCTACTCCCCGCCTCATGCCCCTTTCTGCCTTGTACCACTCCCTGCCTGCCTCATGACGCTCCTGGCCAAATATTGCTCCCTGCTTCATACCACCCCTGCCAGCCTCATACCGCTCCATGCCTCATGCCACTTTCTGCCTCATCCCATTCCCTGCCTGCCTCATACTGGACACTGCCAAATACTGCTACCAGCCTCATAGGACTCTCTGCCTCATACAGCTCCCTGACTGCCTCATACCGATTCTTGCCTAATACCGCTCACTGCCTCGTACTGCTCCCTGCCACATACCTTCTCTGCCTGCTTCACACCAGTCCCTGTCACATACTGCTCCCTGACATATACTGCTGCCAGCCTCATATGCCTCTCTGCCTCATACAGCTACCTGCCTCATGCCGCTCCCTGCCAGTCACATACCACTTCCTGCCTCACACCGCTCCCTGTTTGCCTCATACCACTTCCAGCCAAATACTGTTCCCTGACTCATAGGCCTCTCTGCCTCACACAGCTCCCTGCCTCATAGAGCTCCCTGCTTGCATCCTACCGCTCCCTGCCAAATACTCCTCCCTGTCTAATACCACTTCTGCCTCATCCCATTCACTGCCTGCCTCATACCGTTCCCTGCCATAATCTGCTACCAGCCTCATTGGCCTCTCTGCCTCATACAGCTCCCTGCCTGCCTCATACAGCTCCCTGCCTCATACCACACCCTGCCTGCCTCATATGGTTCCCTGCCAAATGTTGCTCCCTGCCTCATTCCCCTCTCTGCCTCATACTGCCCCTGGCCTCATACTGCTCCCTTCCTGGCTCATACGACTTCCAGCCAAATACTGCTCCCTGTCTCATACCCCTTTTAGTCTCATACTGCTCCCTGCACAAATACTGCGCCCTGCTTGCCTCACACTGCACCCTGCCTGCTTCATAGCACACCCTGCCAAATATTGCACCCTGCCTCATACTGCTTCTTGCCAGACTCATACCACTCCCTGCCTCATAGCACTCCCTGCCGGCATCATACCACTCACTGCCATTTACTGCTACCAGCCTCATAGTCCTCTGCCTCATACAGCTCCCTGCCTGCCTCATACAGCTCTCTGCTTGCCTCATAACTGCTTCCTGCCAAATACTGCACCCTGTCTAACTCACCTCCCTGCCTCATATCGCTCCCTTCTTGGCTCATACCACTTCCAGCCAAATACTGCTCCCTGCCACAGACCCCTTTTTGCCTCATACCGCTCCCTGCTAGCATCATACACTGTTACCAGCCTCATAGGCCTCTCTGCCGCATACAGCTCCCTGCTTGACTCATACCGCTTCCTGCCAAACACTGCTTCCTGTCTAATAGACCTTCGGCCTCATCCCATTCCTTGCCTGCGTCATACCGGTCCCTGCTATATACTGCTAGCAGCCTCATAGGACTCTCTGCCTCATACAGCTCCCTGCCAGCCTCATAAGGCTCCCTGCCTCATATCACTCCCTGCTTGCCTCATACCGCCCCCTGCCAAACATTGCTCCCTGCCCCAAATAATGATCTCTGCCTCATCCACCCCCTTCCTCATTCTGCTCCCTGCCTCATAGCTCTCCCTGTCTGCTTCAGACCGTCCCATGCCTCATACAGCACCCTGCCTGCCTCACACCGCTCCCTGCCTAAAACTGCTCCCTGCCATATACTGCTACCAGCCTCATTGCCCTCTCTGCCTCATACTGCTCCTGGCCTCATACCGCTCCCTGCCAAATATTGCTCCCTGCCTAATACGCCTCTCTGCCTCATGCAGCTCCCTGCCAGCCTCATACCGGTCCCTGCCAAATACCGCTGTTTGCCTCATACGCCTCTCTACCTCATACACCTCCCTGCCAGCCTCATACTGGGCCCTGCCTCGTACAGCTTCCCTGCCATCCTCATACTGCTAACTGCCTCATACCAAGCATGGGGCTGGATGAACACAGCAGGTCAAGCAGCATCATAGGAGCAGCCCACTGCAACTGCCTCATACCGTTCCCTGCCAAATATTGCTCCCTGCCCTATACGCCTCTCTGCCTCATACTGCACCCTTCCTCATACAACTCCCTGCCACATACACCGTTTTGCCTCATACCCCTCCCTGCCAGCATCATAGCACTCCCTGCCATATACTGCTACCACCCTTATCACCGTCTCTGCCACATACTGCTCCCTGCTTGCCTCAAATCGCTTCCTGCCAAATACTGCTTCCTGTCTAATAGCCCTTCTGCCTCATCCCGTTCCCTGCCCGCCTCATACTGGTTCCTGCCATATACTGCTGCCAGCCTCATAGGCCTCTCTGCCTATGCCTCTTCCTGCTAAATACTGCTGTCTGCCTCATACCGCTCCATTACATTCTGGGCAGAGTTGTGTGTAATTGGTTTAAAGAGGAACCAGACAAACCAAGACATTGAGCTCTCTTGCCATGGTTTACCTCTTTAAATTATACCTTGAAGAGTACTTTATATGAGATTAAATCAAATCCAGTTATCTGTGGCCCTCCTTTCCTGGCCTGTGTACTACCCTTACAGACTAGAAGCCAAAAAAGTACGCTTAGCAACAGAAGTTGTAAAGACTTCCCTACTTTACCCACTACCAATCATACCCTTGTAGTTACCTGCAGTAGGGCAAGACCACTCACTTTCCCTCATTTGTAGTCCTCACAGTGACTTAGTTTCTGGTTGGAGGAGGAAAGAGGGAAACACTGAAGTAGGATTTGGGCATTTGACTGTCCCTTGAATTGTTCTAGAAAAACAGGTGGCACGGTGGCTCAGTGGTTCCACCCTCAAGCGACTGTCTGTGTGGAGTTTTCACATTCTCCCCGTGTCTGCGTGGGTTTCCTCTGGGTGCTCTAGTTTCCTCCCACAATCCAAAGATGTGCAGTCTGGGTGGATTGGCCAAGTTAATTTGCCCGTAGCATTCAGGGCTGTGCAGATTAGGTGGGTTATAGGGGAATGGATCTGGGTGGGATGCTCCAATGGTAGGTGTAGACGAATGATCCAAAGTTCATCCACCCAAAGGTTGCAGGAACAGCACCTCATATTTTGCTTGGGAAACTTGCAGCCCAATGGTATCAATGTGGACTTCACATGTTTCAAAATCACTCCGTCCCCGACCGCATCCCAAAACCAGCCCAACTCGTCCCCACCTCCCTAACCTGTCAGTCCTTTCTCCCACCTATCCACTCCTCCCACCTCAACCCCCACCCCACCTCCTACATACCAGCCTCATCCCCGCCTCCTTGACCTGTCCATCTTCCCTTGACTCACCAACTCCCACCCTAACTCCCCACCTACACTCACCTTTACTGGCCCCATCCCCACCTCCTTGACCTGTCTGTCTCCTCTCCACCTAACTGCTCCTTTATTCATCTTCTATCTGCCTTCCCCTCTCTCCCTATTTATTTCAGAACCCTTTCTCCTCCCCCATTTCTGAAGAAGGGTCTAGGCCCGAAACATCAGCCTTCCTGTTCCTCTGATGCTGCTTGGTCTGCTGTGTTCATCCAGCTTGACACTTTGTTATCGCAGAAAGGAAAGAGTGTTTTTTCACTTTGACAGCTACCATTGGGAGAGTATATCTACTTAAACAGATGCATCCTGCAGTCTTCAAAATATTCTCCTGACATGGCAATGGGCAAAAAAGTATCCTTGCAATAGGCATTACAGCTGACATGTGATGTTTTAAAGAAGTTAACCAGGAGCTAGTTCAATTGCATTACAGGCTGAGGGTCTGAATTGCCTGCTTCTATCCATTTCTCAACACATTCAACATTTGAACATTAATATCCCTATCAGTTACTACAAAGCTTAGGTATTTGCACCAGACTAATAGTACATCAGGATTCACTACATCAGAAATGAATCAATTAAACTCAATAAGAATTTGTCCTGAAACCAAATTTCACTGAACATTCACTTGTTTGCTCAAAGTTTGTGCTTGCTTTACAGATTTCTCTGATCTGTTTCAGTGAAGAATCCTGCAATGTTGGTCAATTTGCAATCTTTCTTCATTTAATGCATTCATGCTGAGTTGCAATCAAGATTTATTCCACACAGAATTAAAATGATTGCTTTTCCCAAGGATTTTTTATGGAAAGTTTAAAAGTAGAAATGACAGGAGATTCCAGAAGGCAAAAATCTGAACTTCACCAAATGACTTGAATTTTGAGACAACAAGCATGGGGCTGGATGAGCACAGCAGGCCAAGCAGCATCATAGGAGCAGGAAAACTTGACGTTTC
>JAHRHZ010000078.1:0-13463 GCA_024137785.1 Ginglymostoma cirratum | reverse complement strand
TGAAATCCTGTAAAGTATGTAACTTCTGTTTCTGCTAAAGGGGCCAGGGCACTGAATTTTGTTCAAGCCAGACTCTTAGGCGGCTTGAAATTACATTCTGTCACTTTGGCAACTTGAAATCGCCTCCTGTCGTTAGCAGTCACTTCGCGAACGATCAATGCTGTATCCTGCTCTCTTTATGTTTTCAATGTAGTAATTGTTTTTGTATCATGTCATTGTCTGATGTAGTGATTGTTTCATGTATCATGCCATTGTGAGATGTAAAATTGATTTATGTATTATGCACTCAATGAGGTATTAAAACCAGGGACTGTCCACTGCTCAGGGAGAATCGCTTACGAGAATCTGTGCCGGGTTGAGTACAGTGATCCTCCACGGCTTGTACTTGCTTTGTAATAAAGGATTTGTGTTTTTCTAAACAGGTTTCTAAACAGTGTCTTGCTATTGCATCAAGTCCATGAGGGTCTCTGAAAACGAACCTAACATTTGGCGCTGCGAGCAGGGTTCCAACATGTACAGCAGGAGGACTGAATAAGTGATCGTTCGAGTGTCGGTGGAGTGAGACGGATGGGCCCGCAAAGTACGATTCACCTTGTTCTCTCTCACTAACCTGCCACCCATGCGACCCCTCGTCCCTGCGTGGCTCTGTACTGACAGAACCCCGAGACGACTCACGGTCTTGAACACTGCTAAATCCTAACGTCTGGAGGTTCGAGTCCCCAGGTTAGTAAAGAAAAATCCGAGAGGTTAGAGTCCCCCGGTGGCCAGGGTTAGAGTCCCTAGGTCAGGCAAAATTGACTAAGTAAGTCCGGGACGTTAGTATAAGATTGCTAAAGTAGAATAAGTGTTCAGACGTAGGTGTAGGATAGTTACAGTGTCTGTCTGTCTCAACCACCCTGCCTTAGACCAGTTGTTAAGAGGGGAGATCCCCCACGTGAAGGTCAGGACCCTGAAGTGGGTGTTGAGACTAAGGACACTGGTGTAGTATATAGAAATAAGTAAAAAGTAAATGCGCTAAAAATGGGACAAACGTTAGATAAGTCGGGTGTTGGAACCCCTTTACATCGGTTATGTCGGGATGGCCCTGAAATGAAGTACAGTACAGACGTCTGTTGGCATGCCTAAACAAAATTGGAAAATGAAAATTGGCCATAAGGGGGAACGTGGGATATAGATCTATGTATTAAAGCCGAGGAGGCACTATGGACACGTAATGCGGGAAGCAAATGGAAAGGGCTATTGTCATCCTGGAGAAAGAGAGCTGAGGAGCTGACTGAGAAATCAGATCTGGCCAGTTGGGTGGATAATGCACGTAGGAGAGGGATTACTGCATGTGATAGTGAGGGAAAACCTAAACCTTGGGAGGTTTTAAAGCTGCAGTGTGAGGATCATGAGATGAATGAACAGGAAAGGGTTAAACAAGAAAGGCTGGAAAGGGAAAGACGAGACAAAGAAGATTATTTAGAGCAGCAGGGCGTGTTGACAGAAAATAAAAAATCGGAGGTACCTACTGACATATCTGGCATGCCAATGTTGCTCCAAAATAACGATACAGATGAGCAAGACGAGGAGGACTGGGGAAGGCAACCTCTGCCCCATCAGGACCACTACCCCCTCCACAACTCTACCAGTCCTTGGCCAACCTACATCTGCAGGCACCCCAACACTGCCATCAGTCCCAGCAATCACCTGTAGCCCTATCACTGCCACCGTACGCTGACCAACCCAAACGTCCTGCTATAGAATCTCCAAGCCCTTCAGTGATCAGCCCACATGAATCTCCTGACAAATCCGTGGCTTGTACAGACCCTATCTCCTGTCGTACCAGGTCTAAAACAGGAAACAGAATACAGAACAGACCGCTAGTGGACAAAAGGAGGGAGGGCAGGATTCTTTTAAAACTCACAGGGGAAGCCTGAAAAAAAACCTAAGAACCACGTGCAGTTCTCTCGACCTCTGGCGCCTGTTTAGTGTTCCCTAACGATTCTACAAGTAGTGTAGAGTATCATAGTCCCGATTCACAAGCGGAGGATAGTGAATCTGAGGACAGGGTTTGGGAGGGACCCTCGGATGACCGTCCCCTAAAGAAAGACCCCCGTAAGAGATATCGGCAATTTCCTAACCGCACGGTCCCTTACCCGAACCCCCCACAGGGGCGTCAAAATACCATGCAGGTCTACATCCCTTGGAAGCCGCAAGAGATGTGTTTAATTATGTCAAGAGCCCCTGATCGAAAGACTAATCCTGACGACTTCATAGACTACATCCTGAGCACTATTCAAATGTATGAAGCCACCCCACAAGACCTCTTTAGCCTGTGCTGTATGGGTCTTACCACTAGTGAATGTACTAGGTGGAAATGCCACCTAGGAAACCCAGCTCCCCAGGATTGGGATGCTTTCACAGGTCTCGTGGCTGAAGGTCTTCGGCCGCAAACCGTTAAAGATGCACTCAAGTGAACTTTACAGCAGCCGGTAGATGTTACCAAAGTGCACCTATGCTGGTGATACTGCCTACCTTGCAGGGAATCCCTCACCATAGTTTAATGCTCTTTTGCTGCAGTGTTTACCTGAGGCTGTGGCGACAGCTATTTGCACTAATAACATGGATTGGCCAGATAATACTCGTCCCCAGATGAGAAGAGCCTTGACTTATTACTGGAACACTGTTAAGGAATCCAAACCGACTAGGGTCAAGTATGACATGGTGCAGCGTTCCCTAAGCCAACCCAGGCCCAAAAACCCAGCACCTCTAGTGTCAGACTTTGAATTAGCAAGAGCATATCAAATGGAACCCCAGTACTATGTTCCTAGCCAGGCTGACAATTACGGTAACGGTTACACGACCCATCCACAGGCTCATACTGCTCCTCTATATGGAGTGCCATATGCACCCACTCCCCCGTTCCTGAGACCTAATGCCCCTCTGCCACGAGGCAGAACACCCCGCTCTGCCCTGGGATGTTTTAACTGTGGCAGTCAGGATCACTGGAAGAGAGATTGTCCTCAGAATCAACCTCAAGGGAGACCCCAAAGAAGAAGGCAACCTTTTTCCACTAGTAATTCTTTTTCAGCCTGACTACCTTCGCCCCATAATTTGCCCGTTTTAACTAACCCTAACCCTAACCCTAACCCTAACCCTAACCCTATCCTCCGGATGAACCAATTGTTAATCTAACTGTACAAGGTGTAGCAATTTCCTTTATGATTGATACTGGGGCCACAGCATCTACACTGGATGCTTCATGTGTACAGCAATATGGGTTTAAACTCTCACCTGCCTCAGTAAGCCTTAGCGAGCTTACTGGGCAGGAAAACACCTACCCTTTAACAGAACTGCTGACAGTCCGATTTGGCCCTCAAACCTGTGTCATTCAATTTGCCCAGACCCTCAGTTTGGGAGTTAATTTAGCGGGGAGAGATTTGTTGTGCCTTCTTCAAATTGAAATTCTCTGTCTCAAGGAGGGCATTAGTATAAAAAGTGACCCGATTGAGCGACAGTTTTGGGTTCATCGATCACCACAGTGGTGGACAATTGACTTATCTCCCCGAGATTTCACCCCTCCTCTACAGATCCCTAGCCCTCATGTTACCTTGTGTTATGACCCTACAGGCGCTTCCTGTGAATTGGCTGCTATTTATGCCCCCTATCTAGGATCAAGTTTATCTGTCACTATTATAGGGTATATTGAGGGAAAGGAAGGATCAGTGTTTCTGGTGGAGGTGCCACCCCACCTATGGCACCAATCGGGTCTGGTGTCCCCTCACCTCACACTGACTGTGAATACTGGCTATAGGGCTAAGTCCTTGGGATTTCTAGCGCACCGCTTGATCCAACAGTCAGACCCGGAAGTGAAGGGTTCTTCACAGCAGGTGGCTGATGGTCTCGTTACATATTATAGTGATCCTTTTATTGTCTTTGGGCACCACCACCCTCATCATGAGGAGCCTCTCCAGACCTGTGGTCTGCTTCCACACATGAGGTAGGATATACTCCGGTAACCCCCATAAAAATACAGGTCATCCTGGGAGCACCCTTACCCTCGATACCTCAGTACCGCCTCAAACCTGAGGCAGTGGAAGGAATAACCTCCCTGATCGATTCGTTGCTCCAACAAGGTGTATTAGTCCCTTGCCAATCGCCTTGCTATTCTACCCGTCCCTAAACCTGGTCACCAGGAAAGGAGACTGGTCCAGGACCTCAGACAAATAAATGAGGTAGTCCAACCCTTACATCCAATTGTCCCTAATCCTGCCACTATTCTTAGTAACATCCCCTCGGACACGTGTGTCTTCATCGTTGTGGACTTACAACATGCATTTTTTACTATTCCCTTGGATAAGGAGTCTCAGTATCTGTTTGCCTTTACCTTTAGGAGCTAGCAGTATACCTGGACTTGTCTCCTCCAAGGGTTCGTTCACTCGCCCACCCTATTTACCCAGGTCTTACACCGCCAGCTCCAAGATTTCCAACTCTTGGATGGCTCCACGGTTATCCAATACGTTGACGAATTGCTTTAGCAAGTCCCTCAGAATCCGTTAATGTTGCAGACACTAACCGGCTTTTAAATGCTCTCCACTGTCGGGGAAATGTCGTGCCTGCCGTGAAGGCTAAGCGTAACCAATGGCAGGCACAGTTCCTAGGAATTCTGCTCAGTGCCTCAGAATGAACGGTCACCCCTGAGCACATTGCCCCTATTCTTATGATCCCCCTCACCCACCACCCCTAAACAAATGAGGGCCTTTTTAGGTTTAGTTAATTATTGTTGACCATGGCTCCCTAATGTAACTTTGCTTACCAAACTCCTAACCCCGTTGGCTTCTTGTAAAGCCCCAAAAACCTTCACCCTCTCTAACAAACAAAAGTCAGCCTTTACAGACTTAAAAGCAGCCCTTGCTGCTGCCCCCAGCTTTGGGAAGACCTTTATATGATATAGGTCTTTCCAACTATATGTTAATGTTCTGGATGGGTGCGCTACTGGGGTATTGACACAGACTCACGGCGATCGCAAATGACCAGTTACTACTCTACCCGCCTGGACTCTGTAGCTCAGGGATTACCCCCCTGTTCCCAGATTCATCCTGCGATTTATTCTTTAGTCACTGTGGCCTCTAATGTTACTCTCCACCAGCCTCTTACCGTCTATACCTCACATGCCATTGTAGCCCTCCTCACCTCCCACCAGACTCAACACCTTACCCAGGCAGATTTAAGCCGCTATGATGTCGCACTCCTTAACAATCCCTTCTTGACATTCTTTTTCTGCTCCACTATTAACCCAGCCACGTTTTTGAGCGCCCCCCCCCGATGAGTTCTTAGAACCCCCACATGACTGCCTACTAAGGAACCTATTTCTAACCTCTCCCTGACCAGACCTTACTGACGTCCCACTTCCTTCTCTGGACCTTATCCTGTTTGTTGATGGCAGTTCCTCCACGTCCCCCTTGGGTACCCGCCTCTCTGGATACGCAATTGTCGACACTGCCTCCACATTAGAATCGGAGGCATTTGAGCCCCCGGTGTCTGCTCAGAAAGCAGAACTTTTTGAACCCATGCTTGCATTCTAGCCTCAGGAAAGTCAGCGAATATTTACACCGGCTCTCGGTATGCCTTTGGAGTCTCCCACGACTTTGGACAGTTATGGTCTCAGCGTGGGCTCAAACGTCCTCAGGTACACCCATCCAGAATTCCCTGTATGTTAAAAACCTTCTCCAGGCAATCCTCCTCCCTAAACAATTGGCTATTATCAAATGCACTGCCCATGCCTCTAATGATTCTGTAGTTACTCAGGGCAAAGCTCGGGCTGATCAGGCTGCTGCAGATCAAACTTTTATTGTGCCCTCTATGAACAAGCAGGTGGTAAATCGCACGCCTCCTTCGGACAAGACGGGCATGCCTGATATAGTCACTGTTCAGCACTTACAGGGGGAACGCCCCTGCTTCTGAAAAGGACATTTGAAAGACGCGTGGATGTTCACATTCTGCGTCCTCAGGCCTTTGGGTTACCCCAATCGGCCAAGTGTGTATACCTGATGCTTTGTGAGCAATGCTTGTTGACTGTCTGCATTCTGACACCCACCTTGGCAAGGAGGGAATGAGTGGTATTATGCTCCGTACCTGGTGGCACCCCAGACTGGCTGAGGCAGCCCAGTCTCATATAGCATCATGTCTAACATGCCAGCAAAACAATGTTGGTCAGGGGGTGAGATGCTCACCAGGAAAAACACCCTTGGCAGGTGGACCGTTTGAATGCATTCAGCTAGATTTTATTGAATTACCGCGCGTAAACTGTTATAAATATTGTCTAGTCATTGTAGACGTATTCAGTAGGTGGATAGAGGCTTTTCCAATGACAAATAACAAAGCCTCAACAGTAGTAAAATTATTATTAACTGAAATAATGCTGAGGTTTGGAGTGCCTCAAAAAATTAGTTTGGACAATGGCCCTCACTTTGTAGGAAAGATTAATAAGGAACTGTGATGCGTTACGCATCCAACAGCAATTCCACTGTGCCTACCACTTCTGGGCGGCAGGGATAGTGGAAAGAGCTAACGGAGCACTCAAAGTGAAATTGACCAAGTTGACATTAGAGACCGGCCTTAACTGGTTAAAGGTTTTGCCCCTAGCTTTGTACCACATGCGAATAACACCCCATTCTACTACTGGACTCTCGGCAGCAGAAATAGTCTATGGCCGACTCAGCAGAACACCCTGGGATGCCAATACCAGCCCACCCAACCAAATTGACCTGAATGTGATGGGAGGAGAAATGCAAAGGTACTTCCGGCAACTAACATCATCTCTAAAGTTTCTCCATTCACAGGTGAAGTGCACCTTTGGACCACCTCCGCAGACACCAGACCAAGACCTTGAGGACCAGGATCTCTCTTTGTGGCCACAGATCGGAGATTTCGTACTTGTCTGGGACTGGGATCGCCCCAAGCTTGGACCAAGGTGGAAAGGACCATTTCAAGTGCTTCTTCAAACTCCAACAGCTCTTAAAATTAAAGGACAGAATCGCTGGATCCACCTAAGTGACTGCAAACGATGGATTCCCTCTTCAGCTTGCAATTAACCATTGGACTGAGTATTATTCTGACCGTGCATGGCCAGCAGGACAATCTGTTTTATAGAAACACACATCCAGCTGCATGGGAATCGGACAGCATGTTACCCGCTAGCACGGTCTGTAGAGGCGTTATTTGTGGCAACACCAGGCTGGAACCCTAGCCAGCTCTATGAAGTAGAGTATTCCAGTAAAACCTTGCTGAGGGGAGAGGGGAACTTGGATGAGAGGTGTGCAGGGAGTTGGAAGTTAATGGCCCCTCGGATTGTATAGGCACTAAACCTAGGCATGGGAAGGAAGGGGCTAACTGTACAAATCCCAACAGCTATCTGTTTTGCTTTAGTGGAACTGGGACTTGTTGTGTGCATGCTCTAGTCACCCCTATAATGGTTCCTGGCCCCATCGGTGCGTAAAAAGAACTTGCACAACTAAAGGAGGACTGTTGAACTGCCCCTGTTTAGAATCGAAGCCAATAATGGTGACCCTGGGCATACAGTAGACTTGTGGGGATTGTAATGGCACCCATGTAGTGTCTGCATACCTCTGTGTAAGCAGATAAAGAGCATTAAATTATAGAGAATATAGAAATCTATGGGATGTTATCCCATAACTATGGGATAACATCCGGACTATGGGACATTTCCGTTTAACTCCGCAGACTTCCATCCATATAAGGGTCAGTCCTCCTGGAATAACTATCAAGGAATACGTGAGTCTGTTAGCTGCTACCGGGCTAAGAAGGGATTCGTTTTCCTTCTTAACAGGACCTTCACGACTGCCACTCCAATTTTGCTGGTGCTGTTTGCTGTTGGGACTATTGGGCCTCTCACGGTCCCTTGTCCCCAACGAGCACGGACTTAACGGCGAATTGTCACATGCTTCCTGAGCCAGGAGTTTTGCGCTGCATGGCAGGACCCGATTGCCTTGGGCTCTTCCTTGGGATATGGCTTCCTGGGAACTGTCAGCTTGGGATGCTCCCCAGGGGTGGTGGCCGCAAAAAACTGAAATTACCTTATATGTGGACTCACCACACTGGTAAACAGCACAATGAAGGCATTGGAGGCAGTCAACCAAGAATTAGCCAAACTGCGGCTCTATGCTCAGCAAACCCGGTATGCAGTGGACTACCAACTGGCTCAGCAAGGAGGAGTATGTACTATTATAGAGGACAAGAGCACTACCCATGTTACCGACGAGTCCTGTAATATTACCCAGGCTATGCAAGCCATACAAGGCAGTTGGAACAGTACAGAGAGAGACACCGACCTGGGGTTGGGGGGCTTGTGGGGATGGCTTATGGGCAGTTCTTGGGGCTCATACCTGCTACATGGGTTAGTTATTCTAATAGTTATCATAGCTGCCTGCTGTATATTTATGGTATGCCTGAACTCTTGCTGCAGACTTGTGTTTGACAGACTAGCAGCTCCCTTCTCGGCCCCGATATACGTTATCATGAAATGATAAAAGGAGGCAATGAGATGTTATTGGGATAACATCCCATAGATTTCCATATTCTCTATAATTTAATGCTCTTTATCTGCTTACACAGAGGTGTGCAGACACTGCCTTAAAACTTCCTGCTCGACTTGAATTAGGTATAAACTTTGTAAATCTTTATCTTCCTGCACAGGGGTATGTGGAAACTATCTCAAATAAGATTAGGTGGGAAGCATTTGTAAAGGTGTGAGACTTCTGAAATCCTGTAAAGTATGTAACTTCTGTTTCTGCTAAAGGGGCCAGAGCACTGATTTTTGTTCAAGCCAGACACTTAGGCAGCTTGAAATTACATTCTGTCACTTTGGCAACTTGAAATCGCCTCCTGTCGTTAGCAGTCACTTCGCGAACGATCAATACTGTATCCTGCTCTCTTTATGTTTTCAATGTAGTAATTGTTTTTGTATCATGTCATTGTCTGATGTAGTGATTGTTTCATGTATCATGCCATTGTGAGATGTAAAATTGATTTATGTATTATGCACTCGATAAAGTATAAAAAGCGGGGACTGTCCACTGCTCAGGGAGAATCGCTTACAAGAATCTGCATTATGTGCCGGGTTGAGTACAGTGATCCTCCACGGCTTGTACTTGCTTTGTAATAAAGGATTTGTGTTTTTCTAAACAGATCAGTGTCTTGTTATTGCATCAAGTCCGTGACGGTCTCTGAAAACGAATCTAACAGACTCAATTTTTGATTTTGGATTGATTAACATGCTTATTTCAGCGAGATAAACATATGAGAAGACAAAAATCTGATCTCAACCAAATGACCTAACTTTTGACGCTGGTTTGACTAACATGCTTAATTCATTAAGATAAGCACTACAGAGGACAGAAATCTGAACTTCATCAAACAACCTAGCTTTTGATGCTCAAGTGACTAACATACTCATTTCAGCGAGTTAAGCACTACAGAAGACAGAAATCTGAACTTCACCAAATACCTAAATTTTTGATCCAGGTTTCACTAACACGCTTAATACATTGAGATAAGCTCCACAGAAGTCAAAAATCTAAACTTCACCAAACAAATCAAATTTTGATGCCTCTTTGATTGCCTTGCTTATTTCAGCAAGATAAGCACTACCTAAGACAAAATTCTCAACTTCACCAAATCATTTAATTTGCGATGCTGGTTTGATTGACATGCTTATTTCAGCGAGATAATCACTTACAGAAGTCAAAATTCTCAACTTCACCAATGACCTAACTTTTGATGTTAGTTTGATTGTCATGACTATTTCAGCATATCAGAATACCAAAGTCTCAACTTAACCAAACGACTCAATTATTGATGTTGATTTGATTAACATGCTTATGTCAGCGAGATAAGCACTTCAAAAGACAAAAATCTAAACTTGAGCAAATGACCTAACTTTTGATGCTGGTTTGTCCAAAATGCTTATTTCAGACTGTTAAGCACTTTAGAAGACAAAAATCTGAAGTTCACCATACGAATCAATTCTTGATGCTGGTTTGATTGCCTTGCTCATTTCAGCAAGATAAGCACTAGAGAAGTCAAAATTCTCAACTTCACCAAAATGACCTAACTTTTGATGCTGCTTTGTCTAAAGTGCTTATTTCAGCGAGTTAAGCACTTCAGAAGGCAAAAATCTCAAGTTCACCAAATGACCTAACTTTTGAGATAAAAGGTACTGCAGTTTCTGGAGAATCCGAGATAACAAGGCATGGGGCTGGATGAACACAGCAGGCCAAGCAGCATCTCCTGCTGTGTTCATCCAGCCCCACGCCTTGTGACCTAACTTTTGATACTGGTTTCACTAAAATGTTTATTTCAGTGAGATAAGCAGTTTAGGAGACTAAAATCAAACGACATAATTTTGATGCTGGTGTGACTAACATGCTCAGTTCATTGAGATAAGCACTTCAGAAGTCAAAAATCTGAACTTCACCGAATGACCTAACTTTTGATGCTTGTTTGACTGAAATGCTTATTTCAGCGAGTTGAGCACTTTAGAAGACACAAGTCTCAACTTCACCAAAAGACTCAATTGATCTTGATTTGACTGAAATGCTTATTTCAGCCAGTTAGACACTTTAGAAGACCAATACATCAACTTCACTCAATGACATAACCTTTGATTCTGGTTCGACGAACATGCTTATTTTAACGAGTTAAGCACGTCAGAAGTCAAAAATCTCAGGTTCACCAAATGACCTAACTTTTAATGCTGGTTTGTCTAAAATGCTTAGTTCAGCGAGTTAAGCATTACAGAAGTCAAAAATCTAAACTTCACCAAACGATCACCTGCGCTCAGTTCGCAACAAACAACTGCACCTCCCAGTTGCGAACCATTTCAACTCCCCCTCCCATTCCTCAGACGACATGTCTCCTGGGCCTCCTGCAATGCCACAGTGATGGCACCCGAAGGCTGCAGGAACAACAAATCATATTCAGCCTGGGAACCCTCATCTATCCCATCCTCCCACCTCAATCCCCACCATCTCCTATCTACTAACCTCATCCCGCCCCCTTGACCTGTCCGTCCTCTCTGGACTGACCTATCTCCTCCCTACCCCCCTACCTACAGGGTATCAAACGAGCATCAACATTTCTTTCGTTTGGTAATGTTTAGATTTTTGACTTCTGTACTGCTTTTCTCAATGAACTGATCATGTTAGTGCAAACAACATCTAAACTTACATCATTTTCTGAAGTTGAGATTTGGGCCTTCGAAAGGGCTTCGAAAGGGTTTTAATGAAACCAGCATCTAAACTTAAGTCATTTGCTGGAGTTAAGATTTTGGTCATCTAAAGTGCTTAACTCGCTGAAATAAGCATTTCAGTTATAGCAGCATTAAAAGTCAGGTCATTGGGTGAAGTTGTGATTTTTGTCATCTAAAGTGTTTAATTCGCTTCAATAAACATTTTAGACAAAGCAGCATCAGTAGCAGCATGTGAGATAACAAGCATGGGGCTGGATGAACACAGCAGGTCAAGCAGCATCATAGGAGCAGGAAAACTTGACGTTTCGGGCCTAAACCCTTCATCAGTAGTTATGTCATTTGTTGAAGTTGTGATTTTTGTCATCTAAAGTGCTTAACAGTCTGAAATAAGCATTTTAGACAAAGCAGCATCAAAAGTTAGGTCATTTGGTGAAGTTTAGATTTTTGTCTTCTGAAGTGCTCATCTCGCTGACATAAGCACGTTATTCAAATCAACATCAATAATTGAGTCGTTTGGTTAGTTGAGATTTTGGTATTCTGATATGCTTATCTTGCTGAAATAGTCATGACAATCAAACTCGCATTAAAAGTTAGGTCATTTGGTGAAGTTGAGATTTTTGACATCTGAAGTGCTTATCTCAATGAACTAAGCATGTTAGTCAAACCAGGATCAAAAATTTAGCTATTTGGTGAAGTTGAGATTTGGGCTTAATAACGGGCTTATCTCGCTGAAATAAGCATGTTAGTCAAATCAACATCAACATTTGAGTCATTGGTGAAGTTGAGAACTTTGACTTCTGTAAGTGATTATCTCACTGAAATAAGCATGTCAATCAAACTGGCATCAAAAATTAAGTCATTTGGTGAAGCTGAGATTTTTGACTTCAGAAGTCATTATCTCATAGAAATAAACGTTAGTCAAACCAGCATCAAAAATTAAGTCATTTGGTGAAGTTGAGATTTTTGACTTCTGATGTATTTATCTCACTGAAACAAGCATGTTAGTCATTCAGCATAAGAGATTAAGTCATTTTGGTCTCCTGATGTGCTTAACTCTCTGAAATAAGCATTTTAGTGAAACCAGTATCAAAAGTTAGGTCATTTGGTGAACTTGAGATTTTTCACTTCTGAAGTGCTTAACTCGCTGAAATAAGCATTTTAGACAAACCAGCATCAAAAGTTAGGTCACTTGGTGAAGTTGAGAATTTTGACTTCTCTAGTGCTTATCTTGCTGAAATGAGCAAGGCAATCAAACCAGCATCAAGAATTGATTCATATGGTGAACTTCAGATTTTTGTCTTCCATAGTGCTTCACAGTCTGAAATAAGCATTTTAGACAAAGCAGCATCAAAAGTTAGGTCATTTGCTCAAGTTTAGATTTTCGTCTTATGAAGTGCTTATCTCGCTGACATAAGCATGTTATTCAAATCAACATCAATAATTGAGTCAGAGATAAAAGGTACTGCAGATGCTGGAGAATCCGAGATAACATTGAGTCGTATAATTGAGTCGTTTGGTTAAGTTGAGATTTTGGTATTCTGATATGCTTATCTCGCTGAAATAGTCATGACAATCAAACTCGCATTAAAAGTTAGGTCATTTGGTGAAGTTGAGATTTTTGACGTCTGAAGTGCTTATCTCATTGAACTAAGCATGTTAGTCAAACCAGGATCAAAAATTTAGCTCTTTGGTGAAGTTGCAATTTGGGCTTAATAAAGGGCTTATCTCGCTGAAATAAGCATTTTAGTCAAATCAACATCAAAAGTTAGGTCTTTTGGTCAAGTTGAGGTGTTGGTCTTCTAAAGTGTCTAACTGGCTGAAATAAGCATGCTAGTCAAATCAAGATCAACAATTGAGTCTTTTGGTGAAGTTGAGATTTGTGCCTTCCAAAGTGCTTAACTGGCTGAAATAAGCATTTCAGTCAAAGCAGCATCAAAAGTTAGGTCATTTGGTGAAGTTGAGATTTTTGACTTCTGACGTGCTTAACCCTTAAAATAAGCATGTTAGTCAAACCAGAATCAACAATTGAGTCTTTTGGTGAAGTTGAGATTTGTGTCTTCTAAAGTGCTTCACTTGCTGAAATAAGCATTTCAGTCAAACAAGCATCAAAACTTAGGTAACAAGCATGGGGCTGGATGAACACAGCAGGTCAAGCAGCATCATAGGAGCAGGAAAACTTGATGTTTCGGGCCTAAACCCTTCATCAGAAAAA